>JAWQUT010000205.1:0-27556 GCA_033807755.1 Ellobium chinense | reverse complement strand
AGAGAGAGAGAGAGAGAGAGGGGGGGGAGAAAGAGAGTGGGTTAATCCTTACTATAATGATGTATTAGGGCTAATGTGGCCACCAGTGATAAATAAACATCGTGGTTTACCATCTGGGCACATAAAAATAAAAACAAGATGTCGCGCGATGATCAGTAGAGGTCCGGGACTGGAACACACGATATCGTGCGACGATCACTGTAAGGGTTAATATTAGTAAAAGAATCTTTTGTTTCAAAAACCAAGCATAGAATTAACGCTTGAGAATTATCAAAAAAACTTCAAATATATAACACCGACGTAGAGACTTCATATGCGATGACGTCGTTTGACTAGAGACTTCATAATATGCGATGACGGCGTTTGACTTGGACTAGGCCATAGCTCGTTATCCTCAAACTAAACTGTTTGTAAACTGCTATCAGTTGAAGCAAATGAGCGTGAAAAGGTAGCTCATGTCAAGGTTATCCATTATGCAAAACTTTAAAACCTGTGATGATTATTACAGCTATAATCATATCGTTAAAATTTAGGGATTGCATTCAAAAATTTGTAGACTTTGTCAGCACAGTGGATCCACTTAGCACAGTGGATCCACTTAGCACTTTTTCCAACAGTTCGACACCTCCCATGCCTCGACAAGTTTTTTTTAAGCCCCGGGCACTTCCTTTCTTTCTCTTCTTATTGGAAGACACCCTTTAATTCGACCAATATTCTTTACCCTCTGCACTGTCGACCTAACCAGGGTCCGCTGTATCATGGTAAATAAAGAAGAAATCTTCCTCACCTAAGAAATCGGATTCTTGCAGCAACGAGATCAAACCTTTCCTTAACAAATTTTCGCCCACTGCTGTTTGTGGTAAACCTACAACCCAGTGTCTTCATAGGTCTATGGTGTGTTGTGTGCCGTAGCGGCAGGTCGTAGGTATATTCCAGAGTCCTTTTCAAGAGTTTTAATGCGACGTATACATTATCAGTGAACAGTTTGAAAAGGAAACTCTGAACGATAGCTAGATCGAAATTGTCCCAAATGCGCTTCCTACTCCTTCGTTGTTTGCTTGGGCAGCTCACCCCACCTTCCTGAATCCACCTTGCCACCGTGCGCTTATCCAAATCAAGCAACTTTGCTGTCCTCATCAGAGGATTTTTCACTGACATCAATAAGGACCCTTTATCATCTTCACGCTGATGAAACTTGTAGGCTTTTAAAGCCATCTTCCTTACGTCTTCATTGTACGGTTTTGACATTTTGGCGGTTGCGAAAAACAGATGTTCTCTATTCTACATCGCATTTGATAATGTAAGAATCTTATGCATCTAAGATATGCACATGTTGAAAAGAATAAACCTTCTCATACTGATCGGCAAAATGCGCATAAGCATGGTTAAGTATGATAAAAGCCGAAACCCATTAATAACCCTCTACAGTCAAATAGCAAAAAAAAAAAGGAGGATGTATGATGTCTCCGCTCAAGGAACGGGAGCACAGCCTACTGTACCATTATTGGTATACGGGGGCTGGAACCCAAGCTCACCTCTGACACGAGACACTTGCTCCTTGGCGAATAATATGCGCGCGCGCGCGCGCGCGTGTGTGTGTGTGTGTGTGTGTGTGTGTGTGTGTGTGTGTGATAAGCCTTTTTTTTGTTGTTTTGTAAGGAGGTGGTTGTGTGAGTGAAAGAGAGACCGAGCGACAGAGAGAGAGAAAGAAAGACGAGAACGCAAGAACCGCAAGTAAGTCACGTGCAAATGAGCGATAGCAAATGTATAAATGAGATCATGAGACTATGTAAACCAAGAGTGTATTATTGTTTATTGTAATTGTTGACAAATTTGTGAATTGCCATAATGCCTAATAAACTCAACTTGAACTTGTAAATCCACATGATTCCATGATTCCAAAAAGAATTGATCTTTCCTCAAGTGTTACCTCATTCCCTTTCCATGACGTTGACATTTATCAACGTTTCAATTGCATGATATAGAGGTTTGACCAAGTTACATGTTGCAAAAAAATGCCTCAGGTAATCAATTTCATCTCAGTGCTGGCACATCTTTGTTTCTTTGATAGACATTATCTGAAGAAGGATCGACGTTGGACAAATGTTATGTAATATTTTTCATTGCAGGTTTCTTATTCTGGTCTCTTTGGTTACTTTCGTAGCTAGATTCCACTGTTCTTTATGTATGTCAATATCAGTTTTATTTTTCCAAAACATTTTGATATGAAGTTCTGGCTGAGCATCTTTAACAATTCGTTTCCTGATTATTTTAGGTGTTATGCAATCTCTGAATACATCGTTATCTTTAAAGCATATCTGGACATTTGAAAGTGTCTCAAATGCATGCTTTTCTCTGAAATTGACGTAAGCATGTTTTAGAGCATTATATTCAAATATTAGTTGTGGTGATTGTCCTATTCGCTCGACAATGTTTTCCCACATAATAAATCTCCCTCCTTCCTCTAACTGGTGTACATAGGCTAGTTGACGCCCGCTGTACTCAACTTTGAAAATAGAGCATTTTATTTTTGTACTTTCTGTCTTTATCGTTCCAAATGTATGCTTTAATATCATTAACCTGTTCTTGTTCAGTTTTGTGTATAAGCCAAGCTATGACTACTATTTTTCCAAAATGTGGGTTTAATGTGTTTCAGATACAATTTATTTCTTTTGTATCAGGATGGGCTTCAAACACTCTCTTTCCTCCTACATACAGTAAAATCTCTTCCGGCAGCTTCGTCCTCATGCTTTCCTCTCGAAGAAGTTTTACTGCCCAGCCTATCAAAAAGCTGTCTTGCATATTATGTACATCAATCATATTCAGCCCTCCATCCCCTTCTGGTGCACTGAGAGTTGTAAGCTTTACTTTTTCAAATGCTTTTCTGTTGGAGAATTTCTTTCTCTAAATGAATACAAATACTTTACGGTTTATTTGAGTGAGAATATTATCTGACAGGCTAATGCTTTGCATCACATAAATACATTGAAAAATCAGAAATGTTTTAACTAGTAGTACCTTGCATGGATGGAACGGTTTTCTTTAGACCATAGTTTTATTTGTCTTCCTAGTTTCTAAGATGCTGTTCCAGTTCTCTTCAACATCAGCAGCTGATACTCCACTTTAAAAGGTTATACCTAATATCTTAATTTTTTGTGCCCTTGTGTATTTGGCCAATCTGGCGTTATGTTGTTGATTGGCATTAGCTGTGATTTATTGTGGTTAAGGCTGAGGCATGAGAAGCTTGTGAATAATTTTATTTTGGCTAATATCTCTCTAAAATCCATCTCATCTTTTACAAATAGGGTCGTGTCATCAGCATGTTGTAGTATTTTAACAGGGTCAGTATGCGAGATGAATTTATTTCCTTTAATGATTTTGCTTTGTTTAATTTTTAGAGCTAATAGCTCTGCAACCAGTACGTAGTCAATTGGCTAGCAAGGACATCCTTGCCTTAAGCGTGGAAAGTTTGTCAGCCATCCACCATTATTAATGCATCCTCTTGCTTCCAAGATGAGTAGCATAATCCATCTGATAATCTTCTCCCCAAACCCAAATTTTTCAAGACAATACCAAAGGTATTCATGTGATACACTGTCAAAGTCCACAGCCAGCAAATGTCCAGTCTGATTTATTTTTGTTTTGCATATTCTGACAGATCATCAATTTGTTTAATTATTGTGGAAATTTTCAGGCCCTTCGTGAATTCATTTTGTGTTTCAGAGATTAAAACTGGGAGGACCCCTTTAAGCATTTCTGTTAATACTTTTGCTAGGATTTTTTAATCAACTTTTGTCAAAGAAATAGGTCTCCAGTTCTTCATAACAGTTCTCGATAATTCGCTTCCATTGTAGATAGAAGTTGTTATACTTATTGATTGTGAATATGACAACATCATTTTCTCCATGCATTAGATATAACATTGGTAAAGATCGTGTTTAATTTCCTCCCAGAATGTTTTGTAAAATTCTGTCGTATGACCATCCATTCCCGGGGCAGCGTTGTTTTAGGCAATTTTCTACCTCCTCAATAGCGATGTCTTTATCGCATAGATTTTGTTCCTCCTGACTGAGTATTGTCATAGCTGCATGATATTCCTCCCTGGCTGAGAAATCACTGCCTGTTTCTTTCTTGTAAAGACTGAAGAATATCTGTAAATTTCATCCTGTATTTTTTTTTTTTTTGCGACTTTGTCTCTCCGTAAGCAGCTTCTAATTTTGTTATTGTATTTCCTTTCCTTCTGCATTTTTCAAGTCCTATAGAAAAAGCTGTTCTTCTCTCTCGTTCTTCAATCCAATTTATATTAGCCCTAGTTGCTGCTCCTCCTTGTTCAGTTAAAGTCATCAGTTCAAGATGTGTTTTTAGTTTACCCATGTCTTTTATTAGTTCCTCATTGTCAGGCTGTGATGCTAATTTTTGTTCGAATTCAATTAGCCTCTTCTCAATCATTCTTTTAATACTTTCCTTTGGACCTGCTTTCCTTTTACTGAAATTAATAGCTTTCTGCTTTGCTTTTATTTTTAAGAAATACTATTTGTGATGTGGATTCATGTTAATAAACGTTTTGGAAGTTTCCAGTGGGCATGTCTTCACCTCTTTACAAAGACTGGATCTTGGAGCAAACTGTTGATACACTTGTAATATGATGGTCCTCTGTTAAATTTTTGGAGTTCAAAGCTGAAAAATACTGGTCTGAGATAGGTACAGACAATATTTCTGACTCTAGCCCATATCTTATCCAATCATTGCTGACAAAAATATAATCTAGCCTTCTAGCTGTGAATGGTGTAGTTCTCTTACAGGTGTACTCTACTTTTACAGGGTTGCAAGTTCTCCGTGTGTCAAAAAGGTCAGTTGAAGATATAACATTCTGAGAGTTATGTACTGTTTCTATACTATTATTTTCTCCAACAATCACATCTTTAAGATTATAAGTAACTGTGTTAAAGTCTCCTGTAAGTATAACATGCTGTTGTGGATCAATATTTTCTTCTATCGTTTTCTCTGCATGTTTTAAAAACTCAACTTTCTCTCTGTAACATTTGTGATGCTTGTTGTTTGTTTGGGCTAGTGCCCCCCCCCCCTTTTTTTTTACCTCTGCTCTACGAGACGGTTCTGGACCGCGGCTCCGGTCCTGCACGATTCGAGACTGTTGCAGTTAGTAGTGGCTGGCCTTGTTGGGATCAGTTTGTTTTTTTTCTTTCTTTTAACTAGGGCGGTAGTGCGTTGCGCACCCGTCCCGCCCGATAGCATTGAGACTGTCTAGTGTCAAGGTCAGCTCGACCGTATAGTGCTTTGAGTAAACGCAGTATTAGCCTGCCCGAAGGTTCGGGTGGGATGCTTTGAGTAAACGCAGTAATAGTCTTCTCGAAGGTTAGGGTGGGGTCGCGTTCGGCATGTTTTGATTCTAATTAGTCTAGAAGTTGCTGTTCCTACCTTCTAGACTAGCATGTTTGCATCACCATATGATGATGACATCATTTATTCCAGAATTTCTACTGAAATTATTAGAAAAGGCACGGGAGTGAGAGAGTAGGAGAGAGTTGGCTGTTATGGTCTGTGCATAGTGAATTATTTGCTGTTACACCTTGTTATCAATAAAGAAGTAGACTATTCTGTTTCCTGCACAGCAGACTTGGTTTGTGTATTAAAGTAGCGACGTCGGTGGCGTTTCTATGGAGAAGCTATTGTATTCATTGCCTCTTCACTACACGCCAATACTGATCGACGCTTGCTCACTACACTCCCTTTCATTATTTGGAGGTCATAAATATATATTATTACAACATTACTGTTATCCTCCTTGCACTATCTTTCATCACTGTAAATGTTTTCTCCTTTGTCAAGCTTACTGTTCAAAAGTTTTGTTATACCTTTGCTATGTTTTGTACCGGGTGAATGAAACAAATATCCCGTGCCCCATTGTTTTTCCCATTGCTCTGAGGCTTCTTTTTCTATATGTTTTTTGTAAATAATGTCTGAATGTTCCCTTTTAAAAAAGCTGAGTAATGATTTTCTTTTCTTTAAATTTCGGGGCCCCCTCACGTTACATGTTGTAATCCGGTTAGACTGTACCATCAGTTAGTCCGCTGGTCTTACTCGTAGTCCCTTTGACGTCGCCGGTTCGAATTCCGAAATATCTGTCCGTTCAATACCCTCTGACGTATATCGTGGAAAGCCATTTGCTCGACAATGCAGAGTGCGAATCTCTGGTTCTCTTCAGAGATCGCGGGCCTGTGTTCTTCCCTTGGACGTGAAAGTAGTAGACTAGGCGATAGACTGATCTCTATTAGAATGCGAGGTCAGATCTGTAGTTCTCGTCCTACCCCTGTCCCTGGTCTCCGCGGTTTTCCCTCTTCTTCCACCGTGGCCTTCAGGATCGTCCAGCGTTTTCTCCTAACGACTGCTATTTTCCTCGGTAATCGAGTCTTCAGTTCCCACCCCCTTTCTGCTATCTGACTCACGTCCAATGCTGTCTGAACACATTTTAGGTATGAAGATGCCAATGTTTTTTGCACTGTTGTTAGGTTTTACACCTCTCATTAACTTATCCAGGGGTCCCAGACCAAAATAATTTCCAAACATAGCTTTTCCTCCAAATTTTGAAGCAAAGAAAAATGCCCGTAAATTGGTTAGCTTTTGAGAACTTAGGCAGTGAAGCAGGCTACCTAATATTTTAGGCCTTTTCACTCAGAAAAAGGGTAACCTTACAAACCTAGCAACAATCACAAATTAATATAAATCCACCCCCCCCCCACCTCACCGTGGCCAGTTTTCTGATTTTATAAAGACTATTTCAAATTGCATATTATTGTGCCGGGTGCTATTAGCATCTTCATACCTTTATCCATGGCTTCGGTGTCTTCACAAGCCTCTGGGTCAAGTGCTACTGTGTTAATCTAAGGCTAAGGCGGAGGTCACTCGCTCAACCTCCTCCCTTGCAGCGTAGTACAGGTATGCAGGGAAACTGTCCTGAACCTTCACGGATTTAATTAGACGTTTCGTGGGTATTCTGATAAACAGGTTTCGATTCCCGTTGCGAAATTTTGTCCAAAAACCGGCTGCATCCCTCGCACAGTCTAAACGTATGTCAGACAGAGGTTAGTAGCCTGCAGTGATAATGGCCTCTAGCAGGTCTTCTTCTGCCGCAGATAGCGAAATATTAGAGATGACAATTTTGCATGCCGCGACTTCAACGCCGTCTACGTCAAAAACTTTTGTCGGATTCACAGGGCTGGGTATAATCCTGTGCCCTCTCAAATAAACCCCAACGCAAGGATCTTTGCCCGTGCCTCCTCTGACGACGGGTACAAATGGTAAGTTCCCCCGATTTTCTGGCAGCCAAAGATAGAGTTAGGTCCTGCTGTAGCCTCAGCCGCCCGACAGAGTTTCACTACTATTCTGCTAGTACCTTCAGATGCGAGGAGATCCCTGCTCTCAGTGAACACCGGATTTACTGCTGCCACCTCTGCAGGCATGTTTACTATAATACAACACAGCCTGACAACACACGACTTAAGGCCCTTGACAGACGAGATGTGAAACACGCAGCAGGAATTACTGCGCAGTCTGGAGATACACTGTGGCAAATGGGTGCGGTCACACGAGCGACAGGCAGTAGTTTCAGTTCTGGCGTAGCAGATGTGTGTCGCCCACATTCTGGTACACCGCGACACTCACCATGACCAAAGCCACCCTGACTCTCCGATATCGTCCATGTTGAACTGAGCTGTAGCGTTAAATGTCGCCCGTCACAAAAGTAAGCGACACTTTCTGCGCAGAATTTTCTGCGTGACAATTGTAGCTCGTCTGTCAATGCACTAACATGTAAATGCTATACATTGTCACTGAGGACAACGAATACGAACGAAAACGAGCGAAACAGCGAAAAGATACCACCTGCTGCAAATCCATCGCACACCTACACTTAATCACACGTCACAATACCAAACAGACCACAGTAAAGTATCCAAAAACTGAAAAACAGCAACAAAATTCTCCTGCTGCGGAAAAAGCGGCCCTCTCCTATAGAGTACCGGAACCGGAAGCTCCACGCGCACCGATCTGATAAGCGTTACGTCTACTTTATTCCCTCNATTCAGAGCCCTTCTCCAAAAAAAAAATCTGATCAATGAATAAAAACTAGAAAAGAATTGTAGAGGTCCGCACTAGTTAGTTTGTTTTTTTTTGTTCTGTCACTCCAGAAAATTATCGACAGCACAGGACCATTGCCGCAACTACCTCCCAGTTTTCAACAAGCCAAGGATGTCAAAGGGTCAGAGGACGCAATAGTAAATGTCTTTGCAGAGTTTGATGATGGTATATCACCCAGTGATAATGAATGGTTTGAAGACTCTTCTGCTGTAGATGACCAAGCTAGAAGAGCTTCCCGGAATCGGCGAGACTCAAGGAGAAAGGTGTCAAATGACGGTGAGCTGAGTTTGGAAGAAAAAGTACAGTGCGAAAGGTTTTGATTCTGCTTTTTTGACCTGCTGATACCTTGACCTGGATATGAGTAGAAGTCAAACGGTGCCCAACAGTGATTTCCATTTGTTAAATTTGGATATAATCTGGTAAAACCAACTAATTTGTCTATTTTGAGGCTTGGAATTTGATGTTTATGTACTTACAGGAGTTTTTAAGTCATTTCTCATGTTAAGAGTTTTCAAATTACATATCTCATGTGACTGTAGAATTTACCCAGCTTTGGTTTTAAAAAATCCTTGTTTCAAAAAAAAAATAAAATGTGTCTCATGTGGCATGTGACAACAAATTGACACACCAATTAACAAGAAAAAGGCACAACATTCAAAATCTCTGTCTTTTCACCTTCACGCACCCTTTCAATTCCTATAAAATGAAAAAAAAAAAAACGAAACATTTTCCTATCATGTCTGATCATGATGATTTTTGTACCATTTGTCACATGAGACACGATGTACTTTTCTAACTTTTTTGTAGTTTCACCCACATGTAAAAGAACAATAGAAGTCCTAAGATAAAATAATGAGAGAAAGAGAATGTTAAAATACACGCAGGAATTTATGTTTACTTCTATTACAAATTCATCCTTCAACGCATTTATATATGCCTCGTGTGACATAAAAGTCGATGACACCATGGAACAAAAGATAAATGAAAGCAATGTTCAATTCTAAAGGATAAAGTATAATTCTGTTTAAATTATGAATTTATACAATTAAATTGGGAAATATCTAAAGAGTGCAATTTCCTCCCGAAATTATCAGTCATATTTCAGCTCAGGTCAGTTGATATGTCTCATGCTCTAGCTGACCATGGAAAGTGTGTTGTCATTTTTGTCCTTTTTAAAGGACAAGACTACACAAATCAAGATGCACATATTTATAATTCATCACACATAAGTTAGTATTTTCCAAAATCAACACAGTTGAAAAATTTGCTTTGTTATTACATAAAGTAAGTGATAGCTCTGTTAAAAAGCAGTATAGCTCATTTCTTATGTTAGAGTCTTATGTTAGAACTATATGGCTCATGTTACTGTAGAAAATGTGGATGACCACCAAGATCAACACACCTTTTCTTGGAGAAGCCATCCTACATCCAAGGACTGTCATTCTACTTCAGTCTCAATGATCAGCGTGGATGTCAAAAGTAAAATTAGCCTTTCCTATGAAGCAGACCTAAACGTTGGAAGCCGGTGCCATGACTCATGTGACACAATACCTATAAATTTACAGTTTACCAAAAAAACTTTTTTCACACTGCTTTTTTCAAAATTAGAAGAAAAATTAATCGTTGTAGCTAAAATTAGTGAATTAATTCAGAAAAAAGGTCTTAAAACCATTTAAATTCATGTTTACAACTTCATAAATGGAACATATTTAGATGACGAGACGAAGTGTCACATGAGACATACTAATATTTAAAGCTTCATAAAAACCAAAATCATCGCTTAACAATTGAAAGAAAAAATCCAAGGTGCATAATTATCGTTCCCGAAAAGCCAGTTTCGCGTATCAAAGTTTTGGGGCGAAATTTTTCATAACATCATTCGAAAGCTCATTTCAAGCCCCATTGGCCTGTAGAAGAATTATTTTTGTAAAAAAAAAAAAAGAGTTTTTGTAACCAAATTCACGTAACACCAGTTGCTCGATTCGGATTTTAAATTTTATCGTCCCAGAACACGTAATTGAAGTTACGTGATTTCGACTGCTCTTAGTCTCACTACCCTTCGAATCGAGTTCCCGAACCGCGTATCAAGATGAGGCGCGGAAATAGCAGACAGACTTTGTCCGTGTTCCAGCCCCTATTCGCGTATCATGATCGATTATTAATTACCATTAAATCGTTTTCTTTAATAGGATGACAATAGGAGGACAGTTGCATTCCTTCTGTTATGTGACTATTAATGAACGTAGTCAAAACAATGAAGCTACCGGAAAAGAAGGATGGCTTCAAGCTTGAATTATTTCCCTACGACAAAGTCATAATTATGGAGACTATTAGCTATAGCCTTTCACGTTTCTTCTCTCTGACTCTCTCCCCCCCCCCCCNCCTTTTCTCTCTCTCTTTCTCTCTCTCTCTCTCTCTCTCTCTCTCTCTCTCTCTCTCAACTTAGATATTGCCTTTCACAAGTATTCTCTCTTTCTCTATTCTCACTTTCTCTTTCACTCTCTCGCTTCCAACTCTTACACAGGCTATGATATTAATGAATTAATAAATGTGTGCGGTATTACATGTGTCTGTTGTGTCTTTGCCTATGAATGAGTGTTTCAGTGCACAAGAATATGTTCATGTTCGCTTAATGCAGTATTTACTTCAGTCACAACGCAATGCAAGTAGAATATAGGAGTTCTTGTCAAAATCAGGAGTAGTATTCATGGTCATATTACCTGGATGATTTTGCAAATCAACAACTTTATTGGCTTTGATTAAAAAAAAACCACTGTGCTTTTTGTTGCACATTCGATGTAGAAAAATATTGAGACTCAGCTACATTTGATTTCTGAGCAGCTTTATTACATGGGAACAGGGAGGAATAGTGTATAATAATATGTTTAGGGTATTAACATTTCGTGTTAATAATAATTCCTTGAAATCTCTCACACGCACGTTCTGTTTGCACAAAAGCGACTATACAGATACTGTGCTTCAGAATGATGGTAACATTTCCTGAGAGAAACGTTGAATTAAGAAAACACTGACGATTGTGAGCTCAAAAAGATATATTCTAACATTTTGAGAAATTTGCTTGGTCAGAAAGGTCGACGCTATGAGGCTTTTTTTCTAAAAATACGTTTAAACAACTGCATTTAAGAGTGTTATATATTTCGAGCGTTGGTAACGGCGCTGAATATCAAAACCCACCACCAGAGAAGTGGTCATCTGTTTAATCCTTATCCAGTTTCAAAGATGTAATAAATACGACTGGATGAATTCAATTCTAAGAGTTTGCTGCTTTATTTTTTTTGTTTAAGCCTAGAAATCATATCATAGCACATGGACAAATTCAGTGATTCCTGCCATCAAGAACTTGAAAATCTTCAATACATTGTCTCACGAGCGAGGTTGCACCATCGACTTTATCATTATTAGAGTGCTGAACACATCTCTTACCTCTATCGACTGAGATCCTAGCGATATCTCTGGTTAATGTTTTCTAATACACATACTGATTTCATCTTCTGTCAACGGTACCGATAAGTGAGAACAAGAGTTCGAATGCATTTGTTGGTAGGAAAGAAAGTTTAGGTTACGACAGATGACACACACGATTAAAGATGTTAGGAATATTTTACAGGATTTCAGTTTAATTAGCATTTTGGAGTGTCAAACACCAATTGTCTTAAACCTAACGGAGTAAAGTATTCGGATGATATAAGAGAATCCATTTTTGTGCAAAGTAAAGGCAAAAGAAAGTGAAAGAAAATTTAATCAAGACTAGAAGAAGGCATGCAGATAACAACAAATCACAAAACCAAAAACTTCATTCTCAGGGTATAGAAATCAGCTGACAACAAAGATAACTGAAAGGCATTATTTCAGATATTCTTAGGAACATTGTGATGAATATGAAGTTCTTTATGCAAAAATCGTGAGACTAGAAACCGGTTTGATCAGCGGTGGTTAACTTACCAATGTAAAGAGAACCAGTGAGTCCTTGTAAGTCTATGTGATGTCAATCTAACTGATGAAAACTTTTGAAACTTACAAACGAATTAAATTTGGTGAGAACTGCTCTCCAACAAAAATTATTCAGACCATAGTGTTGATAGGTGGTTTTATGAAGAATCCACTTTTTGTAAAAGATAAATGCTTCATGGTGTTTCTGTTAAGCATGAGTGACTCCGCTCGTGAACATATTCTTTATAAGATCTCGACTTACCATTTTAAGAGATATGGGCCGGTATTCTACACGATAGTTTATTCCCTGCATGCAGCAATTTTTTGTCATATTGTATATTATAATCTTTCTAGTTGCCATTCAAGCTGCAGTGATGTCACTAAACGTATCGTTAAACAGATGTGTGCTGCATTTTGTCTTCTAAAAAACCTGTGCTTAAAATTACAGATCATGATTTGCCTCCATGGCGACTGACTGCAGTTTTCCTGTTGGGTAAATTTAGGGTGACTCTTAGTTGAACCAGGCCATAACTCAACTTGTCTCGATGTTACTCAATATTCATCTTTCACAATAGTGTTCTTTGATGATAATGCTATTTACTTGCCCTCTCCTATTTACTCTTTACATCAACTTTTCAACATACGGGAATGTGTCATCTCAGTTAAACTTATTCTTTTAAGAATCATCATCAAGTCAACTTCAAAACTGCTACCAATATTTAAGTCAGTCCTTTCAGGTCAGATCAGATTTTAGATTTTAGATTTTAGATTTTGAGCTTTTTCAGTGAATGATGTCTTAAGCAATTACTCGATTATTAACAGAAACGCACTCTTTGAAAATTTGTTGGTAGTGTCGACATAAAACATGATAACCAAATTCACTCAAAGTGAACTAAATTACTGTAGATCTCCTCTTGCTGGTTTCTTGTTTAGAGAATTTCTCCATCTTAAAGTCATGGTCAAGCATTTCAGTATGCGTTCCAGAATTGGTCAGAGCCTTAGCTGCAGCCATTATTGACATTTTAGACGAAATGTTCAGTGGGAAGAAATGTAGGTCATAAAACGCACCATTAGATAATTGTTACCCTTAAAAAAATGTAATAGGGTTAAAACTGAGATGTAAGGCCTGTTGCTGGACAAAGGGGCAACAAGTCAAGAATTTTATGTTTGCAGTGGCTTAATTTGTGAGCCCATTCTCGCCAACCTTACATTTTTCTGCCTCCACATCCCTCGAAATTATGTAATCAAAATCTCAGATATAATTACTTTTTATTGGCTTCAGGAAAACGCATAAATCTCCTCTTGAGATCGTGATGATCGTCGTCTGAGTAGTTCTTACATTATATAATTATATAAGATATGAAAAATTCGATCACCAATTCAGTCATCACTGTGTGTGGTTGTCTCTTCATTCAGAAGTTCTGATGATTGCACAGTTAAGGGAATGGTGGTGTAGCTCACCAGTTACCATGATGCCTCAGTAATCTGATTTTTGTAAAAATCTTATCATAAAAACTACAACATTATTTTTATGAGTATATAAATTAAAGTGGAACAGGCCTCAGCCAGAGGTATGTGTCACTCATTTTTAATAAAAAGTGAGTATTTCTTCATTCTGAGTAATCTGTGATTTGTTGCAGGTTGCAAAGTTTTATGTTACCCTATTTAGCTTTATCTATTTGAAAGCAATTACATATTTGCAGAAGTCAAAAGGTGACCATTTTAAAGCGACATTTTTAAGGGAGCTGTTTTCATACACAAGAGATAGTTATATGATTAAATTGTGGTCAAAACCAAGCACAGACATAATAAAGAGATAATAGGAGCATTAAATTTGTTTAGTTCTTATGTTGTCAGGTTTGAGCGATTTGGAGGACATTCATTTTACTATATTAATAAGCATTTTTTTTTGGGGGGGGGGGGNGGGGGGGAGGGGAGCGGGAAGGGTGCAATTTTTTTTGGTTTTTTTGTTCAAGCCTATAAAAATTTGTTTTAGTGAGCTTCTAGTGCAATTTAGGTTCAAATAATCGTCTCCCAAGAGCCAGTTTCGCGTATCATGGTTTTAGCAAACTTTACAGGAGAGACACAACACTGATTAAATCGGTTCTGATTGGAATTATGGGTGGTATAAATTGAAAAAGCATTTGGTGATAGGGCTCTGCATATCAGCATTACAATTCTTTGTGGGAGAAAATAGCAAATTTGGGAATTTACAATAAAACGCGTTACTGTAGTTTCGCGAAAAGAATTCTTCATGAATTTTATGTTACGCGATTTCGTACCTTACTGCAGTGCTTCGTCAATACTTGTCAACAGAGCAGATATATGGGGCGCAGTCCTGGTTTGCCAGATATCAATTTGACCTCTTCAAGCAACTGTAGTGTCTCTATTAAGAAAATGGGGGAAAATATTATAGCTATGATAAGTTGCAACAAATAAATGCCATGCACTCTCAGACTAGCGAATGCATCTATAACAGAAAACCAAACAGTTTTATGTTCCACATTATCTAGAGGCAGACAAAAATTAGTTAAAATGAAAGAATCACAAACGCTATCATAAATTATTGCCCAAAGCTCTAACATTTAATGATGGATTCGTCAGCAGGTATTATGTGTGGGATGAAATAGCAATACACTAGTAGGCAAATAAGTGAGAGCAGCACATGTGGGACACGCACGCCTATTGTATTTTATTAGATATCATTATAAGATAGCGCATCTGACCCATTTTCTCGCCAATAATCGCACACAAAGCATTACATAGACTTGAGTACATTTCATTTGAAGCATATATTCCAAAGCATGTCTAACTCAGGAGAAAAAAAGCAGCTGTCTCCATTCACACTCATATTCTTCTCTCTCTCTTTTTCTCTTTCTCTCTCTCTCTCTCTCTCTCTCACACACACACACACACACACACACACANCACCCACCCACCCTCGGATGATCCGCTTTTTAGTTCTTCCACTTATGTTCATGGCAAATTCAGAAAGCAGCAACATAAATGCGGATTAATCAGCATTTAATAAACATTTTTTTGGAAAGCTGAAACTGCACTGACGTATATTAGAGCATTCACACATACATGCAAAGGGCATTACAATATCAATGTTCTAGAAATATACATTGTATGCTAAATTAATATTAAATCACATTAAAGGATAATGCTGGCCATTTTATGTTTTTAGTTATGATGACCGTAAGTAGCCTGTAAAGTGATTCGTGGTAACAGAATTCGGCTTTCGCACATTGAAGTTAATAGCTACCTTATTTTGGGTGCCGATACATGTTAAAAGTGTCCATTAATTATTGGGTGAAATAACTGACGCTTCTAAATTATGCATCGCACCGAAAATATGGTAATTAGATTACCTTAGATTATTCCTATAACTTAAACATTTTCCACATTTTTCCTCTCTTTTCATTCCTTTTAAAAGAAAGAAATATTGTTTGACAAACGCTTGAATAGCCATGCACTTTCTTACCCTTCTCCCAAAGCTTTACCTTTGTGTAATTTAAGCTGTACACGGGTCACCTTTTTAGTTTTATTAGTTTGAATACTCAACCACTCATAATTGTGCTAGAAATATGAAATGTTGAGACTATCTAAAAATAAAAATTCTCAGCTCTGTTTACAAAGTTCTATTCTTCTGAACCGCCAGTAAAAGCTGTAACATCATGCCGGATAGGTCAAGGTAATATTACCCCACGTAAAGTGCCTCTTCTGAGCTGTCAGATTACCTCCCCTTGAAATTTCATTTCACAACCAACAACAAAATATAGTCACAAGGTATTTTATCAAAAAGGAAAAAGCAGAAGGTACCTAATTTTCACTCCGTAAGGATAAAAAAATGATATAGCTACCTTATGGACAGTCGTATTGTGATCCAACAGTCAGCAATTCAGGTGTGTACTAGATGTTTCACTAGCTATTTTTTTTGTAATGAATTCTGGTGCAGATATGTATTAGTCACTAGTGAGCATGGTATATTCCAGAACCGGCCCGAATTTGGATGTAAAAATTGACACCAACTAAGAGAAAGAACATGATTTTTTTTCAAACACAAAAACCACGCAACTTTTGCGGCAGTTGTGGTATTTCTGCTTTATGCTCAGATAAACTTCGGTGTCTGGATGAAACTGATATATCACTGTGTGCCCATTTTAAGTACCACTGTGGAATTTGGGGTGCCGGCTTTATATTTTTTAACCACTTCTTTGTAAATTTCTATGCTCTGCCCCTTTTCATAGATGTCACAAAATGAGGGGCCTCACCTTACATGAGCCCAATCGCAGCCGAAGATGAAAAAAAAAAGTAATGTAAACTGTAGTCGATATAACCTCTGCATCTTCCTTACTTTCTGCAGAGAGTGTACCGCGACAGACATAACTGAAATCATGATTAAGAAAGCTCAGTCTCTGAGAGATTTTTATGACATTAGCCAGCTCAAGTTGCACTAGCTGCTTCTTCTAAACCACTCGTAAGTCAGTCATTCCTGAAGTTATCGCATTCAGACTTGGGGCATCTCCATGAAAATGATGCAATTTTTTTATATGCAAATTTCGTTGTTTTAACAAAATTAGAAATGGTCGAGATGTACGAATTCAAAAGGTGACTCTTGTATTCAGGATCAGCAGTCGGGATCCAAATATTATTATAAAGTTCAAGTTTCCACACACATAATTTCACGAGATAGTCAAAGTCAGGCTACAAAACAAATAGCTGCGATGGACGGTATATTTCAAATTGAGCTGCGGCTTCAGTGTATTGATACTGTGTCTGGGCTTGTCGGAGTATTGTCCACTTTGTTATCCACAAATCTGCATAACTCTTTTTCCATCCCCATTTAACTGGACTGAGCAATTCTTGATTTGCCTGTAAGACTTGGCCCCAAACATAACATTTACTCTGCTTACGTCTGGCAGGAGGTGGTGAACGGAATGCGTTTGTATCGGTGGAATGAGTTAAATGGCTTGCGCTTTTCTTGTGAAAGATATTGACGTGCCCTTTTTAATCCCGCCAGTCGACTTTATCAGTCATACCACAGCAGGCCTACCACAAATTTCTCTAAATTCTTCAGGATATTTTCGTCAATGCTTGTCGGACATCGGCAAGTGGTTGAGGTGCATCAGAGAGGAAGATATTATTATGACGTCAAACCGGTAAACGCATGGAAAATTGCTAACGCTTTGCTTTCGTCGGACCCCATGAAGCTACGATGACCAGTATTGCAGTATTGCACAGTATAATACTGTGAGATTTTCCGACACCAAATAAAATCCATACACTCGTCACAAGGATGCAGTATAAGTTGAAAACAGCTATAGCTACGGTATCTGTGTTTACGGGTTCTGATCATTATCTTCTGGTGGCCCTTGTGGGTGGCTTTCGACATAAATCAATCGCCTGGTGTCTGTTTCTTCGTGAGAAGATGGAGGTATTCAGTTCAGGCCTAAACTGAGGGTAAACACTTGATTGTTTTATGAGCTATTTTTGCTGTTCTTGTCAGTGACGGTAACCTGCTCAGTCAACAATTGTAACACCGCAATGCTGTTTTCGTCCACATTGCCACAGTTGACTCGGAGACAGCTCTCCTCCTCACACCCTCACTCTTTTCTCTCTGATTGCAGAATCCAGGATGTCTGGAATATAGACATGCCATATTTTGTTTAGGCTTTCTTACATAGTCCAGCTGTTGCAAGTTGTGAGGTTGAAACAAGTTGCCAATGTAATTTTGAAAAATTGTGGACGTTTTGGGCGAGAGCAATATAATTTTATACAATCCAGGTATTATCAAGAACCATGACCATTACGTGGGGCGCTGTGTCTTGTTCTTATGCAAATGCTCCAAGCTGAGTGAGAATTTGTGGTTTGTTGATCTGATTTCCTCGCGCTTTGAAATAGATGTTTGGCCAGTGCCGATTTCCATACCTAATATTTCGTCAAGATCCCATCTCTTGATTACCATGTACTATCCAGTCTGGAGAAAAGCACACGGTCATCTTTCAAAACAGCAAATTAAGCTTTTTTGTTGTTGTTGTTGTTGTAAATAAAGGAAATTTGTTCTTCTTCAACAGTTAAAGGCTTTGCTCTATTCAAAACTCTCTTTGAGAAAAGCGTGGTATTGTTTCTGACCAAACTAAATGCTATTGAGACACCCTTTGCCATCTCAGGGAACATAACTTTCTTGCCATCCAGAGTTAGCAGATAACTGGTCTTTTCCTCAGATGGATTTCGCAAAAGGTTAAACGCAGTAATGTATTTCTTCCTCAAAATCGGTGCTTTTCACTTAAACTGTAAAACTGCTAAGGCTGAATAGTATTCAACCTCAGTAAATTCTGACTGATTTGTTGTCTCTGAAGATAATCAACGTAGCTTATAAGGCCGTCAAGGGCATCTTTTCGTGTTGTTACGCATGACATATCATCGCTGACAACCACAAAACAATACTGCAAAAGTAACCACATACAATACTGCAGCAGTGTTTCCCATACCTTTAGCATAGAGGATAATATCAAGCACATTGCAAATTATTAGATGACAAGGGCTATAACTCAGTACCTATAGGAGCAACATATATTTTAGTTCTGCTATACGCGTACTGATGTTCTGACCTTATATGCTGGAAACATTTGCTTTTTCCAGCTCTCATGGATAAACTCTCACAGGTAAAAAATTTGACTGACCAACGCAGTAAATTCAGAGCTCTATTAAGGTTTACCTCAGACTATAGTATCTCTTTCCAAATACATGTATGAGGCCGTTGCAATTTTGCATAGATGGAGGAGAAAGGTAGTTCGAAAGGCCCTGAAATTTTCAAGTTCATGGCTTTCTTGAATCACTGAAAATAGGGGGTAAAGGGTCTTGGCAGGTTACCTAGGACGCTCCTCGTAAACGTGTCGAAATTGTTTATTATTAGTCATCTTGGAAATGGCTCGATTAATGCTAAAAGAATAAATTCCTGGCTGTATTCATATCCCAAATTACGTGGCCCGTGTCCATCTACAACTGTGCTAGTTTTCGGAGCTTTAATTAAAAGTGCAGAATTCGCCCCACCTTTCGGTTTTAGTATTTGTCAAGATAAAGGGATGGGCTGTAAGAAAGACTGGAACTGATTTCGATTTTATCTATCTTTGACTACAAACCAGAGGAATTAGGTACGTTTTCAAGTAATCTTCAATGTAAATTAATTAATTTTTTTATTTCAATTTGAATTTCTTACCGCTTACTTATCTCTTACGATAGCTTTTCTGTCATTACACCGGAGATTGACTGTGCCATCTTAAAGCCTCCGTGAAAATGTCGGTTTTCTGGATAAATGAAGACGTTATCCCTTTTTTTTTCGTTTTATTAGGACATACAAGATCAAATTCACAGTAATTCACACCTGTGGGGACAAATCCTCTGAGTTGAAGTACATCGTCTTTCAAAACAAACGGTTACGACTTTTCCGCAGAAGTGACTTTAACATAAATCAAATTTCCCAATCTTCTTATGGAGTCGACTTCATACGAAAGGAATCGGTTGTGTATAACAATGTGCCTTTTTTCTTGGTATATGACATAAAGAGAAAACGCGACTTAAAAGTTTTAGATAATCATTAATCCTTTTTAAAGTTGCATGACTTGGTATAAACTAGACAAACATTTGCAAATTCTGCAGGCTTAACCCCAACTCTTTAAATTTTTGGAGCAAATAAATGTATAAAAGATGCATTACCCTTCCCCAGAGGTTGCAATGCACACGTATCGCCGTAAGTGCAGTGGTGTTTCCATAAAAAGATTACACCCCGAATTGCTGAATGGTGTATTTTCCTCTCTTAAGGGCGATGATTTAAAGACAATAATTGTCATTTGCGATAACACCAGTTGTTTGACAAACGATTTGCCCACGACTCAGTAATACCTTTATGCATCATCCTTTTAAGGTTTTTCTGGATCTCCTGTTTAGACACAAAATTACACGTTTCACATTCCACGTTCGATTTAGTTGTTATAGTGCGAGTGACACAACGTTTTTGCAAAAATCTCGTAATCGATTGCACCTACTTACGTCAAATTTTGTATGGCCTCCTATCTCAATTTGTCTCCGCTATTCCATATTTTTTTTCAAAAATTGCATGAAAAAATTATCTTTTTTTCTTCAAAAAATTATATAAAAATAGAAAACGGGGGGAGTGTAGCCATAGTGTGTACAGTTTTACAGATTTGGTGATCTAGACAGTGATTCATTTGCTTGTTTAGGCATAGTGTGCAAAATGGTGCGTAGTGAATGCAAGTCCAGATAAAAGGAGACGTCTTTTGGGTAAATGCAATTAGCTTTATTTATAGCATTTAGTCGGTGTGTAATTATTTTTGTTACGAGTCCTACATTGTCTTGCCTTGCCATTATTTTCCCGTCGAGCAGTCAATTTTTCGTTTTCTACGAGGAATAGTCCTGCTGTGTGTCGTTCGGTAGAATGGT
Source organism: Ellobium chinense (assembly GCA_033807755.1). Lineage (NCBI taxonomy): Eukaryota > Metazoa > Mollusca > Gastropoda > Ellobiida > Ellobiidae > Ellobium > Ellobium chinense. The sequence continues at coordinate 6,985 of JAWQUT010000205.1, read as the reverse complement.
CGTTTGGAATGCCAACAAATTAACTCGAAAAGTTACTAATCAACGTGATTCTAACTTGATGGAAAGGTTGGATCTATTATATAGAATAGAAAGGAGTTCAGTCTGGATTGTACGCGGTGTGTAAAGTAGCAAATACTTAGGATTACCGGTTGCAAGGTCCCCACATCCTCTTTCCAAATTTTGTACTGTGGTACTTTTGGACGTCTGTCCAATTTATGAATGTGGAATTTTTATTGAAATTAGATACTGAGAACAAACTAGACAAACTGATGACAAAAGCAACAACCTTGACCATTCCGACAAACGACAAGAACGAGAAAGGAATAAGGAAACAACTGTAATTCCATTATTCATCCAATTCAGAAGATGGTGATAACTACGATGATGATGAAGATGAAGATGAGGCTGAATGACATCAAGATGAAATGCATCGAGCTGACTCTTTCTGCCTCTGGTCGTGCTGCAGCTCGGCTTGTCTACTTTTTTCATATTCTGGAATTGTGTCAGCGGGTAACCCGTTTTACGGGGTTGGAAATGGATACAAAGAGCGTTGGCTTATTTGCCTCTCTCTTGTTGTATTTTACAAAATTCAGTGTCAGTGAATCCACGCCGTCTTCACACGGCCGCGACATTGTCAACCGGAAAGCAGTGCAGTCCAAAATAAATAAAAACGTTACTGTTCAACGTTAGGCATATAGTCTACTGCCCAACATGTTTTTGCCTAAAAAGGCACTCAAAATTCGGGTTTTGCAAATGAAGATAATTACAACTATACGATACATTTTTGTGTGTAAACAGACGTCACGTTTTAGACTGTCGTGCTGTGACGATTATGGCTCTACTGTAAAATAGCCGCTCGATCGATCTCCAATGGAAAGAGCGGAGTTTAAAAAGTTTTAAAAAGTATTGTTTTTTGTGCGGTAGTGCCCATAAAAATACTATTTTCGTAGACAAATTGAGATAGGAGGCCATATAAAAGTTGACGCCTGTAAGTCCAACCCTTTAAGAGATACAGTCGACTCCGCTTAATCGCCCATCCTCGGGATCACGGCAAAAGTGGTCGATTAAGCGGAGCGGCGATTAAGCGGAGGAAGTAATTTCGGCCATATTTTTGGTAAGGAGGTTAAATTTCTTTGATGTTGTGGGTTGATATCGTGCATTGACACCTTTCTTGTCGCCAGACTCGGGACAGACTCGAGTTTGACGGTGTTGTAGCGCACAAAATGTTTGATCTCCACGGTCTCTCTCATTGGCCACCTCGCAGTAGCCCAGTAGACAATAAGGAGAAGGATGGCATGGTCGGGGTAGACCGTTCATCCACATGACACGTTCTCTGATCTAACCGAAATCCACCAGACAGGCGCAATCAAGGCGTGCGGGGAGGAGACTATACGACGGCTTTCGGCGCAATGGCATTATCGGACGGGCGAAGGCGGTGATGCGTAGCATGGGAAGAAGGGGGACAAGGGAAGGGGGAGGTGGAGAGGAAAGGCTTATCACACCTATTTCGGGGTGGCAGTTGTGACTCAGTCAACCGGTCTGCCATCTGTCGCACAGTTCAACCATCTGTGTACATTATATTATGTTTGTCAACTGTAACCATTCAACTGCTGATCTTTGAATTCATGGGCGCTGAAGATTGGTCGATTATCCGGAGTGAGAGGCGATTATCCAGTGACTTTTATATAGCAAAAATTCGGTTCCCTGGGAAACGAGGCGATTAAGCGAAAAAGGCGATTAAGCGGAGGGCGATTATGCGGAGTCGACTGTATTGCAAAAATGTCTCACGAATTCTGAATCACACTAGACTCGTAGTTTTTGCAATTCGGCATCAAGAAAACATAAAAAAGAAGATCATTAATTAAAAGGCGTTAATGATACATGGATGATATTACATGGAAGTCGCAGATAACACTTTAGCTGTCCTATGACTGTTACCGTTGAGGGAGGAAATTGCACGATTCAGCACTTTTGCATAGGAACTTCAATGTCATTATGGTTACCCGCATAATAACCCTCGGGAGGTGTAGTGCCTTCCTTCAAAAAAGTAGGATTACGCCACATCGTAACCTGGGGCTTTCATCCTTTTCTGCTATCGATAATGTAACGTAATTAATAGTCCAAAACTTTAGAATCTTTGGATCTAAGCCTATAATGTGTCAAGCTACTGAAAAAATGAATCTAGTTCTTAAGACTGCTTTCTGTAAACCGTTCTCCTCGCAATATCCCTCTCATAATATCTTAAAGGATTTCACTACTTTCTCTTAGAGGTTATAATATAGGGTTAAATGACCTATATTGTGTGATACGTACGTCAAATGTCATTCACCAATAAGAGCCGGACCTTGCTCCTGTTGGTTAATATAAAAAATATCTTTATTCTACCCATATTATATGTGAAAAGGCCTCAATGCTAATAGATAAACAAAGGCAAAGAATAAAGTACAGTGGATAGACAATAGTATTAAAAAATTTTTCTTTTTGCACGATGTTTGAAACTACATTACGACTTCCGCAGTACAAGTAATACGAGCTCATGACATAGTTGGCTTGGAGTTGGAGACATCGAAACAAAGCCCGCCTCTTGACGGTGATATAATATTCAAGGTATTCACCGAATGCCCTACATTCTAAGCAAGGGATTACGCATTCAAATGAAAGTATACATTTGTACCATTTCCATGTACTTCTGTCACCATCTCTGGATAGCTGTACCTCATGATCGTAAAAACAGACCAAAACTCATAATTTTAACCAGGCATTGATTTGACGGGATGCTTTTGTGTTTGCAAACTATTAAAAATGGCCAAAATTAACCTTGAGACAGAGCTGAGACGGTTTAAATTCTTGTGACACCGGATGAAAATCCGCTCCGGTCCTTCAAAATCCTCTCAATCCGGATTTTCATCCGCATGAAGCTTCGCGGTTGTAATTCTCTGTCAACCCTACTGGACCGAAGGCAATCCTCTCCGCTATCACAGTCGGCTTGCGGCGCGGGACGAGCCACGTGTCGAGCGGAAAAGTTTTGTCCAAAGATAATGTGCTTGGGCGAAACCGTTATGAGTGGTGTCATAGTGATGTCAAGGTTGTAATGAGAGAAAACTGCAGTTATACGTTATCACAGAGGGGTTAAACACACCCCCCTTCCCCAATGCTGTTTAGCATTGATAACCTCAGTGAACTCGCTCGACTGCTTATTCGCCGTAAGGCAATAACCCAGTGACCTTCATCCGGACAATCCGATTACGGTCCCAATCCCAGACGATTCTTGTGTGAGAACTAACCGCGCGTTCACACCAGAGAAGTTTTTGTACCGCCGCCCTAAAATTTGTCCCGTGAACTTTCGTGTTTTGATGTGATAGGCGCGCTCAGTGACAATAACCAATGATAAACATTTGTCTTTATCTGTCAAACTTTGCGGTACCAACTGATAAATTGGCCAACCTAATGTCCATTATTAGCGCATATGGGATGCGCCCCCCCCCCCACTAAGTACTATGCCCTTTTCTCCAGCTTTCTTTTCTCTTTAACCACAACAAAACAAGAACTTTTGCTTTAAAGGTCAACCCCGCTTAAATGACCTGGAGAGTAGCGTCATTGAGCTCAGCCTCTGAGGTATGATAGTGCCTGCCCTTAGGTGTGACGTCAGGGGGTCACAGGCTAGTCACAGCCTTGCAGGCACAAGGTGGCGGCGATACAGTTTTTGTCCGATATCAGTGGAATCCCTGTCGATATGACTAGTCTATGTATAGAGGGAGTACCTAGCGCATACGCTAGACCGGCGAACTTGACACGCGGACCAAGTTACCCAACTTTACACACCAATATACTCAATGACAGCTTGGCCTATCTGCATAAATTTAGCATTACTGAAAAGCTCAAATTATCTCCCTCAATTTCATATCAGTAACAACAGTAACATTACATCTCACTGCGTAATAGCCCCTGTTAAACACCAAGGGGTAGGCATCGCATTGCCTGCCTCGCCGTGGCTTTCCTTTAGCACCCGTACTGTGTTTACAAATGTTGGTCTTGTCTGAACGGCATTTTCAGTGATCAAAACTTCTTGTTGGTTCTGAGAATCATGTGATTGAGAGAGAGATGAGTGGAGAGAGATCAACGTTGTCTCTGAGAAAAATACGGCGTATCAAATGAGCGAGGATGAGTGTTTAAAAAATGAGACTAACATTCAATCTGTCAAATGGAAAGTGGCTAGACATGTCTCGTCGTAGTAGACGTGCCATAAAATCCCATTGTTAGCGTCTAGCATTAAAATTTGTCAAGTTCAGTGCTGATCAAAGGAAAAGATAGACACTATACTTTTCAAAGTACTGACAAAGCTGATCTTCTTCAAAACGTCTACTTCTAGACTAGACAAAAAGTTTGGGGAGAGAGTTTTGAGGTGGTGGGGGTGGAGAAAGGGGAGAAGTTTTGCCTATGGCGTGGCATTATTGAACTTTCACTTGTCAGCCAGGCATAGATCCAGATCTTATAGGATAAAATGTGTAATATGGTAGCCTCACTTCGTCGGTGTGATGATACAGATTTCAGAATATAAATTGGAGGCATAGTAAAGCCTTTGATAGTAAGACAGCTTATATGGAAAACATTGTAATAATTGCGTAAGTTTGTGTGTTGCTGCATAGAGAACGTTTGGACTCGACTCATTCGAGTTTGCCGAATTTTGAAAGACCAGTATTGAGCTAAAATCCAGGTCTGAAAGATCTGTTTGAAAAGGGGAGGGCGTGGGGAACGTGATTTCGACTAACTTGTAATCGACGACTTCATGTTTGACTGTATTATCCACTTCATAGATTTAAGGTTTTGGAAGCTTAATCTACACCCTCCTCCCTCATAAATGATTTCAAATTCATCTTGAGATCTAGGCACTCGGAGAGTCCTGGAATGCAAAATTATTCCCTGTTTCCCATCCATACACGTAATGACTGAAAGTATTTTCTATAAATCACAGCTGATTAATGTGTGAAGTTTTAGAATTAAGATAAAATATTGCTGCAGTAAAGCACTCCTATGGACGCATGCTTTCTTTCACTCGATTCCCATCCATCTCTTTCTATCTGAGTTTCTCTCTCTCTCTCTCTCTCTTTCTCTCTCTCTCTCTCTCTCTCTCTCTCTCTCTCTCTCTCACTCACTCTCTCTATGACAAGAAATCAAAGAAGGGGAATTGCTAGGCTGGCCCATCTTCCCCCACTGCCCCCCTCCCCGAGCCACCGGCGGGATCCATCACTGTTTGTAAGTAGCAGCTGACTGAAATTGCGCGTAGGTGTTGACATGGTATGTGAAAATAGCGCCATTCATTTTCATGCTTGAAACAGAAAATTGGGATCATGAGGGGAAAAAGAGGGGTGGGTGGGAGGAGAGGGACATGGATTCAAAGAAGTAATCATGTAATCATATAAGTCTATACATAACGGAGTAGACTAGACTCAAGAAAATATACAGATCAAAACAACACACACACAACGAATGATACACAAATCTCAGTGTCTTCCACTCCGAACCAAAGGTAAACGTCGAGGAATTCCTCCATGAAGAATGGAAAAGAGGCCTTACAAAACCTATACCCAAAACTGGCAACACCTCAATTATATCCAATTACCGAGGAATAACATTAACATCTAACGTGTATAAATTATTTGCAAAGATCATAAAGAAACACATTACGGACTACTTAGAAGAACACACATTACTGGGAGAAGCCTAAGGCGCATTTAGGAAAGATAGACGAGTAGAAAATCAGATTTTTAACCTGTTAAGTATTGCATCTATAAACAAGTCTTTAAAGGAAAAAACCTTTGTTGCCTTCCTCGACGTGACTAAATGTTACCAACTTTCCAATTGGACATCTGTGGAAAAATATGGAGAATCTTAAGAAATCTATATTCCTCGGTGGAAAATAAAGTTCTGTTCGGCGGGCATGCAGCAGAGGATCCAGGAAATGAGCATTCATACGAAACAGAATGGTGCAAAAAAAAATATGGTCTAAAACAAGGATGTCCCATGTCCCCAACCCTCTGTTCTATCCTAATCAAAGATCTAAACGATAAGCTAAATAAATCGAATTTAGGGTCAAACGTATGTTCCCATAAAATTTCGTCTCTACTTTTTGCAGATGACATCGTGTTGGTGGTCGATACGGAAAAAGAGTTAAAGGATATGCTGAAAGTCACTTCGATTTTCTCCCAAAACTGGGGCTTAAAATTTAACGAAAACAAGTCAAACGTACTAATATTTGGACAGAATGTTAACAAAAATAAAGAATGGATGCTAGGAACACAAACAATTTACGAATGTACAGAGTATAAATATTTAGGCGTATATATTTCAAGAAATCTCAGAACAAATTATCATATCAATAAGTACCTCAAACCAAGTTTTAATCGTAAATTAGCCGCTATAAAATACACCTTATCCAAGAATTCAAATATCAGTAGAGTTAGTTTCGGAAATACCATATGGAACCAAGTTATACGTCCTTCTCTGCTGCATGCCTGTGGTGTATGGGGAAAGCTGCCAGAGTCACCTTGTGCGATGCTTCGGTCTTTTCAATACCAGTGTGCCAAAAGCATTATGAGTTGTCGCTTAAATGTTTCAAGAAAAGTTGCCCTACAAAAACCTGGATGGGAAGATATTATTGACACTATAAATAATCTCAAGATCAAATATTTTGAAAGGGTTAGTAAAATGAACCATTCAAGACTAAGTAGCATTCTATTTAAAATACTAAACTCACACCTTTTTACATTGTACAAAATGCGATAATGAAGGTAGTGAAAGTCTGGCGTTCTAAACCTTTTTTTGATGTGTCTAAAACAGAATTGCAGTCTTACTTGTTAGATCCTTATGATTTTTACTTTATACAATTGAAATTTAAAGCTAGAACGGGTATTTTAGGTCTGAATGCGGATTTATACAGAATGAAAATGAGAGAGCCCGAGGAATGTTGCATGTACGATAGCGGAGT
>JAWQUT010000204.1:1374954-1376954 GCA_033807755.1 Ellobium chinense | reverse complement strand
TGTGTGTGTGTGTGTGTATACGCAATGAAACAACAAACTGACATCTAAATCTGCCTTGAGATTGGAAATTGTGACATATTATGAGTGGAGTCAATATCTAACAATGATTAAGAGGTGTTCAGTAATTGACTGCTTTTACGAATGAGGGCCTTTGACCAATTGCACTTGCATTATCAGTCAATACAGAGGCGTAACGGCAATAATTGCTTTGGGGGGTTAATCTACCACAGCCTCTCATTTCTGATCTAAATAAAAAAAAGAAAAAGAAAAACCTCGGGAAGGCGTTGACAAAAAAAGAGTCTCGGGTGAAAGAGAAGAGAGAGGGCGAGAGCGAGCGAGCGAACGAGAGAGAGAGAAAGGGAGAGAGAGAGAGAGGGGGGGGAGGAACAGCTAGCATGGAGGGTAATCTATTTTTTTTCTCAGAGAATTTGTTACTTTTTTTTTTTTTGGCATCTCTTGCCACTGCCTTTGGACACACTACATTGCACATAATAATGAAAGAGCTGTATCTGATAGACAGTGCGTACTTAAGGTTTCAGATTATCAGCGAAGAAAAGTAGCTAACATTGAACATTGCCATAGTCGTATTGCCAAGGCGTGTAAATTCTTCTTAGGAGAATTACTGCAGTATGATAATGATGTCTGATTTTTTTCTAACACGTTTAGGGTCAGTTAAATTGCATTACATACACATGATAGTAATATTAAGAATCTCAGATTTATAGATAACGTGGACGCTACGCCCCTGACTTAATGTAACAATTAGAAGCCGTTAGAAGGTGTATGATCAGAAAAAAAAAAAGATATGAACTCTTCAGATTATGATGGAATGTCAAGTGTCCGTTTGTTTGTATATTATGAAGGTCAGTGATAGTAAAAGGAAAAAAAAATGTTATCTAATGAATGTCTCACTATAGTGCCCGCTTTAAGGAGGTGGTTTCTGGTAAGAGGGGTGGACAGGTGGGTATACAGACCCAATAAGTTTGTGAATTTTTTTCACGAGTTACAAGTCAGATGCTGCGCATGCGTACTAACCTCAGAACCTGGGGGGCGTATACCGGATGTGTGACAATAGGGGGGCGTATACCTATAAATTAAATAAACCAAAGTCTGGACATATTATGTAACTCGATGTCACTTGTGTTCATACATGGCAACTTTCAAAGCCTCTCAGGTATGTAACTGTTTTATAGTTTGCATTCAGTATAACTTTTACTCTAAACAGTATCTGGTAACCAAGGACTTGGTACTAAACTGGTTACTATGTGCGAGGGCTGTAAGTATACACGTTCTTGTATTGCTCTAGTGACTACCAGTTACTACATCTAGTTTGAGACTCAGGGACTATCAGCCAATATTTTGCTCAAACGACGATAGCGCAATATGAAGGGTACAAAACGAATGTATGTATTTATTTATTTTTTTTTTTTTTTTNACATTGCCATAGCCGTATTGCCAAGGCGTGTAAATTCTTCTTAGGTGAATTACTGCAGTGCGATAATAATGTCTGATTTTTTTATAACACGTTTAAGGTCAGTTAAATTGCATTACATACACATGATAATAATATAAAGAATCTCATATTCATAGATTACATGGACGCTACGCCCCTGACTTAATGTAACAATTAGAAGCGGTTAGAGGGTGTGAGATCAGAAAAAAAGATATGAACTCTTCAGATTATGATGGAATGTCAAGTGTCCGTTTGTTTGTATATGAAGGTCAGTGATAGTAAGAAGAAAGAAATGTTATCTAATGAATGTCTCACTATAGTGCCCGCTTTAAGGAGGTGGTTTCTGGTAAGAGGGGTGGACAGGTGGGTATACAGACCCAATAAGTTTGTGAATTTTTTTCACGAGTTACAAGTCAGATGCTGCGCATGCGTACTAACCTCAGAACTTGAGGGGCGTATACCGGATGTGTGACAATTGGGGGCGTATAACTATAAATTAAATAAACCAAAGTCTGGACATATTATGTAACTCGATGTCACTTGTGTT
>JAWQUT010000204.1:1364954-1369954 GCA_033807755.1 Ellobium chinense | reverse complement strand
GTTTCTTTATTGCGACATTGTATTCCACGTCCCTACTCATACATATTGTGCTTTACACCGAATATTGGTATGGCACAGATTTTACTCGCTGAATCGACATGTCGGACACATAGAAGTTCCCACCCTCCTCCTCCAGTCCGTTGCAGCTCTCATCTCTTCCCTATAGAAAGTTTAAGATTTTAAAATCTTGCTAACACATTTATTATCTTATCACTTTCAGGTCACAGAAAGACATGACACAGGTACGTTAGATCACACGAGGACTGTTGTAAATAGTTAACAAACACATCTTCAATCGACCTCGTTCTTTCCTTTTTATCTTACATCCCCAACTGTTATAAACCACTGTAGCTGTATTTAATAAAAGTACAGGACATTCAGGCAAAGAGCTGCAGTAACTATGTACTGTCCCAAAGCACTGAGAAGATTTCATGTTTCAAAACGTCTAGTGTAGCATGTACAGAGAGAGTTACAAGATAATTATATCGTGGTGTTAACACAGTCTGCGATCCGCTAAAGAAAATATCATGAACACCAGTGCTGAGAGGGAGTACAGAATCAGAAGAGACAGACAGACAGACAGACAGACAGACAGACAGACAGACAGACAGACAGACAGACTAATGGAAACACATATACTAGGCTTGTATTGTGCATACATCAATACATCTTCTGTGTACAAATCTGCAGATGTAAAACATGAGTACAAGTCAGTTGATGTAAGCCAAACTTTCGAGCTTCTCAATCCTTCAATGTCCACAGTGGATTCTGATGTCCATCACCAGGTCAGTACAAATGTACCAACGTGTTAATAATTATGGTAGTGATGGACATGACGTGTAACTGTTTACACACCATTGAAAATGTCATAGATGAGAAGTTCTATTGGTTTCTTCATCTTTCGAAATATCACAATCAATCGCTATAGGGAAGGGGGGATATCGTGGATTCGTGAATTCATACCAATACTATTACCTTTTACATTCTTTGATATCTGCTCCCCATGATGTTGATACAGTGCTCAACGGCTTTACGCTGCATGGCGTCATCAGTGAGTGGAAAGCAGAAATGGACACTTTAAAATCGTCAGTGCAAATGATGAAATTGAAGAGGCGACACAACATTATGAATGAAATATTGCGTCTTCAGTGAGCAAACATTGACATTGACGCTAAATCTCCTCTGTCGATTTCCACGCAGGTTGGAGCTTCTAACTTAATTTTAGGCAAAACGGTTTCAGAGTTTATCGAGCTGGAAAATATTGTGCTATGTCCCAAATCCATTCTTATAATATAGATTAGCAGTGACACCCATTCTTTAAAGAGGACATTAGGTTTCGGCGTTTATCGTGTTCGAAAATAACGCACGACATTTCCTGTCCATTTTTATAGTACGAGTTAATGTGTGAGGATATAAGTGAAGAGAATGAGAGACAGATAGAGACAAAGAAAAAGAGTGAAAGAGAGAAAGAGAGAGAGAGAGAGAGAGAGAGAGAGAGAGAGAAGTGTAGACAAGTATGTGAGAGCGGAAAGCCTTTGTGTTACGATTTAGTGGTCAGATGACTTCTTTAGTCTTTCACGCTTCCCATTTTGGTAAACTTTTGACTGGGAACTCACTTGATGTTGTTCTTCAGAACTGTGGATTCAAAAATATCTGTCTCCGACAACAGGTTCATGACAGTGTCACAGCCAGCTCGAATCCCCAGTCTTTGAGAACTGTAGAAATTACAGTCATGTCGCAGCTGTCCTCTTTGAGTGAAACAGTGATGAAAGAAATACATGAACTCGCTGATCAGCTCAGGGAGCAGAGAGGAGACATGAAAGACCTCAGCGACGCCATGAAAGACGTACAGAATAAATTTAACAAAATGGAAGAGACAAATGTTCAACAAACAATACACAACACCTCAGGCGAAATTCTTGACCATCTGGAAGCAGTACAAAAGTCAGTGGAAACACTGGCCAGTCGTTGTTCTGAAAACGATGATGACCTCAAAGGCTGTGTGAAGTCAATAGTGAGGGCTGAACTTGTTTGGATGGACAACAGTGTCGATCAGAAGCTGTCAGAATTTAGGGATGAAATACAAGACACAATGCGAGACATACAAGACACAATGCGAGATATACAGGTTAAGTTGAAGGAAGAATTACCTAGCACAGTTGACAAGATGGTGCAAGAATTTAAGACAGGGGTACAAACTTGTTGCGATGTCACCAAACAAGAAGTACATGGTACAGCTGACAAGATGGTGCAAAGATTTAAGGCAGGGGTACAAACTTGTTGCGATGTCACCAAACAAGAAGTACATAGCACATCTGACAAGATGGTGGAAGAATTTAAGGCAGGGGTACAAACTTGTTGCGATGTCACCAAACAAGAAGTACATAGCACAGCTGACAAGATGGTGCAAGAATTTAAGGCAGGGGTACAAACATGTTGCGATGTCACCAAACAAGAAGTCCATAGTACAGCTGACAAGATGGTGCAAGAAGTTAAGGCAGGGGTACAAACTTGTTGCGATGTCATCAAACAAGATGTTCAAACTTCAGCTGACCAAACAAAGCAGGCAGTTCTGACAGCTTCAACTTCAGTAGCAAAAGAACTCAAAGAATCTGCGAATATGACAGTCACGAAAACAGTAAACACATTAGAGCAAATTTTAGATGTGGCAACTAACAATCTGAAACAGGAGCAGCGAAATGCGTACACTGAAATAATCGGAAATTCCCACAAAGCTTTAGAAAAGAAGATGCAGGATATCAGCGTAAAAACAGAAGACGCCGAGAGACACACTGAAGATAAAATTCAGGGGGTCAGAGATGACATAAGAAATCAGCTGAACAACTCTCAGGGACAAATCAAAGCTGAAACGCATGTAATCAGTGAAGAACTGAGAAACCATATAGGTGAAACCCAGGTCCAGTTCAAGGAGTTGAAACAATATTTAGATAACAAAACCAAAATTATTGTCGATGTAAGTGAGAAGGGGTCACAGTTGTTGGTAGGTAAGGTAGATGGTCTTAACAGAACAACTGTCAACATGAAGGAAGAAATATTGAAATCATTCACTGATCACACACAAACTACAAAAACACACATGACAACAAAAGTAAAAGATTCTGTCAATGAAATGAAAGAGAACATGTACAACACAAAGAGGGAAACATTTGCTGTGATTCAAGCAGAGTCGCAGTTAACCCGGGACCGGGTGGCTGGGCCTCTTCCCTCTCACACAAACTACACATTAGATTTTTATATAGAGGAGTTCAAAATTCTGGTCAGGTCTGGTAAGATTAGACACAGTCTGCCTTGTTATATCAACCAGCTACAGAGCAGTGTGGTGGGATATGCTTCGTTTTCAACTAATGGTAAGATGGAGGTATGTCTGATGTATGGCCGTTACCCCAAAGTACACGGCCTAAAACCTCGGGCTGTGGTGAAGGTCAGTGTGAAGGCCACCATCACTGACATCTATAATGGTAAACTACCAGACAGGTTGGTTAGGGAGAGGACTTGGACACTGGATGAGGCAGGGATCAAGGGCAACAAAGATTGGGGTTGGATACTTGGTGTGTTGTCAGTTGATGAACTGGTGGAGAAGGGATACGGGGAGAAAGAAGGTTACGGCAGGGGTGCATTGTTAGTTAGGTATGAGATACAGGTTTTATAATGATTGATTGATTGATTGATTGATTGATTGATTGATTGATTGATTGATTGATTGATTGATAGTGTAAGTTAGTGAGTCAGTCAGTCAGTCAGTCAGTGGATCGGTCGACCGGTCGGTCAGTCAGTGCATTAACAGGTTTGTTTCTGTGCACTTTGTCAATCAGCTGTTCTCTCAGTCAAATCAGCTAAGCCACATCCAGTCGTTCATCAGGTATCAAAGTCGCCCACCCACCCACCTGTCAGCCTATGATTCTGTCACTGTAACGTAATTAGTTCCTGACCAGACTCAGTAATCGTTATAATGTAGGCTATTCTAATGCATACGTTTATCAGTCGATAATAATATCGTTCAGTAGAACCGTGGACTCATGACACAAGCACACAGAGATTTTATAACTTTACAAACACTTGGTTCAGTACAGACTGTCTCGATATATATACAGAGAAAGAACGAGAATCTTAGAGTGAGTTGATATCAGATCCTGGGAATATTTTATGTTGTCTACACTTCAGCGCAACAGTACAGATCTAAGGCATTATTGTAAAGCAGAAAATGTGCTTGTGTACGTGTGTGAGAGAGAGAGAGTGTGTGTGTGTGTGTGTGAGTGTGTGTGTGTGTGTGTGAGAGAGAGAGAGAGAGAGAGAGAGAGAAAGGAAAAGAAAGAGAGAAACGATAGGGAAGCCAAACAGAAAGTGTCATGTCGGCACATTAACTAAACAGATCGATGTTATAATTACATATAATATATGTACATAGAAAGCCTACACTGAATACACAACAACTGATGTTAACCTCTTCTAGTTTATTATTTTTTTTTTTTTTGCCCACGGTTCTGTAGCGAACTCAAGATGAACCCGGAAGTGCCAACACATTTCATAAGGAAATATCGGGTGGGAATCAACACTAGTTTCAACTTAGCGTCAAGCGTAGGGTATCGGTTAGAATTAAGTAATAAAAGCAAACTTTGGACAGATCTTAAACATTATAACTATTGTCTAGGAAATTACATTCATGTGCCTTGATATTTTTCTACCCATGTCCTTAACTTTAAACCGAGCTGTAGTTGGGGGTGTCCTATGATATTGCTCTTAAAGGGAATCAAACAGTCTCTATATTTAGCAGCTTAGGTAATACGTTAGGTTAAGATTATAGGTTTATGCACGATTTCAGGTCAATACAGCGTATCACAGACCTCTTTCAAGGACTAATCGAGTAAACTCACATGATCCACGACACGACGTGTAAACAACATAAGAAACCCATTTTTTTTCTTAAATTATCACAATGAACTGGATTAAGAGGGGAAGGGGGCGGGGAGCAGGGGCCAGGA
>JAWQUT010000204.1:1339422-1356672 GCA_033807755.1 Ellobium chinense | reverse complement strand
GGGGGGGGGGGGGTTAACAACTCCTTTTATAGACTTCGATTTTGGCGAGGAACAGATTGAGCAAGAAAATAGAAATGGAATCTGACACATTTAGATTACAATACACCCACGCTGGTTGCACTGAGTCGGGCAGATTTCCACAGACGAATAGCATAAATCTTGTTGTTGTTCTTCATTTTGTTTACTGTGCAAACTACCGTGTGAGCCTGTGAGAAATACTTCCTGGCAATAACACGAGTGACATTATAACTTACAACTGAGATTTTAAGGTAGAGCCGAATCTGCATAGCGGTGTAATTCAGACTTTATTCCAAGTTTGAGGTCATAAATTTCCGTCTGGTATTTACTGTGTTTTTGCTACTTAAAACTGTACCGTATATAATATACAACTAAAATGCCAGTATTATAACCGTTTTGAACTGTACGCATCTCGGTTTGGAGATGTGATCATAATACATTTATTTTGTCAACAAACTATTTCTCTGTCGTATTGTTGAGCAAAGACAATGTACTAAATGAGTTTTAAAGTGTTTAGAATCCTCCAGAATTTATATGTTTGCTCAGTATTGTTTGTGCGGTAATGGAAAAATACAAGCAAAAGACATGATTATCTAACATAGTTTCAACTTTTTCTGCGCCAAGTAGGCTATATATTATACATTTCGCGAAATATTGGAATTCCTTAGAGCGAAGAATTGTCCGAACTGTTCATGAAATCGGAATTTTAAAGATTAATGAGATACGTAAATGTTATTTTTGTTCATAACATATGTAGGAGGCAATTCCATTTATTTTCCATTCGTCCCATCGATGTAATCTAATTCTGAAATGGCGAAACCTTCCTCCGTTCAAATAAACATAATTTTATCTTGGGATCTTTTGGGATTTGCCAGGTGAAAATCTTGCCAAATCCAGGAGATTAAGTGCAGTGCCTGTAGCTGTAATCAGTGCATGAAATGGATTGAAAACACAATTCCACGGCCAGGCCTATCCCATGTTGCTTCTGTGGTAACAACAACAACACACTACAACTTTGTGCACATCATGTTTACGCGGCGATTCTGGAACCATCAACCTCTGTCTTTAAATAATATGATGCCATGCTGGTGAAAGGTGAACTGGAGGACGTGTAAAAGGTGACGAAAACCTAATCCGATTTGCCTCTTTGACTTAATGACTTGTTTTCTCCACGGTTACTTACCAGAAATTCTACGATCTCTATGTCTTTTTTTAATAGCTTGCAGCATTCAATGACCTTATTAAATATGAAGTTAAAATATAGGTCTTTTATTTCGTTTTCAAGCTACGAACCGATACATGGAAAGACGTAAACAAGCTAATTAATCTCCTTAACAACAAGTGTTCCACACAGAAGGCCACACCGAAACCGAAGTAAACGACCCAAACTTCAGATTCAGTTTTGATAATCAAGAGAAAATGCAGGCCAATAGATCCAATACCTTTTCTCCATAGATCTAATCTTGTCTTCCTAAGGCATATGACAACACCCTATTTTCACCAGATCAAATATCTTTGTTACACTGGTTCTCATGAACATCTTTAATTTTTGGACACAAGGTTTGATGACGCAATGGCATTACTAATTTGCTTAACCAGAAGTGAGCATTGTTGGAACTGACAAATTAAGAACGGTCTACAAAGTTCCAAATCGTATTTTGTTGGTTTGTAAATACTGTCAATAAAGTGGATGGTGAAAGACTTAAGACTACTTACCAAAGCTGCCCAGTGTTGTGGCTGACCATGTTCCCAGCGGTTCACGGCATTATGGCGTCATCACCAACCTCATCGATGAAATCGACATCATCATTCAAGTCTACGTCATCTCTGTCATCTTCACTGAAGTCGATAACATCGCTCCCTGAACTGGTAAGTTGGTGGGTGGGTGGGTGGCTGGATGGGTGGATGATTTGGTTGGTTGGTTGGTTGGTTGGTTGGTTGCTTGGTTGGTTGGTTGCTTGGTTGGTTGGTTGATTGGTTGGTTGCTTGGTTGGTTGGTTGCTTGCTTGGTTAGTTGGTTGGTTGCTTGATTGGTTGGTTGCTTGGTTAGTTGGTTGCTTGGTTGGTTGGTTGCTTGGTTGATTGGTTGCTTGATTGGTTGGTTCGAGAACGAGGGAGGGGAGCTGGCTGGCTTTTTCATAAGTTGGTGGTTTGGTAGATTGGTGCTGGCGGGTTGGTGGGTTGTCCGCTTGGTTAGTAGTATAGTACCAAATTAAGGAGAAAGCTCCAAGCAGGCAAGGATATGTGTGACTGATTGATTGATTAACTAATTGATTGATTGATTGATTGATTGATTGATTGATTGATTGATTGATTGATTAGTTGATTGATTGATTAGTTGATTGATTGATTGACTGATTGATTGATTGATTGATTGATTGATTTATTGATTGATTGATTGATTGATTAATAAAGCCCTTCAAAAATGTATGTTTTAGACCTTATGTCTTTCAGTCCCTGGTGAATGTTTGCCTGTCCGCCTAAAAACCTGCCTGCCTCTGTCTGTCTGTCTGTCTGTCTGTCCACCTGACTACCTGCCTGCCTCTGTCTGTCTGTCTGTCTGTCTGTCTGTCTGTCTATCTGTCTTCTACTCTATCTTGACATTTTTGTGGTCACTTTTGCTTTCTTTATAATTATTCTTTTTTGTTCACCGTTCTTTCTGTCAATCCTTGCAGAAAACAATCCGAGTGAGCTGTCGAAGTTCCTTCAGTAACGATGGCGTAATGTCTGTGGTCACAAATAATATGACTGTGACCGACCTTAAGAAAATGCTGCTAAAGAGAAGTCGGATCAAGGGCGTACAACCGGCGGATTTCGTGGTCATAGCTCAGAAACCTGTGAAAGGTGGGTTCCCATGAAGCAAGTTCAAGTTCAAGTTCACGTTCAAGTTCAATTTTATTATAGGCCTTCAGCCAATTCGAATAAATACAATATTATGTGTTAACATCAAGGTAATTCAACATCCACACACATAAACGTACACACATAGACTACATACAAGCACACACGCTAATTCACACACAGACACACACACCCACACACACAAACACATACTCACTCACACACCCACGCACACACTCATGCACACGAAAACCCCTCGAAACCCTTTCCCTATCTCTTCCGCACTCTGAGGCGATCGCTGACAGTCTCTCTCTCTCTCTCTCTCTCTCTCTCTCTCTCTCTCTCTCTCTCTCTNACCAAGCTCTGATACCTTTGAAGTATTTTAAAACATAGTAGTGAAAATTTCGAAACTTCCTCTGATTTCATGAAGTTAATGAAAGAAATGAATTTGTGCAAACTTGGTTTGATGCATACTCTCTTTGGAAGGAGATTATTTCTAAAGCTGGCAAATCTTGGACATTCAATAAACACATGATATTCATCTTCAATTACATTGCATTCATCACACGGTCTATGCTCATATTTTTATTCTATTTTCGGCATTTGCCACCTACCCCTTTCTATCATAAAGCTGTAGGACCCTAACCGAAATTTTGTAAACGCAACTCTCAGGTACTTTTCAGAAATTTCACTTAAATATCTCTCACGCAAGGGCGGAGATATATTTTAAAGTCTGGTGGAAGTTGAGGGAAGGATGGAGAGAGGTGTAAGAGAAAAGGAGGGAGGAATAGAATGTTTACAAGTAGACAGGCAGGGCTATAACCATCAACACCACAATCGCCAGAATGCGAGGGGTGGGGCTGAGGGGGTGAAAGGAGTGGGGAGGGGTTGGGTCAAGGGTCAGGGCTCCGAAGAGGGAAGGAGAAAATGGGGTGAATTGAAAAGGAAAGAAGAGGAGAGAAGAGTACGAAAAGAGAGAGAGAAAGAATGTGAGAGCGAAAAAGAGAGAGAGAGAGAGAAATTATAATTCATGACGCACGGATGACCAGCATAACTATCTTATTTACCTTTTCTTTGGGAGCGGGTCTGGGGATAGAGGGAGGGAAGGAGGGGAAGCAACCTTTGAAAAAAAAGATACTAAAGACAACTGATGTTTAATCAATTTGCGAATGTATAACAAACCTTTTGCATATCACTTAGCCATTTAGGTAGATCGAGTAGCGTTTTTTTGTGTGATTAAAAAATTAAAATTGCTAATGTTTGCCCATTTACATTGTTTTGGAGACATGATTTAACTGCCTGTGAAATTGTACAGTTTGACTAATATCATAGAAAACCGAATATTCCAACATTACAGATAGTTTGATATAAGGGGCTGATTAGACCCCCGGTCTAGACTACATGATCAACATGGTAGTGTTGTTGTTTTATTTTCGTAAAATGTTAAGTTTGTCTAATGTTGGCACTGTTGAGGTTCGATTGCTAGACATTTGTTGTTGTTTTGACAAGTACACAAGTGACTGCAATACACGTGTAGGTCGCTGTGTTGAATTTTTCTTTTCGGTTGATTTTAGCAGAGTATGATACCTTGTCCACTTTAAAGACTGGCCGTGTCTTTTATGTTTATTTTGCCTAAACTTTCCCTCTAAAATAAATAAAGTAATGAGAAAACACTTCTCCAATTTTCTGCTCAAAATGAACACAGATTGCTTCTTTCGGAGAGTATACTCCGGGTCCCCGCTCTTCCTTGATTATATTTTCAAAGATCGTTGAATGCGATTACTGCTTATTATGATTTTTTTTCCAAAACAACTTAACTTAAAAATAGACAAATCATAATGAAAATACCCAGACGTAATTGTTGGTGAGAAATGGCTGCAAATTGAGTCAGTTTTTTTCCTTTTTTTTTTTAAAAATTTCATGGGCAGCATGCCGCCACATCCCCCCCTCCCCTAGATTATGTTCCCATCCTTGGAGGTGGTGCTCCCACCCTTGGCTCGCATGTAGGTTCTTTCTTCCTACCGGACAAAATACCTGCATTAGCTTTACGATATGATTCACCGACATGTTTGGTCATACGTACAAACGTAAACAAACACACAGTCAGGACCTCAGTCATTTTTTTTTGGAAGCTTTGATACATGAAAGTGGCGGACCCCTGAGCATAGGTTTTGCGCNAGGGGCGGACGAGGTATCATAGTCCTCAGTCAGACAAAAAATTCGGTTCAAACAGAAGAAGAGAGAGAGAGAGAGAGAGAGAGACAGAGACAGAGACAGAGAGAGACAGAGAGAGACACAGAGAGAGAGAGACAGAGAGAGACAGAGAGAGACACAGAGAGAGAGAGAGAGAAAGAGAGAGAGAGACAGAGAGAGAGAGAGAAAGAGAGAGAGAGAGAGAGACAAACACGAATAAAGGTAGGTGGACAAACAACCAGGAAAAATAAAGTAGAGGGCAGATATGGAGTGACATACATAAAAACTATCAGTCCACTATCTCCATGGTACAATCCCATATCACTATCGAAGATTATCAACAACTCTTTGCCCAAGATCTCCTTAATCGCAAACCCGGGTTAACAGCAATATATCTTTCCAGATTAAAACAATGTCATTACTTTTCGAAATCCAACTGATAGATCGCAGTTCTTTTTAATGCAACTTTCAGGAGATGCGAGTAAATGGTGCCTAGTTTAACAATGCTATATATTATTGTTACGTCCTTGTGATGTAGTCTTTTATACATTGATCACACAAGTGTCGTTATCATCGATTTTGTAAATATTATCGTCTCCTGTTTTGCCTTCATTATGATTCTTAATACATCATATCAGTCATCATCATTGTTATCATCAACATATTTATCACTTTCATAATGATTACCATCACCAACAACATCATCATAGTTGCCAACCTTTATTATCATATCTGTTATTGTTTGTTATTGTTGTTGTTGCTGTGGTGGTGGTGGTGGTGGTTTTTGCTATTGTTGCTGTTGTTGTTTAAGAACTCACACTCACCGCCATCACCACTCTCGAATCAGACACTAGTGATCCATCTCCCCAGGCCATGACATTGGCGTAGAGACAGAAGTGTTCGACGAGACATCCCATCCATTCAATGAAAGAACAAAGGACCTCAGAAACTTAAGGTAAGAAATGTCTTCTGTACACTATGACCCCACTAACCCGAACCTCATTTACTCGAACATCTCGGATATGGACAATCATCGTCCGTGTTTCTGTTTGATGTGCTGATCCCAGGAGAGGATTATACCGAAGAACTCACTGCGAGGTACTTGTGCATTCAGGGTAGCATCGAGCATTGACGGCAAAGATAATACTTTATTATGACGAGAAATTAGAAATTAAATATTGCCTGTTGGTGCGCATTGAGTAAACACGTCATTGGTGTAGATATCCGCCCCTGAAAACATGAGTGTAGTGAGTATTGGTTTCGTCGAGAAGTGATTTGACTTTCTTGTCAGTATCTCATGTCTGGGGTGAGGGAGGGTATCTCATGCTAAAAATAACTTGCTGAGATGAGATGCTCACTGTAATGTTTGAGCCCGGAATCTCCTCGTCATGGATAAAATTTCACTCACTCTGACAGGTTGATGAAAGTGAAACTGAGACCACGACAGTGGTAAGTGGGAGAACAACCAGGTATAACGAGACAATACACGAAAACGATAATAATAATGATCATAAACTCCAAACAGTTGAATTTGCACATGGCAAGCTTTCCCTTCCACCAATCAGGGTGCGTAAATTCGGGAGTGTGTCAGATTAGCTTCTCGGCTTTGTTTACGAAATTTGACGGATTCCAAAGTACAACCCCTGGCCCTGACCGCCAGCAATGGTCCTTGGAGGAGTCCGATGATATAACCTTTAAATCATGCATGAACAAAAATCTCAACCTAAGGCATACTCACCCTGCCTGAATTGGCACCGCGTACATTCGACTAT
Organism: Ellobium chinense; assembly: GCA_033807755.1. Classification (NCBI taxonomy): domain Eukaryota; kingdom Metazoa; phylum Mollusca; class Gastropoda; order Ellobiida; family Ellobiidae; genus Ellobium; species Ellobium chinense. The sequence continues at coordinate 1,349,848 of JAWQUT010000204.1, read as the reverse complement.
CTGATTTCCTACATGCTGTGTACTGTTTTAAGACTCTTTCACCTAGGACTTGGTTTAGGGTTAAGGGTAGGACTTTACACCTGAGAGAATAGACAATGATACTGTCTTGAGACTAACCCTAGTTTGCTGTTTCTTCCTTAACATTAACCCTAGCCTTGTCCCTAACCCTAATCCAAGCTCTACAAAGGAGTGTTTTATTATTATTCTCTCCGAAATTTGCCGGAGTTCCGGATTCAGCGAGAATGCAGTGCAATGCCTTGTGCAAAAACGCAAGGCTGTGTTATGGGCTCATCTTTCTGGAATTAGAGTTCATGGCGTCTTATTGTATCTAACCAAATCTATTCACTTTCCTTTCCACAGTGTGTTTGTTTTGATATCTGTTCGTCGGTCAGTCCTTCAATCTGTCTACTATTCCTCGGAATGTCTGTCAACCCTCCCCCCTCCTCGTCCAACTTCAGATTCCTGTTCCCCCTCCCCAATGTTCGTCTGTGACCGAAACTGTTTGTGTGTGGGCCATCTCTTTATGTCTCCATCAGTCCGCGAGTCATAACAGATATCTGTCAGTCTGTAGATGTGTTTGTCTACCTGTTCACCCGTCACTTTCCGTGTGTTAATTCACGGGTTTACCCAGTATGTCTGCCTGCTTGCATGTCTAACCCTCTGTCTATCTTTCTGCATACCTGCCTGCCCTACCTGCCTGCCAGTGCCCACCAGCCTGTCTACCCTTTTGTCTGTCTGTCTGCCTGCCTATCCTCCTGCCTGGATGTCTACCCACCTGCCTATTCTCTTGTCTGTCTGCCTGCCAGCCTGCTTGCTTGTCTGCCCTCCTGCCTGCCTGCCTGCCTGCCTGCCCTCCTGCCTGTCTACATACTCTTTTGTCCGCCTGACTGTCTTACTTGTCCCCTGCCTTTCTTCCTGTCTGCCAGCCAGCCTGCCTGCTCGCCTTTTTGCCTGCCTACCTGCCTACCCTCCAGCCTACATGTTTGCCTGTCTGCATGCCTTTCAAAACAGGTAAATGTTTTACCTGTCAGCCGGGTTTCTTGTGCACATGTCAAGAGGGTCATCAAAGTAGAGAATATAAAGCCATACTGCTGTTCTGTATCAGTACTTCCTTGTTGTCGAGATAACGACTATCTAAGTAAAGCACGAAGTGTGTTACTAATGAAGGGAAGCAACCATGATTGTTCCAGTCCACCGATAGCTGTTCAAGAGATTGTTTCCCTTGAGAATAATGTTTCTTTTTTCCGAGATGTCAGGGAGACAAAATAGAGAGAGAGTAAAAATACAAACCAGGTGGAGTAAGAAGATAGATGGAGGGAGAGAAAAAGAATAGAGAGATTAGAAGAAAGAAATAGAGAAAAGAGAAAAGAGTGCTTTGGAAAGTATAGTAAGGGTGCTATACTTTTTGTTTTACGACAAATAAAACCACGAACTGAGAAAGCCAGGCCCATTGGAATGAAGTAAGTAGGTATGACATCTTCCAACAGGGCAACCAGTTTAAGAGACTATAAACACAGCCCAAAAACAACAACCAAAATAAAAACTTACTTATCCCTCTCCCCCTCCAACAAAAAAAAATAAGTTTAGACATGATCAGTTTCTGAGATTGTTTATTCAAAATCATGAATTACATTATTTCTCTCTCTCTCTCTCTCTCTCTCTCTCTCTCTCTCTCTCTCTCTCTCTCTGTCTGTCTCTCTCTCTCTCTTTCTCACTCTCCTCTCTCTCCTCTTTCTCTCTCCCCATCTCCTCTCTCTCTCCCCTCATTCTCTTCCCTCTCTCTCTTTCCTTTCTCCTCTCGCTCCCCTCTCTCCTCTCTCTCTCTCTCTCTTGTGCTCTCTTTATCTCCTCTCTATCTCTTCTCTAGCTCCTCTTTCTCTTTACTCTCTCTCTCTCTCTCTCTCTCTCTCTCTCTCTCTCTCTCATCTCTTTCTTTGCTGTGGACTCTTGAAACCCAGACCTAATTTTGATTTATTCGACACTTAATGAATGTTTCATGTATTTGCATACTGTCACAATACTGTTCTAGCTCCCTGTGATCCTGATCGCAATAACAAGAGTCCTGTTAATGATGTTGATTGCGGTTTATTGCAATCCGCTTAACTGAGTCACCGCATGACCATTTCAAGACCCTTATAGAGTTGACGCGTCTTCATTGCAACTTCTAGAGACGTGATAACAAGTGGCACTTCGGGAAAAAGAAAGTTGGGAAGATTTAGATCGAGTGAGTTTAATAGCTCCGCATTCTGTTAACTGTATAAAATGAGAATAAACGGCGGTGGCATTAATAAGAATATAATAAAACGGAGTCCACTTTATTGTAAACGTCGATTGCCTTGAAAACGAATCGTAGTTTGGTTAGTCCACAGCTTCCATACTCCCCCGGAGTTTCGGTTATCCGGAGGTATCCATTAAAGTTTGTCGATAATTGTGCTCCCACTCCAGGTCCTCTTTGTTGCTCACTTAGCCATCCTGCTCAAACCTGGCACGAACAAATGCAAATACTGGGATTTCTTCACAGGGTCTTGGACAATGGATAATTCCCTGTTCACACTCCCTGGACAATATTTGTCTTGTGGAATTATATTACTAAGATAGGCTCACTCTGGTCTAGAGACCCTCACACCCACACAGCGTACTAAACTACTTCACGTGATTAGCTGACACACAGTACTCAAGTGATCTATGGATAGTCTCAGACTCACGACAACCAAAAAATAAAACAGAAATAAAAAAATGCTAGACTACTACTAAAATCAAGATTTTGTTATATTACTTTGGTGGAAGGGGCGTTCTGAAATTTATGGTGGACTACATAAAATCAAATCAGAGCTTTCTGGTATGCTCTTTGAAGATCTAAAGATATGAAAAAAATAGATTAAATCTATATCATTTTGCGAAATTTTGAGGCAGAGAGTTTATTCCGAATCTCTTTGATCTATCTGTAAGAAGACAAATATTTTTCCCCATGTTATTTTTTGCTTTTCTTTATGTGGCAACATTTCTCTATATTTTTTTCTTTGTAGATCTGCCTTTTTTCTTTCTTTTGCCCTTAATATTTTCTTTTGTTTTTCGCCATTATTTTTTTCTCATGGATTCTTTATCTGATTTCATTTTGTCTCTCAATTTTCTCCTCTCCCTTTCTTCATGCTGTCTATCTATACTTTGATTTTTCTTCTGCTCCTCTCTTTCTCTTTGTACGGTCGTGCGTCAGTATCATGTGTTTGTCCCCGGCATCTCAACCAAGTGTTCGATACACTGCTCAGCAGACATAGATCAGTCTGGCTTGAAGCTGTCCCCTGTTTGACCAGCAAATACCAATCAGGTACTTTCATTACCTGTGACTGTCGTGAGCGTGTCATACAACACCTGATATTTGTTTGAACTTCATGACGTACACGATCCCCTCTAGTCTTAAATAGGTCAAGTTAGCACGTGATTTCGACGAGGCGGATGACTCAGAGAAAAATGGGGCGTGAGGGAACATGAAAGGGGNGAAAGGGGGGGAGGGGGGTAGGAACCTGTGGTTCCTTTGGGGGGAAAAAGGAGGGAATCGGAATATATTATTGGCTTGGAAGATGATAAAGAAAAACAAAATCATCTTTATCTACCCTGAAGGAAACATGTTTTACAACAATACCATTCACGGTCATACATTTCATTTATAATAATACATATACAAAGGTACACATAATATATAATATAACAACATTATCACAGACTAAATCTATAACACACTCATTGTAAGTCGCCGCAAAGCAGTGCCGTGGTCTCTTCTGGCTCGAATGTCAGTGGGGAAATGAAGAGTAAAGTGTTTTTCCCAAAGACACCACAGCGTATACCATCCGGATTCGGAATCGAACCTTAAGGTATTCCGTTTATAAGAACAACACACAAGCCACGCTGCCTCCTGGAGTTGATGGGGTGGGAGGAGGCGAAGCTAAAGATATTGAAAGCGTCACATATGGCAAATCGGAGAAATACTGTATTGAATGTATATGCCCCGTTATCAGGAGAAAACCACATTACGTCTACTGTCAAGCCCTATGCAGGTGATATCAAATCCTTAAGATAACATTCAAAGCTTTAAAACTCAAGGGAACATTAGCCAAGAAGAAATTTCGCGACTTTCTTAAATCTGGTTTAATGGCACATGCCCTTTCACGGGGTTAGACCTTTTAATCATAAGTGGTAGTAGTAGTAATAGTAGTAGCAGTAGTAATAATACCAGTGGTGGTGATGGTGGTGGTAAAACTAACAGAAGTAGTAGTAGTAATGTTGGTAATAGAAGTAATAGTAGTAGTAGCAATAGTAGTAGTAGTAGCAATGGTAGTAGTAGTAGCAATAGTAGTAGTAGTAGTAGAAGTAGTAGAAGTAGTAGTAGTAGTAGCAATAGTAGTAGTAGTAGTAGTAGAAGTAGTAGAAATAGTAGTAGTAGCAATAGTAGTAGTAGCAGTAGTAGTAGCAGTAGTAGTAGTAGTAGTAGAAGTAGTGGTAAAAGTAGTAGTAGTAGAAGTAGTAGTAATAGTAGTAGTAGCATTAGTAGTAGTAGCAGTAGTAGTAGCAGTAGTAGTAGTTGTAGAAGCAGTAGTAGTAGTTGTAGAAGCAGTAGTAGTAGTTGTAGTTGTAGTAGTAGTAATAGTAGTCGTAGTAGTAGCACTAGAAATAGTAATAATATTAACAGTAGTATTAGTAGTGACGGTGATAATACTATCAAAACTAACTATAGTATCAGTAGCAGTAGTAATAGCTGTAAGTGTTCTTCTTACCTGATGGAGACCCGATCCTCCGTGGTTGGTTTTTTACATCACGTCAACAGTAACAATGAGACTTTAAATGAACTGGACGGAACGCGAATCTGCTATTTGCAGTACACCTGTGGCAAGTAAGGATAAAAATAGCATGTTGTGATGTCATGTAGTATAGTCCAGTTTGCTAGCACTGTGAACTCCCAACGGCTCGGTAGTTCGGTGGTCAGAAGACAGGGCCTGAAAGCCAAAGGTTCGGTGTTCGATCCTCACTAAGATCATTTCTTTCTTCAGTGTATGGGAATCACACATAATTGTGTGTGTGTGTTTGGNAGGGGGTGCTGAAAGTTGGATTTCACGGACAGATTCGAATCAGCTTACGGTGACTTTTTTTACAGCGAGAGTGAGAGAGGAAGAAATAGAAGGAGAAAGGAGAGTGAAAGAAAGAGAAATAGAGAGGGAGACAGAGAGAGAGCGAGAGAGAAGAAGAAAAAGAAGAAAAAAAGAAGAAGATGGTAAAGAAGAAGAAAAAGAAAATAAAGAAGGACGGAGGAAAAGTGCAGCGGAAAGAATAAAAACATGTAGAATAATAAAGGCAGGGAAAGAGCGAGAAAACACATATGAAGAAAAAGATGGAAACGAAGTAAATTGGGAAGTTTACAAAGAAGTGAAAGAAAAAAAAATGTAAAACAGCTTCATGAAACTGTTACTAATAGAAAAGAAGGTGGAAGGAACAAAACAGAGAGAAACATAAAAAGAAAGGAAAATTCGATGAGACAGAAGAGAAGGGAGGGGAAATAACACATAGAAGGAATCAAAGAAGGAAGAGAATAATAAACTAAAATCATAGGAGAATAAACAACCATACTGGATCATTATCAAGAGCAGAAACAACAGCATCATAAATATTCTGAGTCTGCCCTGTATTGATCTTGCTTAAATATCAAATTAGCGGCTTAAAGAGTGTTTGGTTTCATCTTAAAACAAACATAATTTCCCACATCCCGTTGATTTATGAGGTCACTTCTAACAGATGGAAACACTCGGCCCGTTACACTCCTTCTTCACGACAGAGATATGTCTCAGTTTCAATATTTATCTGTCTCCAACTAGACTCCACCCACAGGGCTGTCATTAATTTTCGGCACATCAACTCCAGGTTTGTGAATGACGTCTGGCTACATCTGGAAGGTATTCAAGATCAGTAGATGGTTGTGGCGGTGTGGTGGGAGATGCGGTTGTAGCAACAATAGTAAGAATAGCCTTGTAGTAATAGTAGTAGTAGTAGTAGAAGTAGTATAGTAATAGTAGTAGTAGTAGTTTAGTAGTAGTAGTTGTAGTAGTAATAGGAGTAGTAGTTGTAGTATAGTAATAGTAGTAGTAGTAGTAGTAATAGTAGTAGTAGTAGTAGTATAGTAGTAGTAGTTGTAGTAGTAATAGTAGTAGTAGTAGTAGTAGTAATAGTAGTAGTAGTAGTAGTAGTAGTAGTGTAGTAGTAGTAGTAGTGTAGTAGTAGTAGTAGTAGTAGTAGTAGTAGTAGTAGCAGCAGTAGTAGAAATAGTAGTAGTAGTAAAAGTAGTTGTTGCAACATATATAGTAGTGGTATTAACAGTAATAGTAGTAGTGACAGTGGCGAGACTAGCAGCAGTGATTGTAGTAGAAGTAGCAGTCACTTTAGTAGCACTAGACGTAATGGAAGTAATATTAGTGGTGGTAGTTGTTGTAGTCTAGTAGAAGTATTAGTTGTAATAGTAGACGTAGAAGTAGTTGTTGTGGTAGTAGTCGTTGTAGTATCAGTAGTAGCAGTAGTTGTAGTAACAATGGTAGTTGAAGTAGTAGTAATAGGATTGTATTAGTAGTAATAATAATAATAATAAAGTTCATTTATATAGCGCCAATTCCCCACTTGGTGGGCCCTTGGCGCTTTACAATCACACTTTTACACCCCTGCATACGTAACAGTATCTGACAATATAAAACATGATAAAGATACTACATATGAACAGTAAAGTTAAGTTGACAATCAACCACAGTCATTCAGGTACTTCCTGAACAGAAATGTTTTTAAATCTGTTTGAAAGCTTTGAAGAGTCTTTTTTGCTTTAATTTCTTCAGGGAGCTCATTCCATATAGATGGTGCAGAATGAGTGAAAGCTCGTTCCCCAAATGTTTTTAAATTTATACGTGAAATACGCAGAAGATTTAAGTTTTTTGACCTGAGCTCTTTTGATGGAATGTATGGTTTTAATAGCTCAGCTAAATATGATGGGAAGGCAGTGTATAATCCACGGTAGCAAAAGGTGGCCAGTTTATAGTCAATTCGCGCTTTCACAGGTAACCAGTGGAGTTCTTTTAGCATAGGTGTTATGTGTTCTTGTTTTCTTCTTCTCAAAACCAAACGAGCAGCACTGTTTTGGTTACACACGCGCAAATGAGGTCAGATGGACTGGGTTGGACTGTTTGCCCTGTCGAATAAATTTTGAAATATTTTTTTCCTTGCGGCCAGGAGCCCAGTACATAGAGCTTTTGCCTGTCCTAAGGCATTTGTTGCTTTCATGACCAGTATAGATTAAATTACAGCTGCACTATTTGGGGTCAGAGGTCAGGAAGAGACAGGGCATGCAAATAGGTAACCCTGCCTCCCCTGATGTAGTGTGAGGTCCCAACTGGGTTTTCATGGGGGTGGGTTCAAACTAGAGCCGGTGGTCCAAAAGTTTACTTGTCAACCCCAGTTCAAACACAGTCCCTTGTGTGTCTGTGATGCTCATCTGAAATATTTGTGAGTGGGAATGGGCAACGAAAATTAGGAGTGAGCTGAGAGCAGAAAGTCGTTAGTAGTAGGATATAGTAAAAATATTTGCGCGTGTCTAACCTTTTGGATTCTCTGCAATTTGTTAACTTTTTCCTTTGGCAGACCCGCTAGTAAGGAATTGCAATAATCTAGTCGAGAAAGAATAAATGCAGAGACTAAAGTTTTTGTCGCTTCCACTGTTAAATATGGTCTTATTTGGCCAATTTGTCTAATTTGGAGGTATAAGACTTTAGTGAGGTGATTAATATGATCATCAAAAGTAGTAGTTGTTGCTGTTGTTGTAATGTAGAAAGGTAATTATTTTGGTGTAGTATTAACAGCAGCAACAGCAATAGTAGAATGAATATTTACAGAACCATCGTTAGTAATAGTAGAAAATGTAATTGTCAGAAATAGCATGGCAAGAGTAAGTACCTGGAAAAAAAATAGTAAAAAGTAGGCTGGGTAAGATACCTTTTTGGGAGTACAATTGGAGCTACAGACAGAACTTAACTTATACTGCTGCAGCATGAGGGCATGAATAATCAGGTAGAGAAGGGATTGTGCAGACGACAGGAGAGAAAGAAAGATGAGAGAGAAAGAGAGCACTGTTAGACAGAAATGGTAAGGAAATGTGCGAGAAAGGCGACTTTTTTTTCAGTGAAAGCAAGGAGAAGAGTGGAATATTTACATAGGACAGAAAGATGCGTAGATAAGGAGACGAATGAGGCAAGAGAAGGTAGATTAGAATGAGACCATCGAGTGACAGACGGGGAGAAATGGAAAATGAAGATGTTGGGGAAGCTGAGATGATCTAAAGCACGGAGGGGAAAGACAGCAAGCGAGAAGATGGTGAGAGAGAGAGATGGTGGAAGGGGAGGGGGAGCAGGGAGACAGCCCAGGAGAGAGAGAGAGAAAGAAGAAAAGAGAGCTAAGCATAGGGAGAGGAGAGAGGGAGAGAAAGACAATAATGTATGGAAGAAGACGGCCAGGTTTGTTTGTGTGTACTGGGAGACTAGGATTGGAGAGGGGAGGAGGGTGTTATAGGGGAGGGAGTGGGGAGTAGTTCGTGGTCAACGGAAACTGTTTCAGTTGTTTATAGAAGTGCCAAACATTGATTATGTCGTTAATCTGGACTGCATGTGGCCGGAAGTTCAGAGGGTCTGACCTGCTTTGATGTCGGTAAACAAATTACAGATTAGAGAGAATCGAGTTGACCAGCATGCTCTAGTCTTAGTACGCTGTGAACGAATTGAAGGGCTGGGGACGAGAAAGTGAGTGAGAAAGACAGAGAAAGCGAGCGCGAGAAAAAGGAAGAAAAGGGTAGAAGAAGTCAGTGTTGACTATAAAGTCACTGTCAACACTAAATGTGAAGGCATAAGGACATTGATATTTGATTATTCTTCGCGTCAACGACTTGTCTTTGACTTTCATACTGTTCTCTACAACAAAAAAAAAAAAGCTAAGTTCTCAAGCGGCTGCCTGCTACCAGATCCGGATAGTATCCAAGTGTGCCTTCCAACGCATAACTGTTACTCATGCAGTAATATATCAACAATGTGACAATCTGATTTTAAAGAAATTTTATACTGTAAACCTCTATATCTACGAGGGTGATGAGTAAAAACATACCACCCATTTGTGGTCGACTTCACTCTTCAACGCATCGTCAGACACAAGAAAGATAATGGAGACCCATTGTAATTTGAGATGACAGGGTGAAATATACACGAAGGTAAGTGATAAACGTTTACGACTACGGCCCTGGACAAGGATCTGATGAATTAATGCATATTAACGGTCCTGGAAAAGTAGACATGCAGTGGACAGGTGCAAATCAAGGGATTTATGTGGACGTCAGTGTCTCACTCCGCGGTACACTTCCTCCATTGTACTCTACTGGCAGCTTACACCCTCGGGATTTCTGTAACCGTTCGCGTCTGCACTTGATACATGTGGATGGACTGAGGAAGGCTTAAGAGTAGATAGAGGCTAGGTGAAAATAGATGGCCCAAGTTAATGGGTGGTATCTGATCTCAATATAAAGTTGATGAAGTGAAGAACGGACGAGTATGCAAGACTCGCGAGTTTGTAATTTTTTTTTTTTTTTGTGAATTAACAGTCACAGAAACTAATTCAATGGCCGCAACTAATTTTTGTTTATATCCTTTCCTTACCTTCATCATAGTGAGTACGGGGAAAGATTTTCAGCCAATAATTTGTGTATACAGTAGTTATAATTTCAACCGATACCTGAATCTTTAATGGATACCACAATACTCAGACTTCAATTTCAAGTATTAGAATTATCGATTTTATTTCATTACTGATACTTAGTTTTGGACAAACATGTCGATATGTTCGATACCTTTCGAAACTTCAGATTCCCTTCGATATTTTTCGGAATATGTCATATTTCACAGATCAAACGTGTTTATAACAAGTTTCTTTATCAGAATGGGCAGTAAACCAGCAGTCTGAAAAGTTTCTATGTAGTTTGAAATGTCTGAATCGTGAAATTCGGAAAAACAAAAATGAAAATCGGATGTGTGTTTTCCATAATGCCGCTTCTCTCTTTTTATACCCTAGGCGGGCCTGTAACTATTTTTCTTACCCACTAATTGCCCTTTTCCAGTCACAGGCAATCTGTCTATTATTAGTAACCCTGACCTACATTTGAAGGCAATGCTGTGTACAAATTGTAAGTTCACTGCCATATGTGATTCATTGACGTGGAATTGCCCCATTGTCCAGCGGTACTCTTGGGGAGTGTCTCTCTCTTTATCTTTATCTCTCTCTCCTGCTCTCTCTCTCTCTCTCTCTCTTTCTCTCTCTCTTTCTCTCTCACACACACACACACACACACACACACACACACACACACACA
>JAWQUT010000204.1:1327120-1334620 GCA_033807755.1 Ellobium chinense | reverse complement strand
GTCGGTAAACAAATTACAGATTAGAGAGAATCGAGTTGACCAGCATGCTCTAGTCTTAGTACGCTGTGAACGAATTGAAGGGCTGGGGACGAGAAAGTGAGTGAGAAAGAGAGAGAGAAAGCGAGCTCGAGAAAAAGGAAGAAAAGGGTAGAAGGTGTAAGTGTTGACTATAAAGTCACTGACAGCACAAAATGTGAAGGCTTAAGGACATGGAAATTTGATTCTTCTTTCTCGTCAACGACTTGTCTTTGACTTTCATATTGTTCTCTGAAAACAAAAAAAATAAAATACGAGAAAACAAATATTGCGTTAAACCATTTTGCATTTAAGTGAAGTTCTCAAGCGGTTGCCTTCTACCAGATCCGGATATTATCAAAGTGAGCCTTCCAACGCATAACTGTTGCTCATGCAGTAATATATCAAAAATGTGACAATCTGATTTTAAAGAAATTTTATACTGTAAACCTCTATATCTACGAGGGTGATGAGTAAGAACATACCACCCATTTGTGGTCGACTTCACTCTTCCACGCATCGTCAGACACAAGAAAGATAATACAAACCCATTGTAATTTATGATGACAGGGTGAAATATACACGAAGGTAAGTGATAAACGTTTAAGACTACGGTCCTGGACAAGGGTCTGATGAATGAATGCATATTCACGGTCCTGGAAAAGTAGACATGCAGTGGACAGGTGCAAATCAAGGGATTTATGTGGACGTCAGTGTATCACTCCGCGGTACACTTCCTCCATTGTACTCTACTGGCAGCTTACACCCCAGGGATTTCTGTAACCGTCCGCGACTGTACTTGATACATGTGGATGGACTGAGGAAGGCATAAGAGTAGATGGAGGCTGGGTGAAAATAGATGGCCCAAGTTAATGGGTGGTATCTGATCTCAATATAAAGTGGATGAAGTGAAGAATGGACGGGTATGCAAGACTCGCGAGTTTGTAATTTTTTTTTTTTTTTGGTAAATTAACAGTCACAGAAACAAATTCAATGGCCGCAACTAATTTTTGTTTATATCCTTTCCTTACCTTCATCATAGTGAGTACGGGGAAAGATTTTCAGCCAATAATTTGTGTATACAGTAGTTATAATTTCAACCGATACCTGAATCTTTAATGGATACCACAATACTCAGACTTCAATTTCAAGTATTAGAATTATCGATTTTATTTCATTACTGATACTTAGTTTTGGACAAACATGTCGATATGTTCGATACCTTTCGAAACTTCAGATTCCCTTCGATATTTTTCGGAATATGTCATATTTCACAGATCAAACGTGTTTATAACAAGTTTCTTTATCAGAATGGGCAGTAAACCAGCAGTCTGAAAAGTTTCTATGTAGTTTGAAATGTCTGAATCGTGAAATTCGGAAAAACAAAAATGAAAATCGGATGTGTGTTTTCCATAATGCCGCTTCTCTCTTTTTATACCCTAGGCGGGCCTGTAACTATTTTTCTTACCCACTAATTGCCCTTTTCCAGTCACAGGCAATCTGTCTATTATTAGTAACCCTGACCTACATTTGAAGGCAATGCTGTGTACAAATTGTAAGTTCACTGCCATATGTGATTCATTGACGTGGAATTGCCCCATTGTCCAGCGGTACTCTTGGGGAGTGTCTCTCTCTTTATCTTTATCTCTCTCTCCTGCTCTCTCTCTCTCTCTCTCTCTTTCTCTCTCTCTTTCTCTCTCACACACACACACACACACACACACACACACACACACACACAACCACACACACTCACACGCACACACACAGTGTTGAGACCTAGTAGCTCAGGGTCAGCTGGCACAGACTCAGTCCACAGTTCACTTTACTTAATGGCAATTCATTTTATCGGAATTAGTCTTTAGAAATACAATAGGCCGAGTAGAATGTTAATAGCTTAACACAGAGAAAATAAAATCCTAACGCCATTCCATGTTATTTTTTGAGGTGGAAAGGTCATCGTGAAATTATAATTATCTATCTTGCAAAACATGGCTCCTTCACTCACTCCATAGTCGACTTTTCTTAATCGCAAGTATGGTCTATCGGAATTATAAGAACTCACTAAGAACATAAGGCGAGTACAAAGTTACTGGTCGAGTGAAAAAAAAAATTCTTTGTTAGTCTTAGAGCTAAGATGGTCAATGTGAAATATAATCTTGCAAAAAAAAAATGGCCCCTTCAGACGTTCATTTTCCGTGGAATGTTCTCATTGTTCCGCTCCTGTCAAAAGGGAGACAATCAGGTAGAAGGTCAAGGTTGTGTTGAGTCAGGAGCGAGAAGCCAGGGTCTGGTCCCTCCCACGTCGACTGTCACACGGGGCTCATACAATCAACTTGTTTCTCACCTGATCGTGTTACGGGATTTCAACAACGAACTCTTCTATATATTCTACTGCGTTTTATTTTTCATTCATCTTGTAGGATGCTTCTTCTGTAGTCATTCATTTTTGTCCCTGTCCTGTTATTCCACTCCGAGATTCTTTCTTTCTTTCTTTCTTTCTTTCTTTCTTTCTTTCTTTCTTTCTTTCTTTCTGTTCTATGTTAACGTATAAGATTTAGTTTGTGTCTGTGTGTGTGTACATCTGTGTGTGTGAGTGTGTGTCTGTGTGTGTGTGTGTGTGTGTGTGTGTCTGTGTGTGTGTATGTGTGTGTGAGTGAGCGCGCGCGTGCACGCATGTATGTGTGTTTGTGTGGCTAATTTTGTGTTACTAAATCTTGGTCCCTTATAAGTCTGCCTCCTTGTGTATCAATCGTCTGTTTGTCTATCCATTCAATATACTATCTGTCACTCTGGAAATTAAAAAAAAGGAAAAAAACATCTACATCTTGGGGCTACTGATGCTAGGGATCCAGTCCCAGACTCATATTGTTATACTGTCTTCAAAATTTAACAGATATGTATGAGTCATGGTGGAAATGAATTAACTTTCCATTACAAAAACACTGTGACATGTCTTCTCCAGAAGAGTGGGATGGGCTGTTGTTTGTAATCAGGTGAAGACAGTACAAAGGTAGGGGACATTCACAGTCATGTCTATCATGGTGATTCGGCACGGTCTCCAAAATATTTATGATGGGGAAACCCGGATGTTTGTGGGTGATGTACATTATATATTATACAATTCATGAGGTTTATCATGAGTGATATCAGTTGTTATGGAGTATTGTCCAGAGATCGTGAGGTGGATGCCAACAATGTCTTCAGAAAAATATTTCATTAAGATTTACCTCAGGCCATCGTCATATTAAAAGGGTTCATCGCTATTGGAAGTGAAAACTAATTTTTGGTGCAACGATGCCCGATCATAATAATTTACAATGCGATCAAACAAGGAGTGCAGATATAATATCGACGCCTTTTTTTTTGTTGTTGTTTTGTTGTTGTTGTGTCGTCGTACGATCGCCGTTGTTATTATTATTGTTGTTGTTGTTGTTGTTGTTGTTGTTGTTGTTGTTGTTGTTGTTGCTGTTGTTGTTGCTGTTGTTGTTGTTTACTTTAGACTTCTGAAAAAAAAAATGATTGTCAGGAGACCTCATAAATTTGAACATCTTGTATTATATATAAAAATATATTCATGGCCTTATGAAAGGGATACATGGTGTTTTCCAGAGTTGTGGTGCAGAAAACATGGTGCACAGAACCACAACGAAAAATGCATTAGCATGTTATGCAAAGGTGCCCATCAAAGCCCTAAATGATGTATATTTTAACATTGGAACTTAAAACGTTAGCCTGTCTGTTACTTACGATAGCATTATAGTCTGACATCAGATCTCATCAGCGTCTCCTCGATACTTTTATTCATGTTTACATAATTATATTTGTTTCTGGATTTTCTGCCTTGATACACAATAGCCTGAAACTGAGGACACATTTTTAGATAAAATGAACAAACGTTGAAGTTGAAGACGGACAAAAAAAAAAGCAACAACGACAAAAAAACAACAAAACCCTGGAAAGCTTATAATGCGCAGAGATATCTAAAGTACCCTGATGAAATCTTAACATCAACAATGACGACGACGACAACAACAACAACAATAGCAGGAGCAGCAGCAGCAGCAGCAACAACAACAACAACAAAAACAACAACAACAACAACAACAACAACATCAACAACAAGTCAGACATTAGGAACTGGTCCCGGGAATGTCCATTTCATATAGTATTTCTGTATGTGAAAAATGCAGCTATGTGTAGATCAATGGCATTTGAAGTTGAAGTTNGGGGGGGGGGGGGGAGATGTGACTGCATAGTGAGAAAGGAAGTCAATTAATCTCAGCCTGGACTGTATACAAAAGAAAGTGTAAACGCCCCTAGGACAAGATGTTTAAGGAAATGTGTCCGCCAGAGGCATTGAATACGCCCACGACACAATGTAGTTTTATCCTTATTATCGATTGAGTGCGAAAATACGTTATCAAAGACAACTATGCAAGAGCCAGAGTGTGTGCTTTCGCCTCAGTTCAACGATGGACTTTACATCACTTGTGACTCAAATGCTTCCAGCGTCGTTTGGCTGCTTGCACTGTTCATTATTATCATAATAATTATAATAATTATGAGATTCTACACCCTTCAATTTCTGGCTGCTCCACTGAGTTCTTGAGTACCTTATAATTACATCTCAAGCTTACTGACTGGCTAATTACACAGGGGGTGAGGAGCCACAACCTTGTAATACACCTACACAATACCTGTAGAACCAACCACCCTCGGGCACATGAAACCCACGCATCTGAAGTCATTGTGTGTACGTAATACGAGGTCTTCGATTACTAACAATATTTAACAGCGTTAAAATCACAAGGGCCTAGATAGTCATTGTATGTACGTAGTACGAGGTTTTCGATTACTAACAATTTTTAACAGCGTCAAAATCACAAGGGCCTAGAAATTCAAAATATTGACCAGATCCAGTCCTGGGCTAACGGTGACCGGTTTCTCTCTATGAAATGGTGGGCGAGTCAAATTCAATCCACTAGCTATTGTGGGATTTGAGATTGAGTTGGTACTCCTGGTGCTCCGTGGAACAACGTGGCCGAATAGTTGTGGCGTCGGACTCAAGATCTAAAGGTCGTGGGTTTGATTCCCAAGTGTAGTCGTGTTGCAGCTGTCTTGGGAAAGCATTTCATTTACATTTTCCTCAGTTCGTCCGTCTGTAAAGTGGGCACCCGGCTATAGGCTGTGAAAGGCATTGTCAAAATGCTAGTGATCAGCGGCTGTAAAATGGCAGCGGTACTGTAGACTCCTAAAAGGAGTTGAGAAAGTCTTCGAAGGACATGACCTGTTGGGGTAATAACAGTGTGAAGTCGTGTGAGCGGGCATCCGACTGGATACGAGACATATAAACCGCATTATTATTACTCGTTTTGTCAGAAGAATTGATACTGATGTATGTTACTATAAGTGGAAAATAATAATCAGTATCTCAGTTCTGTTTCTCAGGATAAAACGTTCTAAGATCTTAGCATAACTGGCCCCGAAAGAAGGTTTGAGTTAATCTTGTAACTCTCGAAATGCCTCAAGCCCAGCACGACAAGAACTTCCACTGTCAACTGATTATGCCATGTTATTGCCTCACTAAGCCTTGTGCCGCCCAACCGCTTTGATAACATATGAGCTAGACCGGCCTGAGCTTCTCTCGGTAAGCAAGGAATAACGACTGACATCGTTACCCGCATCAGCTGTAAGTAGTTTGAGAGCGACGATATCCAACGTTAGCGCTACAAGGGTTAATCACACAGTAATCTTCAGCTTACAGCATAATAATGGGTGGGCCAGGCGACAGTTAATGAACTAGTTTGGTATTGGTTCTACTTGGCAACTTGGAATCATATTATGTGTCACTAGTCTGGATGGACTACTTCCCAACAGACTATAAATATGGTGTGAAGGTGTAAAAAAATGTTCACATCAGTCATATGACGGCTTTTGAATTTTACCATTTGAATTCGCTGAATCAATTTTTAAAAAAAATCACCAAAATTTCCTGTCTTTCTATGGCCAAAACAAAATTTAGTCAGCGGATGACGTCATCCGCGTACGCGGAAATATTCATCGATGGGAAAAACAGTTGTTTTGGTGTCTAGGGCGGGGGTGGCAGGGAAGGGGGAATAGGTGGGCGCGTTAGGAGGAGAGCGAGGGAGGAGGGGATAGAGAGACAGGCATACAATGAAACCCTGATCAGTGTAATTTTACTTATCCCTCGCCCTCTCTTCCCTCCCCTTTCATGGTAGCGTCAAGATGTCTCAGATAGTTGAATATAGCTTTGAACACTCGATACCCATAAATTGATGACGTAATATCAGTCATGGGAAGCTGCTAAGATCAGCTGAAAAGGCTTTGACTTTTCAGTGCTGCTGAATCTCCCCTTCCTGTCTCCGCCCCTGAGATTTAAGTTAACCGACCGTTCAAAATGTGGGTGTAGACGCTCATGTGTACTTTAAAAGGGGATAATTAACGTACAAATTCGCGGCTATTAGTGTTGTCAGTTATAAATTCAGTGGATGAAAAGCGATGTAGAGGAATTCAGTGCTAGAGGCGATGTAGTGATGTGACTGTCGTCAACATAGGCAGGTGAAATTCGGTAGGATTTAATTAAAAATGGTTTTGATTTTGAGGGGTTGGGATGTGGGGTTTNNNNGGGGGGGGGGGGGAGGGTTGATTTTTGAAGATGATGTAAGAAAGATAATACATGAGTATGGTTTAATCACGAAGGGAGATACTTGTTTTGGAGAAAGGAGGCACATGAAGGAATTTGAAGCAAAGAGGCTGGAAAGGAGGGAAGGAAGGAGGGAGGGAGGGAGAAAGTCGAAAGAAAGCAGTAGAAGAAAAGAGAGCGTAAGATATTAGTGAAGGACGAGGGGAAGGACAGAGAAAAGGGAAGAAAGTGGGATTGAAAGAAAAGAGGAAAGAGGAAAGGATGGAGGGAAGTGAAGAGAGATGGAAGGAAAAAGCAGTAGGAGTTAAAAGGGAATGATGGTCGGAGAGGAAGGAAAGACGGAAACAGAAAGCACTGAGGTAAGGAATACAGGTAGAGATGGACATGGGCTCAGAGGGGAACTTCAGTTCATTTAAAAATGAAAAGAAGAGAGAGAGAGAGAGAGAGAGAGGGAGAGAGAGAGGAGGAGAAGAGAGAAAGGGATACACACACAAACACTCACACACACACACACAGAGAGAGAGAGAGAGAGAGAGAGAGAGAGAGAGAGAGAGAGAGAGCTAGAAACAGAGATAGTGAGCCTGATTGAAAGTTCCTGATCTAGTAAAAGTAGTGAACCATATTTACAACTTTTTTAACAACTTCTCAACAATACAGGTCATTTGTGGTAACAGTGCAGTACAAGCGGCCGGTCACTCCCTCACCAGGCCACACAGTCAGTGTTACGTAGTTATCAAAGAATGCTGTTTGAGGGTGTGGTTACCCCCCTTTGTTACCTGATAACCACAGCATTACCTTTAGGCCTGGTTGGCCTGGAG
>JAWQUT010000204.1:1301651-1326733 GCA_033807755.1 Ellobium chinense | reverse complement strand
GGGGGGAATTGAAGAGGGATCTTCGATCCTGATAAACTTCACTTGGTCAAATAAGTTTCGTTTGGTCAAACTGACTTTTTAAAAAAATCTACATCTCTACCATTATTGTATATAATGTTACGATTAAGCGAAAGCTGTGATTACCCCCATCGCTATTAAGCAGCGTAGATTGGACCTCATATACATAGTGTGACCTGGTCATCTCATACCTCGTGTGGGTGAACATTTGGCATATAATGATTATTTTGTAATGCTGTGATTCTGAATATGGTATTGTGTTTTCTACATCAGATTATACCCATAAACATCTAACAACCACCCCAGCATCTCGAAATGTTGGACTAACCTTTGAAATTCGAGTGCATGAAATGTTATTTTGTACAGTGTAATTTATATTATACTTGTATTTATTGTGCTGTGCGTCGCCTTAGTCTCCACACGTGTGGCTGTCTGTTTCACGGTCAGTCTTGAATTATAAAATCTGTCGCTAATTTGTGGCGCCATATTGTTATAATTCGTCTAAAAGTGAGTGGCAATACAGACCCAAAATCTTCGTCAATTTTTTTTTGAGAATGGTCTAAGTCAGATTTCGGTCATTTTTGAATAGCGGGTCCATGATATTTATGAGATCAAGAGCCTTGTTGACAATAATTTCCAGCCAAAATTAGACTTGCAAAGATACGCACTGGATTTTTTTTTTTCATTTGCCATAAAAATGTGTCCCCTGCGTTCATTCAGAAGTGTGAAACATGACTAAGACCAATTTCATTGACGTCTTGATCGATACGGAACGAGTAAAACAACATGTCATACCGTATGATGACCCTCGACCTATGAATAAAGCACAGTGAAGTTGGTGATTATTCAACTGTGAGGAATTCAAAAGAATTTAATCATTAGACAGTAGGGCGCAAAACAAGGGCCAAAAGCTATGCTCCGAGCTCTATTCTCTCGAAACACTCTCCATCAATCCTTGAACCACCTTTCTTCTGCGTGTCTCCACTCGCTGGGACATCTTAATTCCCCTTCAAGCCTCCTTCAATAATCTGCCAGCTCCTCTAGCGTCTTGATAAAGACTATCATATTTCCCTCCCTAAAATGTCAACACACAAAGCACTTCACGCCTAGCTGAGGGCGAAAACGAGTCATCCTCTGAATGGTTTATGAGCAGGATTGAGGTGGTTTTTGCTGCCAGGACGGTACGCTGAACAATGGGGTCTGTGGTATGTTTGTGCTATCATCTCGGAACGTGGGTGTTGGTCCTGAGGTGGAGGTCGCCCTTCTAGTATGGGACTCATTAAGTTTACTAGACTCACAGAGTTACTAACTATTGCCTACGTCTTCTTGGAAATGACTCAGATTCGAAAGAGAATGTGTCCATGTACGAGTTTCCTAATCTATGTTGGATTCCATTCCCTGTTATGGTCATGTAATTTGATGTACAGGGAAAGAATTTTGGTCTCAATCCCCTAGCACTGTATATCCATCTTAACAACGGGTACTTGGCTATAGGAAGTGAAAGCAGTTGGTTGACTGTTGTTAGTTAGCGTATAACGTTATCAGACACCGGTACTTTCTCTCTTGAGAAGCTGAGAAAGATATTAGGTAATGCGGTCTGCTAAGGTAATAATAGTGTGTGGCATCATGAACATCTGGATATTCACCCTTAAGGTTTGTGACACCTATTAGAAGGGCAAATCACTCATTGTGTACAACCCAATTAAGACGCTAATATATAAAATCCCCCTTTTTTGGGGCACTGCCAGCCAGTGTTAGGGTGTAGAAATGTGTAAAATGACCTGTGATCTAAATAAAGCATCCAATTTTAAAGTTTCAGGTACACTTTGAGCCTTCTAGATAAAAAAATAAAATGTGTAGACCTATGTATTCGCACGCGGTCAAAACCAGCGAAATGAAAGTTTGGGGACCAAATCAGAAATTTAGGTGATCTTTTTCAAAAGACATTTGTGAAAAATTTTGGGCGTTGACCCCCCTTTTTCTTCCCGTTAAAAGATCGGGCAAAAGAAGTACTTTAACCTCCATGGAAGAAATTTCCCCAAATCACAGTGGTATATTTAGAATAACGCAAAATGTTAATAGGGCCAAAAGAANAGAGACATATTATAGTATATGTCTGGATGAGGGGAAAAATCATATAGTTTCTGTGCGAGTTGCGTCGATGGTTACTAGTGTATTAAAGTGTCCAGTCAGTCGATGCTCTGTCCGCGCGTTTCACTGTCCGCCTTCTCTCTCAGTCTGTCTACGTGAGGGTAGACACCCACCCACTTGTCTGATTATAATGTCTGATTACTTCACTGTATCTGATTACTTGTCTTTTCGTTCTTCCTGCAAGCGAATCTGCTTTTATCTGTACACTTGTGACAGGGACGGATGAAAATAGCAGCTATTACATTATGTTACTTACTGTTCGTCACTGGGTCGTCAGTCTTCCCGTACTGTGGTCTAATGAAGTAATATGGCTGCGCGGTAAGCTCCAGGTTACAGGTCTGTAATTGTACTTTCACTCTTGGGTCCTAGAACTTAGGGGTTATATTTCATCTCCCATTTTCCCTCTTTTGGCATGCCCTGCTTCCAGTAATAAGGGCTCCAAGGGGGGAAATTTTGATATCATGGGAAACTGTATCCATTTTACTTTATTTTGCCAGGCACTATTTAGCCCTGGGCTGGAACTGCCAGGTCAAGGGTGTGCTCAGGCGGAAGAGGAGGGGTTTGGCATTGACCAGTGAAAAATGTAGGCTCTGTTCACAAATAGCAACCAAGCTCAAAATTTCAATGGGCTTGCTAGGGTTGGGTAAGTCTTAAAATTTGGGCCATATAATCTGGTATGGGTCTGGGTGAAAACTAAAACTTTGGGTTCAGAGGGCAGCTCAAAATGTTAATATAGCCCATAGAGGAAAAAAGGGTCCAATCCTATTACAGGTCTGTAACCTCCAAGGGCTCGATGGCTCAGTGGATAGAACGCTTGGCTTGCGAACCAAGGATTCGGTGTTCCATCAGCACTGCGGGCACGAAATGAATGAGGATCATAAAGAAATAGTCTCTCCATGATTCGCTTCAATATTATCCACAAGTCTTTGTCTTGTTCCTTTTTTAGTAAATGAAATGAGTTTTTCTATGGAGGCCGAGTAAACACAATTGTTCTGGAGATATCAGATTCGCTTCCTGTGGTCTACTTCTTCAATTTACCTCTCTGTCTGGCTGTCTGTCTGTTAGTTTGTTTGTCTGGCCGCTTTCTGCTCGCTCTATCTGTTTGATGTGTCTAATATACCCATCTATGCCCGCGTGCCTGTTTGTCAGCCAGTACGGCGATACTTTATTCAGTCCATGAACTCTCTTCAGTTTAATGATCGCAAAGAAATAATTCATTGTCTATAGGCGTGTGGAATCTTCATTTTTGCTCTTCCCTTTCTTTCTTTCTTTCTTTCTTTCTTTCTTTCTTTCTTTCTTTCTTTCTTTCTTTCTCTCTTTCTTTCTTTTTTTCTTTTTCTTTCTTATTTTCTCTCCCCTCTGTCTCTCTACCCTGCTGCTAACTTATGCCAAGCGAATATTCCTTCATCATAGGCCTATTCATTACCACGCCTCTTCTCTCTCCCTCCCCCCCCCCTCCGCCCCGTTCCTGCTTGGTATATCAGTGTGAGTGAGTCTATCTTGAGTCTATCTTTCAGTCTACACATCTGGGCCAGGTACTCAGCTATCTCCGTCTCTCGCTGGGAGATAATGTCCGGTGAGAGACACTCATGTTTGTATTTACCTTTAATGATAATGAGCTCCACAGGGAGTAATATCCGCTCTCTGATCAGTACGGTCAAAACAAGTTCAAAACAATTTTGTTGACGAACATGAGTGTAGGTTTGCTTGCTGGGGAGAGCGGATGAAGGAACGGCCGCTTCTGTGCCGTATTGCTGTTGGTTTTCTACTTGGCTTTTTTTTTTTAAATTTAAACAGAGTGTTACTAATGCACACGGCACACTATCTCTTCCACCAATCAGCGCGAGTAAGTTCATAGAAGTTATGAGTCTCTCAATAATTATTGTCTACCAAACTTGCCGGACGTCCAGGATCTGTCCACTGCCCCTAACAATCTGTACAGGCATTTGAGAGAATCCCTTAACCCTCTAGTTCCCACTGATCCATATTTGGCAACCCGTACAACCCAGTGGTCCAAGTATGGCACGGATGTTTCAGTGCCCGGAGGTCCAAATTTGACCCAAAATTGTTCACCTATTAAATATTGAAATTGTTTAAAGTCAATGTTTTATATGTATTTTGAGGGGCATTTGAAGTGTGTATGTGAATTTTCAAAATTTTCCTACCGGTATTTCTATGTCAAGAATATATCGAAGTCTTAACTAGAGCAAGTTTTAGGCTGCCCGACACTATCACCGTGTACATCTATTATTGTTTAACTTCCTTCATATACAATGTAACAGAACACACCAGCCTGGAGCTTGGTTCAGAGTTAGGGAGAGGATTAGCGAATAGAAAACAAGCATTAGACAGTTCTCAGGTAATGCTAACGTCTAGGAAAGGTCGCACGCTTGCTGTTTCTTCCCTAATCCTGCCTGTAATGATATCTTGAAATCAAGCATTAGGTGAGAGTTCTGCGATATTAGCTACGAAATTTGTCAGAACCTCTGAGTTCAACATGAGTTCAAATCAGTGTCGTGTGCAAAAAAACTCAGCCTTCTATTATCGATGCTGAGGGTATAGACTAGATCCTATTCTGAAACCCTCTGAGCGTAAAGCAAACCCCATATCTTCAACACAACAACAATAACAGCAACAACAACAACAACAACATTCCGTGCAAAAACTCAAATGAAAAACGTGCTTCACCTTAAACACAAAATATTGTGACCCTAACCAAACTTTCCCGCCCACTAAAAAAAAAAAAGAGAAAACAACCCATTTTTCATACATCATGAGAAGTTGTCACCTGCTATAAATTTATCACTGAATGCAAAGAAATAAAAATCATCATAAAAAGAGTCAACCTCTTCAGATAAAAATCTCCGAGCGTCTCTCTCTCCATTTCTTCACTAATCCAGGTCTCCACTCTAATGTCATTGTGGTCCCACAGAATACCGTCTACAACTCTTCACGTCCATTCTACCTACCCTGGTATGATACACCTGAGCGGGTCTGTCACAGAAAGCAGTATGTTCAACATTGCTGGTTTTGAGACTTTAGGTCTCCTTTGTGTTTTTCTGCTCATGTGTATATAAATAAGCTACAAATGGATATAACATGCTGGGACTCAACATGTATAGTTTTAAACATTATAAGTTCACAGCATACATACTGAACATGAGAAATTAAGCTTATCAAAGAAAAAAAAATCTGAAATTAAACTGAAGTTGCTATAACGCGGTATCTACTAGTAGACCACTGCTCATTAACCTTGTAAAATTACTACTCCTCTGTAGTCATCAGACTAGATATGGGTGATCCTTTTCAGTATTTCTGTTTGATGAGCTGATCCTATCCTCGGTTGAGACTTAGTGCACTTAGATCAACCCATTAAACAGAAACATTGCCGAGGATTCATTTTTCGCATTTATCAGGATATTATTAACAAAGCTCTGTTTTCAATCGTATTGTGTCAGATTGTATAAGTTCTTCTCCATTTTTTTTTTAAATACTGAGAGTCAGCTATGACGTCCATGAAAACTTTTAAACCTTTTGCCTAAATAAACAATCTTGAAACAATCTTGAATCTTTAAACCTTGTTACTCTGTCGGCACTATCTCCCTTCAATAAATAATGCGACTCCATAGGAATGTAGTGCCACTGGTGACCTAGTTTACTAGAAACACGAGTGGAGAGATGTCGTTTTTGACATCAGATGGACATTTCTCGACGTCGCAGCTAATGGAGACAATTCCTTTGATCTTTTTTTCTAAAAATAGCTTGTGGAGAGGAAATAGCCTAATCTGACATTTATCAAGTTTTAACCTTGTAAAGACCAAAGTGCAGAATCTCTGCCTGACAAAGCACAAGAAGTTTTAACAACATGATAAAATTAATAGACTGTCATGCTCTGTCATGGAACCTTACATTTTGTTCTCCATGTGTGCATTGTGTGGCCCCATATCGCACGACTCCAGTGACCCCTGTGGGGCCTGATTGACCCCTGGGGCTCCCAGTTCATTCTTCTTACCTGAAGGGATCCCCTGCCTCCCCTTCATTCATCAAGACGGTCTGATCCAGTTAGCTGCGCCATACTCCAGGGCTACTGTGATTTCGGAATGAAACTTTGTTACATGCTGGTGTTTCTCAGAAAGCGCTAGAATACCAAGGCACTGCACTTATAACAATGATAGATCTATATTAGGATGGCGCTGGAGTAATGGATTACAAATCAAACAAAACTACCATTAAGCAAGTTTTACAAAACTGCAAGAATGTAGAGCGATCAAGAAGAAAAAATTGGTTCCCGTAGACAGAAAAGATGGAGAGAAACTGTAGCTTACACTATTAAGACTGGTCTACTCAAAGACGTTTAACCTCTTTGGATCTACTTAGTGGTCAAACACGCGTGTAGGAGAGGGGAGAAGAATGAAGAGGAAAAGGAAGAGGAGAAGGAGAAGGAGGAGGAAGAAGAAGAAGAAGATGAGAATACGACAAATGTGCTTGTGGGGTTGGTGTGAGAGTGGAGTGGGCGTTGGGATGGATCGAGTTTTTGATGATACATTTCAAGAGAATTACTGTAGCACATTAAACAAAAATATCTTTATAATGAATTCTATCACATCAGCATAGCGAAATGGAGAATGTCACCCCCTCCTATCCCTGCCCCTTTGAACATATAAAGTCCCTTAGGTCTTGTCACTATATGAGTGACCACTCCATTAATAAACAATGTTCCCGCATGATAATATCAATACTTATCCTTGCCACTGGCTCTAANAGGTATGAAGATGCCAATGTATTTTTCACTGTTGGCTATATTAGGTTTTACACCTCTCATTAACTTATCCTGGGGTGCCGTTTCAAAATACTTTCCTAATATGTTGTTTAGTTCTTCCTCCAAAGTTTGACACAAAGAAAAATGCACCTGAACCAGTTAGATTTTGAGAACTTAGGCAGTGAAGCAGACACCCTAATATTTTAGGCCTTTTCACTCAGTAAACAGGGTAACCTTACCCACCTAGCAACAATCACAAATTTTATACTTTGAGTGACTAAACCTCACCTATTCTGAGTCTACACATATATTTGCACCTATCTAAGCCTTTGAAATTAAAATCCAACCCCTTCCCCCCTCTCCATGGCCAATTTTCTGATTTTATAGGGACTATTTAAAATTGCATATTTTTATGCCCGGTGCTATTGGCATCTTCATACCTGGAGCATGTTTAGTATGCCCGACACTATCACCGTGTACATCTAATTGTTTAACTTCCTTCATATACAGTGTAACAGAACACACCAGCCTGGAGCTTGGTTCAGAGTTAGGGAGAGGATTAGCGAATAGAAAACAAGCATTAGACAGTTCTCAGATAATGATAACGTCTAGAAAAGGTCGCACGCTTGCTTTTTCTTCCCTATTCCTGCCTGTAATCATATCTTGAAATCAAGCATTAGGTGAGAGTTCTGCGATTTTAGCTACGAAATTTGTCAGAACCTCTGAGTTCAACACGAGTTCAAATCAGTGTCGTGTGCAAAAAAAAAAACAGCCTTCTATTATGGATGCTGAGGGTATAGATCCTATTCTGAAACCCTCTGAGCGTAAAGCAAACCCCATATTATTATCTTCAACACAACAATAATAACAGCAACAACAACAACAACAACAACAACAACAACAACAACAACAACAACAACAGCAACAACAACAACAACAACAAAATTCCATGCAAAAACTCAAAAGAAAAACGCGCTTCACCTTAAACACAAAATGTTGTGACCCTAACCAAACTTTCCCGCCCACTAAAAAAAAAAAAAACAACCCATTTTTCATTCATCATGAGAAGTTGTCACCTGCTATAAATTTATCACTGAATGCAAAGAAATAAAATTCACCATAAAAAGAGTCAACCTCTTTAGATAAAAATCTCCGAGCGTCTCTCTCTCCTTTTCTCCACTAAATCCAGGTCTTCACTCTAATGTCATTGTGGCCCTACAGAATACTGTCTACAACTCTTCTCGTCCATTCTACCTACCCTGGTATGATACACCTGAGTGGGTCTGTCACAGAAAGCAGTATGTTCAACATTGCTGGTTTTGACTAAGTTTTGAGACTTGAGGTCTTTTTTGAGTGGGTCTATCACAGAGAACAGTATGTCAGATATTGCTAGTTTTGAGACTTTAGGTCTCCTTTGAGTGGGTCTATCACAGAGAGCAGTATGTCAGATATTGCTAGTTTTGAGACTTTAGGCCTCGTTTCTGTTTTTCTGCTCACGTATATATTAATAAGCTACAAATGGACATAACATACTGGGACTCATGTATAATTTAAATATTATAAGTTCACAGCAATATTGAACATGAGAAATTAAGCTTATCAAAGAGAAAAAAATCTGGAATAAAACTGAAGTTGCTACAACGCGGTATCTACTAGTAGACCACTGCTCATTAACCTTGTGAGATTGCTACTCCTCTGTAGTCATCAGACTAGATATGGGTGATCCTCTTCAGTGTTTCTGTTTGATGAGCTGATCCTATCCTCGGTTAAGACTTAGAGCACTTAGATCAACCCATTAAACAGAAACATTGCCGAGGATTCATTTTTCTCATTTATCAGGATATTATTAACAAAGCTCTGTTTTCAATCGTATTGTATCAGACTGTATCAGTTCTTCCCTTTTTTTTTTTAATACTGGGAGTCAGCTATGACGTCCATGAATACTTTTAAACCTTTGGCCTAAATAAAAAATCTTGGATCAATCTTGAGTCTTTTGCACCTTGTTACTCTGTCGGCACTACAGTTTCTCCCTTCAATAAATAATGCGACTCCATAAAAATGTAGTGGCACTGGTGACCTAGTTTACTAGAAACATGAGTAGAGAGATGTCGTTTTTGACATGAGATGGACATTTCTCGACGTCGCAACTAGTGGAGACAGTTCCTTTGATCTTTTTTTTTCTAAAAATAGTCTGTGGAGAGGAAATAGCCTAATCTTCCATTTATCAAGTTTTAACCTTGTAAAGACCAAAGTACAGAATCTCTGCCTGACAAAGCACAAGAAGTTTTAACAACATGATAAAATTAATAGACTGTCATGCTCTGTCATGGAACCTTACATTTTGTTCTCCATGTGTGCATTGTGTGCCCCCATATCGCACGACTCCAGTGACCCCTGTGGGGCCTGATTGACCCCTGGGGCTCCCAGTTCATTCTTCTTACCTGAAGGGATCCCCTGCCTCCCCTTCATTCATCAAGACGGTCTGATCCAGTTAGCTGCGCCATACTCCAGGGCTACTGTGATTTCGGAATGAAACTTTGTTACATGCTGGTGTTTCTCAGAAAGCGCTAGAATACCAAGGCACTGCACTTATAACAATGATAGATCTATATTAGGATGGCGCTGGAGTAATGGATTACAAATCAAACAAAACTACCATTAAGCAAGTTTTACAAAACTGCAAGAATGTAGAGCGATCAAGAAGAAAAAATTGGTTCCCGTAGACAGAAAAGATGGAGAGAAACTGTAGCTTACACTATTAAGACTGGTCTACTCAAAGACGTTTAACCTCTTTGGATCTACTTAGTGGTCAAACACGCGTGTAGGAGAGGGGAGAAGAATGAAGAGGAAAAGGAAGAGGAGAAGGAGAAGGAGGAGGAAGAAGAAGAAGAAGATGAGAATACGACAAATGTGCTTGTGGGGTTGGTGTGAGAGTGGAGTGGGCGTTGGGATGGATCGAGTTTTTGATGATACATTTCAAGAGAATTACTGTAGCACATTAAACAAAAATATCTTTATAATGAATTCTATCACATCAGCATAGCGAAATGGAGAATGTCACCCCCTCCTATCCCTGCCCCTTTGAACATATAAAGTCCCTTAGGTCTTGTCACTATATGAGTGACCACTCCATTAATAAACAATGTTCCCGCATGATAATATCAATACTTATCCTTGCCACTGGCTCTAAGTGCCCGCTTTCTCCCAGAACGATGTTGTCAAAAATGTTTGATTTGCATCCCGAAAGCAGAAAATGGAGGAGGATCGTTAAAAATAAAAACTGAACAAAATACGGAATGTCCTATTATAATTATCTATGGGACTTAAATACATGTGCTTCTAAATAATAGCAGTACAACTACAGTAACAACTTCAGTCGAACCCATACTGTAATGGGCCCGACAGAGGAGGTCCCTTTAGACAATTATCTACCATAAACAGAGTACGTTGGTTATGGTTATTACATAATGTAATATATATAATTATTATTATTTCTCTTCGTTTTGAGCTCGCACATTAGCCAATTTAATGATTGATGTTTGTGCTATTGCATTAGGCGAGAGGGAATGGGCTACGATTTCCTGCATGTTAGGGCAAAGATTTATTGGGGCGCCATTCAGTTACCCGTATTGTGCTTAACCTGCGCAGTCACATAATAAACACCAGAAGAATCATTCGTCGCTTCTACCACTTCAGGTATCGTCAAAACCGCAGAAACTTCAATGTCACCGGAGAGAGAGAGAGGGGGAGAGAGAGAGGAGGAAAACGAAAAAAGGGTCGCTTGTTTCTGCGCTGTACAACCAGGCCCTATCTTACCTGAGGGACACTGAAAATCTACTGGTCGATTTTTGTGTGGCTGCATTCTCGCGGGAAAAACATTGCCATTCAGTTCAGCCCGCTATGGAGGGCCGGCCCAGGGCGGTGGACGAGATACGGGTGTTGTTGATGGTGTTTGTGTGTGAATGGTAGATATTTCAATGGAAATAATGGGAATCTGGATGCTGTTCTAAACTTCGAAAACACCTGTTATGTTTCGTGGATATTGACTGAGTGTGCACTGCCAGAATTATTCCGTGGACCTTTTCTTTGTTTTGGCGTGACAAATTCTGAACAAGATTTGGGAATTGCACTGATTTTAGCTGGTCACGAAGTGTAGGTTTGTATGCAAAATGAATCCTTGTGTACTCTTGTCACGTGATATACATATATTATGTAGCCAGTCTGATACAGACAGCTGGTGTTATCCAGACAAAAGGCTCAATGTAGTGTCTATGAACACTGTATTAAACACACGTATACCAATGGTTACTTTTAATTTATGCTAGCGAATGCTTCCGACGTAAGTTTATGGGACAGTTTAAGTCAAGTAGATCTATTACTATGCATTAATGCAAAAACCCGTGGTCATCCTATGAACATAACATAACACTTGATTTGATCTCAATATCCATGCAAGAGGTCAAGTTATGTGTCGAAACGATATTAGCCTGTAGTCTTAATACATGCATTAAGTTCATAAATGATAATATTATGTTTGTGAATGGAATGACAGAATTGACAGAACATTATGGGATTTCTAAAACCGTGTGTGGTTTACACATTTAGGATATCTCTGTTGATCTAGACTACATGGATCATATTCATAATTCATATTTGTTAAAAAAAAAAGCGTTGATCTACGAGCTTATTTAATATCGTCACACCAAGATTAAGAGACGGATGTATCAATGCGTTTTGAGCTACGTTCCAGTTACAAACTCCATGCGATTCCAGCATTTCCTGTATCCATCTCTCCTCCTCATATACCATCTACTGTTCACATTCTGCATTCAATATCTTCCGAATATTTTCTCCCGATCCTACATCTTCTTTCCATCCCGTTTTTCCCCTGCGATTTTTTTGGAAAGGGGGGGGGGGTGTTGGGGAGAGGGTATATGTCTTTTTCTGCCATTTTATATTTTGATGGTGCTAACCCGTTGTTATTCCATCCTTGCATGGTATATTACAAAGACACAGCCTACATTGTCCAATTATCCTTCAAGGCCTTTTAACCTTCGCTCTACTTCGCTAAAAACGATGCGTGATGTACATCCTGGGGTCTAACTGACACCACGTCATGTCTGAATAAGAATTTATATGGATATCCCTCCCCATACATCCTGGGGCGTATATGACACCGCACTCTTAAAGTGGAATTATATGATTAATGTCAAGGTGTATTAAAGGTGACTTAAAGTTTTCTTCTACTTTAGAAAATTCTGGTAAAAGCCTCCCTCATATAACATAGCATTTTGTCACACAGCGGCGCGTCCATTATAGGAAAAACTGGGTTACAAAATTCACTGATCTGCATGGTCTGTTATATGCGAGAACCGTATGTGTTCTTAAAACTCAAGATCCACCAATGCACAGTAATAATAAGATTACTGTCTCGGAAAATGCTGGGGAGTGGCGTAGTAATTCAAACACTGTGTCATGTTACAACACTGGTGAGGATATAGTAGCTGTCAATGTCGACGTTTTCATTGTATGCAGTACTTGGTAGTGCTCCGGTATTGAACAGGAGTTAGGAAGGGACCGGATGGGATCTAGGTTTATGAAAGTGGGAAAACTGATTATATCTAACAACATACCTTGAGAACTGTGGTAAACAGTGGGATCTAGTATTCGAGAACAGTCTATACTTTTGATGTTGTTTTTTTTTTTGTGTGTGTAGATTTCAAAGACTTCGACGTTGAGAATGATTATTTGATTTGTATTCAAACTGGGCAAGTATATAATATTATATTATCTGAAACAAATTATGATCCTACTTTAGACTTTTTTTTTTCCATCCTAGTATGCTAATGCTGTTGACCCCATTTGATCGCACTCCGAATAATAACAACTTCTTCTTAATTGCAACATCTTCCAACTAACAGAGCACTATATATCTGTGTAAAAATCCCCCCCCCNTCCCCGCAGTGCCCCCATCCACCGGCTATTTTTTCGTATACCTTTTCACCGTTCTTGAGAATTTTTCTTCAACATTCCTTCCCTATCTTACCCATTGCTATTCTTTGGGAAGACAAGTACGGTGCCAGTTATTGTAAAAGAGGAACCTAATCCTCTAGTGTAGACCTAACAGTAATTGACTTATCGCGTGATTCCGGTATAGTCAAGATCTTATTGAGTATGAATGATTCTTAAAGGCCCGCGTGTGGTACGAAAGTAGAGAAGAGGCATAGTGGAACATTTACCCAGTTTGAATACAGTATAGCACACATTTCATATCGGGAAGCATTTTTGTTTCTTTTTAAGTTCTCCTGCAAACGATTTCAGACTATATAATATAGAAACTTTGCAGATCGCTAGTTTACAGTCTCTTCGAAGGTTACGGTAAATAAAATGGATATACAAATGTCCAGTATTTGATATATCAAAGCAAATTCTATGTAAGTCGGGACAGTGTCCACGGTCGTGTGTAGGTTGGGTTTGTCTTCTGAAGATAAGGATCGAAAGACGCATCTTTAATAATGGACTTCAGTTACAGCAACCTCGGTCATTGAATTTTTTCCAGTTTAATATATGGGTCTGTGGGACGGAAAGGGNGGGGGGGGGGGGGGTTGGGACAGATACTGGTTCGATTAAGATACCAAGAGTCATAACAAGACAGGGGCGTATAGTGAGTATTGGTTAATGGGGCCACTTACCATAACATGACGTGTTACATGCAAAACATTTGAGATGTGACGTCAATATGACATTATGGCAAATGCACTGAAAAAAATACAACTTGTGGAGGGGGACTGTAACGTCCATAGCCCATTTCACATGCATGCACAAACGGAGACGCCCCTGATTTTACAATATGGTTTTCCCGCGTTCGGCCTGGTGCAGCAGGTGGTTGGAAATAAGGCAAGATGTGGGTCAGACGGCGATGGCCTCTTGTTTTCGGTGACACAACTGTTGAATGTACCGGTAGTAATGGGCAAGACTATTAAAATAATGATCATCAGGTATGGTGTCCTTGCAGGCAGGCAGAAGAAATGAGTGACAGGTGCTAACACACTGTGTGACGGCGCTATAGAGTGTGAACATACTTGAAAGACATAAAAAGATATGTAGAGAGCAGGCAGACAAAGAAAGAAAGAAAGAAAGAGAGAAAGAAAGAGAGAAAGAAAGAAAGAAAGAAAGAAAGAATTTTGGGTCGAAACTTAAACCTGCGATCTTCGACGTCATCCATGCTCTTGCTAGGCACTGCCTTCCGGAAAATGACAAAGACAGTATTGTAATACTGTAATGTCGTCTCTAAAGATGGTATCTACTACAACGCTCAAGCTGTAACTACTTCATATTTTAGGGATGTGTACGGTCTATTAGGTCTAGCTGAAATGAGGGAAGTCTTTGAAGTGGTCATCTAACTCAAAATTTAATATGCGAACTGTCAGCAGAAGTTGAAATAATACCTCATTAATCCATTGTGCTTAAAAGAACGTGCTAATAAAGGACGAATTATTTGTGTATTTGTTCATTTTGTGCCTTCCCTTTCATGTTTCTCTTTCTTTAATTCCCCACCCTCTCCCGCCTCCCCTCCCTGTCTCTCTCGCTTTCGCCCTCTCTCTCTCTCTCTCTCGCTCTCTCTCTCTCTCTCTCTTTCTCTCTCTCTCATTACTGTACTTCAAACGTTATTTTTTCGCCTTCCTTGCCGTTACGCGTGTTTCCTGTATCTTGTCTGCTGTCTATGTACATTAATCAAGTAGTCTACACACAATGTTGTTTCTAACTGTGAAATCCATTACTCTTAAGTTAATGACGACCGCAATCGATTCACGCTTACCCACTGAACTGATCTCTCTTTTTATTGTCATGTGCACTGGGAATCGATTCTGTCTGGATCGAAATTGTGTTATAACGGACATATCGAATTTATTGTGAAACGAATAATGATAAAGAGGAAGTTGGTATCAGGTTG
Source organism: Ellobium chinense (assembly GCA_033807755.1). Taxonomy (NCBI): domain Eukaryota; kingdom Metazoa; phylum Mollusca; class Gastropoda; order Ellobiida; family Ellobiidae; genus Ellobium; species Ellobium chinense. The sequence goes on along the minus strand of JAWQUT010000204.1, from coordinate 1,311,851 downwards.
GGCGATATCGATATGAAACGTTTGGCCCAAGGGTAAACCGAGTTATGATCAATGGTGTGTCGTTTCGTGGCTGAAGTGATATACAAAATGTTTGGTGGTCCTCTGTTGACTTCCGTATGGAGACCACACAGTGTACAACCAGCGACTCAGTTGTAACGACCTCATCAACAAAACTGGCCCGAGAGAAAGTCGCTCTAAAGCTATTATTGTTTTATATAAACATGGAAGATGTTCCAGATAATGACGTCAGACATAATCAATATAAGAATAATTATCTGAATCGCGTACTGTACATCCGAACTGCTTTTCATATGTAGGTCTATTCTTTGATCTAGATTCTGTTCACTGCGTTTTTACGGACTGAAGGCTGAAAGTTACACCGCAATTTATTATTAACATTAGGAAATGTCCGCGTTTCCAGTTTTGAAATGACAAGTCTAGTGTCTTTGAAACTGGTGTAAGTAGATCAGGAGCAGTACATTGTCCTCTTCCAAATCTTGCTCTTACGTTTTTGTTGGTTTTTTTTGTCCCCTTGCCTTTGGTGTAGCTTTGGAGCAGAATAGCAAAGGCGACCGGCTGGCATTTCCCAGTTCCTTTCGGTTCGAGCATCAGAAAATTGACTGTGAAAGACCGTAAACACTGACCCCTGTGCCAAAAGAAGGGGCCTTTTCTTCTGCAAGTTTCCTATCTTTAGTATGTAGGCTATAGCCCTATGTATTACCAAGCTCAGTATTAGGTCGCAGTTAACTGTTTCTCCAAGCAGATAAGACAAAGCTTCCATTTAACCGTCGATCGTCGAACACTACTGAAACGCGACTTCTCAAAATTTGAGATTGAATTTCAAGAGTCGGGGTGGGTCTGGTTTAGAATGGCTACCGACTTTGTTTGTAAAGGACAAGACTACAGAGGGTCGCTGACAAGGCCAGGGCGAAGTAGTTGGTGGATGAGGATGGTAGTCTGTGTATATGTAAGCTGACTGTGGTTATAGCACGGATGAACAGATACACAGATTAAAGACAGATGTCACTAGCCATAACCTCAGAATGTTGTACGTATTACTCCGCGGAACTTCTTGTCCCTGTCTTAACCCTCTACGACCCAGGTGTACAAACACAGTCAGAAAAATATTAGTTTATATGTATTAAAGTACATGGATTTAGTTAAGCACAGAATTTTGATAAATTTTAAGTTTTAAAAAACATACATAATTTGTATTTTGCGCTATACCTTTGAGAATTTATGTTCTACGGTACATCAATAATAATGTTACGAAAACTCCAAGCTCATGTTCCATATTTGGCACAATGGAGCTCAGAGGGTTAAGGTGAGACGCCATTCTTTCTCAGAAATTGTAATGCAGGTAACATGTCGCGCAATTTATTACCATGAATACATTAGGTTCTTTTATGCAAAATTGCACGCCAAAGTGCTGAATGGTGCATTTTTCTCTCTGCAAGGGTGATGATTTTATTATTTGCAATAGCACCGGTTGTTTGATACCCATGTCTCCTAGATATTGTAGGCCCTACAAGGATGATCCCGTGTACACCGTTCTGGGCTGCTTTTGTGTGGTCCCTGCAACTGTGCAAAAAGGGCGGTTTCAGGCAAAAGCAAGCCAAGATGGTTGCGACTGCGACTAATGCGGAAGAGCAAGTAAATACTGTAGACTTGCGAGTCGAGTTTCGGTAACTATTTTCATTACTAAAAGTGTCTTCGATAAAAAATAATATTCTGGCATCATTGCAATACCTTGTGACTCGTAATAGCGGAAGAAAAAAAAAACAACAACAATGTCATACCATTACAATACCTTCTGTCGACTTTAGGGGACAAGGATGTTTAATACTCTGCTTGAAATATAGTCCCCCTTACGGTGAATAAAGACCTCGCGTCGCCGAGCGAAAATCGAAAAAAACAAAAACCGGAAATCTCGTGAAAGGTGGAAGAGAGGGTTGTGGTAGGGGGGAGGAAGTGGGGNGGAAGAGAGAAAGAAATGTACATACGCTGTTTATGAATTTCCAGTGCAAACATCTCATGGTTTTAACAGCGCGTTGCAAGTCGTGTTCGCTACAGCGAATACAAAAGCCTTGAACGATACTGTGTGGAAGGGAAGGATTGTTTTTATCAGCGGGTAAAGTTGCTTATCTCCCGTGCCCTGTCTTTGTCGTAACAGCCATAAAGCCAGGGAAACCTGCGGGTGGTCNGGGGGGGGGGGGGGGGGGGGGCACTCTCTTCAAGTCGGTCAAATCCAGGTTAGTTCAATGGCCAATATTATATCGGGAGGTTTGAAAGAGAGAGAGGGAGAGAGAAGAGAAAGAGAGGGAGAGAGGAGAGAGAGAGAGAACCGGGAGGTTTGAGAGAGAGAAAGAGAACATAGATAGATAGATAGATAGATAGATAGATAGATAGATAGATAGATAGATAGATAGAGAGTAAGAAAGAATCGATGGTGTGGGAATTCTCAGCTATCGGTATGAAGAGTAGTAATCCAACTTTGACCAATATGAGAGCAAACCCGAGAATGGTAAATTGGTCATACAATATTTCGATAACTAGCTCTCCCTGCCTGCCTGCCTGCCTGCCTGCCTGCCTGTCTGTCGGTCTGTCTCATTCTAAGTCTTGTGATAAGGCTACTACATCTCTCCCTTCCCAAGTGTTCGCAGTGCAGATTCTTTTTTCAGGCCTAAGATTTTTAAAAATCAACCGATAATTTGCTATGTGCATTTTTAAAAATCATGAATGGGAAAACAGGCGGAACAAACAAGCGGGTCACTTGACCTGTCATGCATTTTAACACGGCCTGTGAGAGTGAAAATGCACCTTCTCTTATTTTACAATGGTTTACATGACTTCTTTTCATTCATCAGTTTGAATACAGCCTTCATACTGCCACATAATTTAAAATTCTGAAAAACCCGGACTGATGGTTTTTAATGTGTATGGAAGTCATCTCCATTTTTTTTTTCAGTGGCAAGTTGAATACAAAGTAGTTTAGAGTGTTGAAAGTTATGGGAAATGTGTTTGTGGTGCTCTCTCGGCAGTGTGCGAAACACTTCAGAAGAGAGCACAATATTTTATAGTTTGTTTTTGCATAAAAATTTATCCTGCGGAAAAGTGTAATCTGATATTGAGATAATAAATGTTTAGATAAATATTGCAGGAGTTCACTGGGATACTCCCTGGAGCCTGTCCCCACCCACATTATACACGTCATGTCCAGGCTGAGTTGATTGCTCTTATAGATTTAAATACTTAAACGTTGTCAAACATTTTGACTGAAAATTATTATTATGGAATTATCCACTAGGGCTGGTTTGAAGAACAGGAGGACATGAACAAATATTCACACAAGGCAGAGCAAGGGCATGAAAATGCTCTTTCGAGAAATTAATGGAGTCACCAGAAAGAAAGAGATAAAGAAAGGAAGGAAGGAAGGAAGGAGGGAGGGAAGGAAGGAAGGAAGAAAGGAAGGAAGGAAGGAAGGAAGGAAGGAAGGAAGGAAGGAAGACATTGACTATAACTGTGTCAGGTCAGATAAAGCCACAGTGCCACCAGGTCTGTGTATTAAGTTTGCCAATTTGTTACTGGCTTTGTTGACCCCTACGGACAAACATTCCAATCCCGAGATAAGTCTGTGTATCCGTTTACTCGTCTTTTCGTCTTCTCTAAGAGGTACTGAGCACCTGTCTGTCAATCCCTTCATTCGTCACTACCCTTTTCGTTCTTTCTGTCTTCACTAACCTTTTTTCTTTTCTGTTCTTTTATTCCCATTCTCTGGTTCTATTCACTCATATGAACACTGAGGCCAGTGTGACCTGGAATTTCTTGTCTGCTGTAGCCGTCGATATATTTACGACCAGTTACAAGTTCATTTGAAAGTGAAATTTGTAGATTCGCTGACACGTATAGAGTTAAAATGTCATGTGAACTTCTCACATTAGCATGGAANCGGGCAGGAAAGAAAGGGGCAAATAGTAGAGAAAATGAAATGAATGATGAAGGCAGGAAGGAAGGAAGAAAGAGAGGAAGGGATGAATGAAGCAATGAAGAAAGGAAAGAAGGGAGGGAGGGAGGAAGAGTGGAAGGCCATGGAAATTCGGTAGAACTGAAAAAAAGAAGGGATGAACAAAGATAAAGAAAAAAAAGTATTTAAAGGAAAAAAGAAAAAAATACTACTGTTGAAAAAAAGAATGAAAGAAAGAATTACACATCCAATGGAAGGGGGAGGGGTGGGATGGGGAGAAGAATAAAGAAATATTGTAGAATGAAGGTAAAAAGCAGAGTGGATGGGGACACTCGAAAGACCAAAAAAAAATGAAGAGAATAAGTAGAAAAGCTGGGGAGGGCAAAAGGCAGGAGCAGATTAGTTGGACCCTGTATTTTACAGCCATTGTTAAGAAAAAATGAAAAGAAAAAGAAAACAGATAGATATAATATATAACATAGAAAAGAACAGTTGTTGTGCATTTGAATCTGAGGTCAGATTTAAAGATTGCCTACACTGCACTGTTTTACTGAAGTAGATCGCCAACAAAACGCGTCACTGAGCTGAACTCAATATCTGTGGATCTACTTCGTATGTTTTACCTTGTAAATAATGTCAGCATATTAGCATTCTCTCTGTTACAACCATAAAACAGTTTCACACCTGAAACAGGAAGATAAATACGCAACACTACGGCTTCAAGGGAGTAGGAGCAAGAGGTCTAGTCTATGTCAATTTTGAAAAAAAGCAGTTTGTTGATGTGAAGGCGTTAGATGCGAGTTAGTTCAGTTGAGCAGCAAAATCTTCAGCCTTACATATTTGAATAGCCAGCATACTGGTAGAAATGCTCTTTCCTTCCCCCCACCCTTCCTCATCCTCTCCCTCTGCCTCTCTTGCTGAGCCCCTTCTCTTCCCCTCTCCCCCCCCCCCCCCCCCNCCCAAAAAAAAAACAACAAAAAAATAAAAACAACAGTACTTTAGTTTATTTACGAGCTCTAAAACATCATAAACCCGAAAGTATAGGACACGCCCCTTTTAGTTCTTCGGGTTCTCCTATGTAATGAAAGAGAGTGGGATAGAGAGAAAGAGAGAGGAGTGAGGAAAAAAAAAAAAGGAACACAGATTCTGTGGAGATTGGTTCTTTGTACTTACCAGGACACGTACCCGGCATCAAGAATGGAACTATTAAAGACCATTTTTTTTCGTCTTTATTAGAGAAATAAAACGACCGCCTGATAAAGGCAAAAAAATTGCTCTAACAGTGAAAGGATTTATGGTCCTTTGATGAAGACGGTGTTTAAGTACTGGTCTTAAAATAACATCACACTACCAGTCAAAGAGGAACTGAATCTTTTCAGTCTGTTCTAAATCGGGTCATACTAATCCACTGAACCATGAGATTTTGTCAATTCAGTGGAACCCATTTAGTCGCAACATCTTGGGAGTTGATAAAAAGGCGATAAAAGGGCAAACGCTATTATCCAGCAGCTACATTATTATAAAGTAAATACAATTCCTGAAACACTTGCTAATAGACGGGGGTTATCTTTCAGCGGAATGTGAATACGTGACGTTGACTTTATTTGATTTTTTTTTTACCTTCTTACTATTACACTCTTCTGATGTTTTGAGTTTTTAATTATTATTGTGACTCAGTTCACGGGGAAAGACAATCTTTGCCTCACATTGACAGTACAATCAATATTTATTACAATAGAAATTCGATTTAATGTATACCTTGGAGCATAGAAAAAAAACAAACAACCAACTTAATCCTGAGGTATACTTAACATCGAGGTCTATATGAGTAATGAAATGAGAGATGAATAATGGATCAGCATAATCTGTGAAAATCATTCTTCATATTATGAAGGTATACTTATGAAATGAGGACTTGATATGGGGATGCATTGTATACTATTCGTTTTGTATTTTATCGTCCAAGTTTGTCCTTCCTTAAGGCCCTACTTTCTGTGTTTTACAAAAAGGAGACCGAGGCCAGACAGTGAAAGTTTAATGTTTTCTTACTATTTATGTTCCCTGATGCTTAGCTTTTTATATTTATTTTTGTTCTCCGGCATTTTTGTCAAGCAACACAAACGTCACACCATAAAAAAAAAAAAAAGTACAACAGGACACTTTGAACATTGTGTTTTTGCTTTGAAATTTATTGTGGTATCACGATCGCCTCCATCTTTGTCCTGACCGTGTTTCTCACAGTACATATCTATCCATCACGTCTTCTTCTGAATTTCTTTCTTTCGGCTCTTCCCTCATCTCCCAAGAGCATTAAAAAAATTACAGTTTGAAGTGTAGGCTACTCATTTCGTACGGCATTCATCCAGACTGTAAGAATTAATTGTAATATACATTTAATATTTTGACGATTAAATCTGTCATTTTATTACGTTCGGCGTGGAAATTTGTCACATTTTCTTGTTGCCTACTTTACAATGAACAGATCCAAAAAATGTCCTTTTGCTAGTTGTGTTTACGACCTTTTTTTGTCCAGTTCTTTAAGGTCGGGGTCATGAAGTTCAATTGGATACACTTAATTATTATCTATGCTGTCAGTTTACAATAATAGCAAGTGCCAATTTAAACTCCCCCTCTTTAAACCGCCCCTTTAAATTCATTCCGAAGATCTCCCGCTACTTGTCCCCCATTGTTACCAGGCTACGGCTCAGTGTAATATATTTCCGATCAACCGATCGAATATCGGGCATGTAAATCGATAACACAATAGCAAATCGGAGCGGAGGGGGCTGCGGGGGCAGGGGGTCACTGTACTTGATTGGTGACTGAACGGGTTCAAATCGGTAGCCAAAACCCGATTATACAACATCATATTGGTACCTACACCAACATTGTGATTAGGAGGTCAATATTTGATATCGGGGCGGAAGAAGGCAAAGTTGTGTGCCGTTAGAGCTAAAGAGGTCAGATTTCTTACGAGACCACATAGCAGATATAACGTTTTCGCTTTCCCTGTTCGAGTATGTGAATATAATAATGGATTCCTCAGAAGCCGTACTGTGAGTGAATATCAATATTGTTTGAAGGACGTTGTAAATGTTCTCATTACGATAGGCCAAATTTTATTGGCTTTAGGTAGATTAGTTTGCCACTCGAAGAAGGGAAAATTCTCAAAACCATGATCAGAAATTTCAAAACTTTCTCAGCTGTATATGAAAACTCTTCATTAAGTGCAACCCGTTCATTGCAAGGTAAAATTTAGCTCAGAATAAAAATAAAATACTGGAGCACGGATTTTGTGTAGGCCTTGGGACCGACCAAAAGTGTACTTATAAACAGAAGTACGTATTACACGTACCCTTAGAGAAGAAACAAATCGGGACCAAAAAACTGTTCTCGGTATCCGTGTTACGTTTTATGGGTATCGGTATTAAGTGTGTTTCACCTTATAAGTGATATCCAAAAATAACCGACACCTAGCAAAACGTAGATACCTTTTTTATCAATGCATTTTTTTTAACAGCTTTGCGTTATTTGTGGACCAGGTGTTGGACTCAAGATCTAAAGGTGTTGGGTTCGATTCCCCACCACGGTCATGTTGTAAGTGCCCTGGGAAAGCATTTCACTCATTTTCCACAGTCCATCCGTCTGTAAAATGGGTACCTGGCTATAGGCAGTGGAAGATATTGTCAGAATGCTAGTGATCAGCGCCTATAAATGGCAGCAGCATTGTATGCTCCCTAGGGAGTCGAGAGAGTCCTAGAGTCATACGGTCAGACCTGCTGGGATAATAATAGTGTGAAGTTGCGTGAGCGAGCATTAGCCTGGATACGAGATTTATTTACCGCATTATTATTATTATTATTATCCTCACAATACAGTGTTGTGGACCTTTGCCATAGAGAGAACAAGAGCACTATATCTGACAGTCTTTGTTTTAGATTTATGTAGATTTTTGAAGACAGTCGTAGAGGGAGTGGGTGGGAGGGTAAGCAAAACGTTGCATGAGTAATGAAAAATTGAATGAAATTAATTTCTCTTGAATCGGCTAGGTGGCGCACCAGGTGTTCTGGTACACATCAAATTTTTCACTCTCTCCCCTTTGTAACCTTAAATATTATTGGCATATCTATTTCATAATTTCCTGCCATAAAATTTAACCCCGCGGTTCTGAGAGCCATTTAGTCATGTCATGCGAAATTTGGCATCCAACAATTGGCGGAGAAGTACAACTCAGCCCTTTGAAATTTAGTTTGCGTAAAGAAGAAGAAGAGCGACCCCCAGCTGGCAATGGTAATTTGTGTACTGGGTATTTTGTTCTTCATCTTTACTAACTTCAAAACGTTCGCGATGTTGAATTTTAATTAGCATCACTTTGAAAGTGTTGGAAAATTGCTCATGATATCTCAGAATAGATTCATGTACAAGCACAATTCTCTGCAGTTAATAGTAGGTTCACAATTTGTTCACAGATTTACAAAGCCAAACAGCAGAAAATGGCTAAGAGGCCCTTTCGCCTAGAGCATGGTTCTGGAGTTACCGTTCTTTACACTTAAGATTTCTGACACCTATTAAAGGGGCACATCACTTATTGTGTACAACCCAATTAATCCGCTAATATATAAAATCCCCTTTTTTGCGGGTCCTGCCAGCCAGTGTCAGGGTGTAGAAATATGTAAAATGACCTGTGATCTAAATAAAACATCCAGTTTTGAAGTTTCAGGTTCAATTTGAGCCTTCTAGATAAAAAAAAAATGTGGACACCTATGTTTTCGCACGCGGTCAAAACCAACCAAATGAAAAATTGGGGACAAAATCAAAATTCGAGGTGACCTTTTTTCGAAAGACATTTGTGAAAAACTTTAGACGTTTACCCTCCTTTTTCTTCCCGTTAAGAGATCGGGCAAAAAAAGTACTTTAACCCCTGTGGAAGAAATTTCCCGAAATAACAGTGGTATACGTATAATAACACAAACTGTTAATAGGGCCAAAAGAAGGAAAAAAACAATAGATGTCAAAGACCTTCAAGTAAAATCGACCTACTGTAGGGATCAAGAACCACTGATCAGTTCTGCATGTAAATCTAGGTAAAGAATGTCGCTCAAATTTTAAGAAACTAATGTTATCTTTTCACAATGTGGGTCCCAGTCTGTAGCCAGATAGACATTATATATCAATATTGACTGAGGGAATTTGGATAAATCTTATACAAGTGGTTGTGAATTTGATACATGTCAAATACTTTCTCTACCCCTGACATATGTACCCCAGTCCCTTCCCCTACCCCTCCTTCAACTAAACCAAACAAACAATAAAAAAAAAAATGCTGTGGTTCCGAGATATCCACCTTTATGAAGAAACCACCAAAAGCAACCAGCAGTGCCGTTGTCGAAAACATAGCAACAGTCGTAACAAAGCTTCGAAACAAAACAAAAAATCTTGAGAAGACATAACTTGTGCCATGTTTTTTTTGTTTTTTTGTGTCTTTAAGTCCAACAATAGCTAAGATGTAGAAAGCGGTCTGTTGTTTGTTGCAAATCTAGACAGAATTTACCAGAACTAGCTGACATAACTTGACCCATCAGAGAGAGAGAGAGAGAGAGAGAGAGAGAGAGAGAGAGAGAGAGAGAGAGAGAGAGCGTAGGCAACACATACATGTTAATCTTCTGCCATGTAGGTTAAAAAAACAACAACCAAAAGACTGAGAAACGACGTTGCACTGGTTCTAAATACGGTAACAAAATGTCTCGTGGATTGAGTTACAGCCTACGGTCGTATCGAAATCGGAGGCTCGGGAATCGCGAATACTGAAATAGATATATTCTGTACGAAATATATCAGGGTAATCGATTATTAAGTTCACCTGAAGCGTTCGTAGTTCTAAACGTCGGATACGATCGTTGCATCGCCTTACAACGATTTGTTATTTAAAGGGCTAATTTTGGTAAATAAACGTTTGTTTTTTAGCAAAGGAAAGACGGCGTCTCCAAGCTGTTTGGTTTGGTTTAATCCTCCTTGCCAATGTGTTCTTGGGCCAGACGGGCAGACGATAGAGGGCAGGAAGTCAGTCAGAGGAGAGATCACTGTCTTTCAAGTTGAAATTACCGTGCTTTTTGGCGGTGTGTACTTGGGATTGTGTGTTGGTTTATTTATTTGCGCGTGTGACCGTGGATGTGTGTGTGTGTGTGTGTGTGTGTGTGTGTGTGTGTGTGTGTGTGTGTGTGTGTGTGTGTGTGTGT
>JAWQUT010000204.1:1279579-1290084 GCA_033807755.1 Ellobium chinense | reverse complement strand
CACACACACACACACACACACACACACACACACACACACACACACACACTTCCTTGCTAAAAATGTATAATTTTTGTTGACATGTTGCGATGACCCTGCTCGCTTGACCTTTCTACATTATTTAAAAACAAAAACAAAAAAAACCCACCAAATTATTTGACCGCATCGAGCAAGACTTGTTTTCTATCCCCTGCAGAGAGGAGACACTCGCAAAACAATTTGTTCAACTCATAACCCGCGCTTTTAACAGCCACTACTTTGCTCTTTCGCCTCTATAAAACAAGACGGTAATTCGCATTTTTAGGGGCCGTAAAAGGGGCTATTACTACCCTAATTGTCGGTGAGGGGAGCGGGGGGTGGGGGAAGAAGTGGGAGGTATTGTGGTGGCTACAGTTTTATTGTTTTGTCGATAGTAGCGGTGGTGACTTTAGTGGCTTCTCCTGAAAGAAGCTTGAAACACGAAACTACCTTGCCTCACCAGTAGTATATAGGTTTCGTTATTATACAATATCCTTGGACAAGCCAGACCTTAAGTAAAGTAATGTTTTTGCACATGAGACACATCTACATGAAAAGGACATTATCTCAGCTGTGTACATCAAAGACACTTATGGGCAGATGTAATATACCTGTTAACCAGTTTGTCTTCAATCATAACTTGTTCAACGTCTCTAGCAGTTTGGTTTAGGCAACTTTGCCGAAAGTGGACAACCTTTTACAAATTGCATTAATTTCTTAATAAATAATATAACCTCTACGACAAATCCCTTTTTACTTGTCTTGAGTCCCCCGTGTGCACCCACAATGCCATAGTCTCGGTATTCGACAGAGATAGGCCCGTGTTTAGTAGTTAGCTTACATAGCATAGCATTGTATCCTCGTGAACGCAGACTTAAAACTATTCTGCCTCTATCTGGCGGTCGCCGTCCATTCATTCATTCATTCATTCATTCATTCATTCATTCATTCATTCATTCATTCATTCACTGTGTCATTGATACGCATTTTTTTGTAAATTTCTACGAACTGCATTTGATGCATTGCGCTGGAAAGTGGGATTCTACTACCATTAGGGCTTTAAGGAAATAGTGTACCCAAAGTGACAAAGGGAGTGCACTCAGCAAACTTTCTAATTGGGTCAGATTTGTTTTGTCATCTTAGCACCTTTTGAATTGTTAAACATGAACAAATCTTCTCAATTTCCACAAGGCTTGTACACAATGTAGATGTTTCATGCAGAGTCAGACAATATTCATAGAATAGGTTGGTAACTAGACTAGTTTCTCTCGAACGCAACATTTTAAGACAACCGAACAAAGACAACAATACACCACGTGAACCAAAAACAGCAACAATCGCAACAATAATAACAACAACTTCATCAACGATCCACTTCGGAAACAATAACCACCGCATAATTATCGGCTGACCTGCAACTGTTCTTTGGAGTTGCACAGTTGCGTCAAGTACATTCAAAATTGCAGACAAAGTCTACCCCAATTTGTCTGGTCGCATCTACCAGCAGTACTCCTTTAAAGTTAAAGACTGTAGCATGTTCAGTGTAGATGTTGTAAACATGTAGCCTATAGTCATTGAAACACACAAATCAAATAAAACCCATTCTGTCTGGTCTCATTAACCGGCAGTACTCCAATAAAGACTTCAATTTTCAATTCTGCGCAGTTTAAGCCGATTCGTGTAGCTTATGGACAATGGAAAGCACAGAATAATATAATCTGACCTATTGTGTCTGATCACTTCCACCGACAGTTCCCCCTTTAAAGCTGCCCAGCCCTAACCTTGCACTGTAGCCTGCGGTCATCACCTTGATGCTGTGAGGATAGTGTTTAAAGCCCTAGTACAGATACTGCTATACAAGGACAATGGTGGCACAACGACAACAGCAGCTGGTATGGTGTGGCTGGGGGCACATTGTGGTTGATTTATAGATCTCCGTTTATTGTGACATTCGATGTCGTTTAATCGCAACTCCAGAAGAACTTGGGGAAAGTTGCAATTAAGCGATGGATACAGTTTAACGGTTCTAATTGTAAGTATGGAAAAAGTGCGATAAGGCGGTTTGCTACGAACAGGAGTCGACTATACAATGATAGTGATACTGGACGTATTCACACCTGCCTTGTACACGCTACTTGAGAGGAAGAGAAAAAACAACGTGTTGCTGTTTTATTACATAGCATATTTCTTTGTTGTTATTCGTTGTTGATGTTACGAATCTATCGACCTGGCTTCTTTGAAAAGACCAGAACATTAAAAGAGGGAAAGAGAGAGAGAGAGAGAGAGAGAGAGAGAGAGAGAGAGAGAGAGAACACGAGAGAGAGAGACACTATGCTCACATTCCCCTTCTAATAGCGGCTTCCCTGGTTCTCTGAGAGGCTTTCGGTTAAGAACAGTCGACCTATCGGTACAAGAAGCTTCGACCCAAACGCAGAGGTTCTCAGAACTTTCATGACTTATACAGCAGTCCTTGATAACAAATAGACTTTGTCACATAGCATTGACCCTTCTCTATACACGTTTCAGGGTCAGTCAGGGATTTTCAGTCTTGACTAGTACTTTATTTATGTACATCCTTGATTGCTTATTATCGCGATGAATATTCAATCCTATAATATGGAAACTGCTATTCTCATGTTGAAAGTCAGGGATCCTAGGTTGTGATAAAACGTATGACCTCGTAGTAGAAGTCCAGTCTAGTGATTGTGTTATAACTTTCTACAGCTGACAATTCTTGGAAATTTGAGAGAAGACATGTCAGGTCTGTGAGCGAAAGGTCCTCAGGAAGTAACGAATCCATATATCATTTGAAAAGGGAACGAAGATAGATATAGAGGAACCAGTTTGGGTTGGCTCAATCTAAAATACGCAAGCCACATTACATTTCCAGTGTGAGAACTGCTGGTCACTGCGACCTGGACTATGATTTATTTACCAGTGACAATGGCCCTGAATGATAACAATGACATGTCTTATCACAGATTCACACTGGTTTCTCTGAAGATGAGTAATTAGTCATTGACTTGTCTTAGCTCTGACGCTTGCTGGTCTAGCTGTGGTTCAGAATGTGTTTTTCTTGATTCGGTGTGTTTTCTGGAACTGTCTGTGGAGTGTTATACTTATAGGAGTAACGATCGTGAGTTCTTTAAAACTTCACAGCTGGACAGGTTTGGACACACGTCAATGACTGGACTCAGTTTCATGTTTACTGTTGTAGACCTGAATTATCTCCTCGTCATCCGTCTCCTTCCTTTCATGCTCTGGTATTTCTAAACAGTTCAAGTTCCTTCCATCATTTTTCACCTCCTTTCGTTCTGTCCTCCTTAACGTCTTCCTTCTTGCATCTAACTTTCTCTTCCTTCCTTGTTATTATTCCGTCAACCTCCTCCATTCTCTTCTTCTTTCTCTCCTACCCTCTCTTATCATTACTGTGCTATGAGAAGGATTTCAGCCAGACCAAGGCCATATTTGAATGAAGATACCATGATGTTTATGAATGCAGTTGCAATATCCACCCTGAGTCTTTTTCACTTTGCCGCATTGATGTTTCCCCCGCGTGCGCTCAGAAGTGTGAAAAATGACTCAAACCATTTTCGTAGCACAGACTATAGCAACAATTTATTCATCTGTCCTTCCCTCTTCTTTCCCTACGTGTAATCTCTACCCCTAATTTCATCTGTAACTCCATTCGTCATATCACTCCATTGTTTTCTTCGATCATTTTCTTTTGTCTCTCATTATTTTCTACTTTCTGTCACCCCCCCCCTTTTTTTTTGTTTGTCTAATATTTTCCGTCCTGCTCACTCTCCTTTTTGATTCTTAGATTCTTATCTTCCCTCCTTCTATTTCGCTATTTCTCATTCAGTAATCATCGCTCAAGACAGAAGACGATCCCGCCATACGAAACACGGCTATCAAGGACTGTAGAGACAGGCTGTTCATTTCTTAGCTCATTTCAGCAGTTTGAGTCTTCCAACAGCATGAACAGCATGAAATGATTAATGTTATTACAATATTTTCAAAATTAATCATAAATCAATACACGATCTCCTTCACCCCAGCCATATTTTACACAATCACTTCAGGAGAAGCAATATTTATGGCCTACTTATTTCATTGAACGGCAGGTTAGATCCACTTTATAGCCACGCTAGATTTCCTGGTTTAGTGAGTAATGTGATAAGGATTACGTTTGTCTGTGTAAATCCAGCGCCACTCTGCTGCCACTTCGTCCATAGAAATACCTCAAGTACTTTGTTCTGTGGCTTTCTGTGCTAGAATTCCTGCGTATTTCGGTCAACTGTTTCGATAACATGCGACCTTTTTTCCCCCTTCCGTTTAGGGTGCTGTGTAAAATATTTTCTTATCATTCTGTTAAACTACCGAGTTAAAGGGACAGTTCGAGGATTTGTTTGAGGAGATTACCATGATGTTGCCAAACTATTGATTCTAGAGACGGCATTACAGTAGGCTTCATTATATTATTATTTTTCTTTGAAGCTTTGATAATTGAATGTGCAGGGATATCTTTCAGTACGTTGAAGATTATTTGATGACTCAATGTTATAATCTAAATAAATGTGTTCTTATTACTTGTTAATCTTTGTGTCACGAAAGGCAACGCAATACAACATACTTTAGTAAGCACCTGACCATTAGAGCTTCTAGATCTACATAATACTATATGTCATCAGGAAAGATCTACATAATACTATATATGTCATCAGGAAAGATCTACATAATACTACATATTTTATCAGGAAAGATCTACATAATACTACATATGTCACCAGGAAAGATCTACATAATACTACATATCTCATCAGGAAAGATCTACATAATACTACATATGTCATCAGGAAAGATCTACATAATACTACATATGTCATCAGGAACGATCTACATAATACTACATATGTCACCAGGAAAGATCTACATAATACTACAAATGTCATCAGGAAAGATCTACATAATACTACAAATGTCATCAGGAAAGATCTACATAATACTACATATGTCATCAGGAACGATCTACATAATACTACATATGTCATCAGGAACGATCTACATAATACTACATATGTTATGTCATCAGGAAAGATCTACACAATACTACATGTCATCAGGTGTTCACAATGTGAATACCATGTGGATGGATACCTGCTAAGCGTCCATCTATTATAGCCATCCACTTTCCTCATGAGCTTTTAAATTGACCTCATCACACATACGGAAACAACGAATTGCACAGAGAACAAGCAAATCTGTATAGTTGCCCTAGAAAAGAAAACGACAACATAAATATGTAGTAATGATAAGTAAACGACCTCCTTTCTAACATTCCACAATGTGGATAAAGATGTAGGTTTTTGTGTTTGTGCAATTCTTGTATATTTTTCACTCTATATTTTCCTCCTTTTGTTTTGGCTGTTTTTTTTTCTCATGTCTCTTTCCACTGCACTGTGTGCAACGGTTTCGCGAACATGGACATGGTACTCACTGATGTCCGCTTGACGGTGTGATTTGAAATTAATGAAATTCGTAACTTGAGACATATTTGCAGCGAATTTGTAGTCAAGTAACTTTAAGCGCATCACTTTTGAGAATGAAAGATTCATCACGCAGACAAAATGTATCTTTTCCCAAACCCTACACATTTCCACTCACTTCAGACATTTTAGCAGCGAAAAGCTAAAATCTTTCATTACCGAAAAGTCGATGTACTGTAGGTCCTCAAGGACATTAAACAGAAAGAGTTTGTCGACCCAGGTCAGTAGGGACACCAGTAAAGCTGTAAAAAAATCTACCACGAGGTGCGAAAGTCAGTAGCTTCTTCTTTTTCTACACGAGTGTGTCATTCCAATACTTCCTGGTATGTCATTGTCAACCACCACAGGCGACATAGTGAAGACACTGTCCGATGGTTTGAAGTACTGATGGCGTCAGACTTAAAGCGATTTGAAATGTGAACCGTAGCCCAGACCTGGTTAGGAATTGGAATGTGACTACAAAACAGTTAAACCACTGTCCCAGTTTCGAGGCTTTAAACGTAACTAGCTCTTGGGTTGGAATTCCGATAGGCCCCTACTGTTGAACACATGGTACTAGGAAAACATTCCGCAAACCTTACGGCTTCTTCAAGGCTTTCTGTCTCATTTTTCTCTCTCTTTTAACACGTTTCTTACTCTCCTGACAGCCGGGCAAGGCAGACACATTGTGTAAGGCCCAACAAATTAGATGGAAGCGAGTTCAATTGTAAACGAACAACATCTACAAATGGGCCAGTCCCTGGAGGAAACGTTAACTAAAACCAAAGAACAAAAAATGACCGAGAGGAGAACATTTCGGTTTAATCAATCGCTGTACTCGGTGTATATTTGTTGCACAGTGTCGTACTTGTGTCACTGAGTTGAATCGTTGGTTGGATACCTGCTGTTGTCCTAGTCATAGTGTGTCTGTACACTCATTTCCTCACCGTGTGTTGGGAACAGTCAGGGCGTGATGTGTCAATGCCAGTGTTGTTTGACAACAGTCCGATCTTTTCGTTATTTTGCTGTGTTGAGGCTTGTCATTTATTGCGCTAGTAAGGAAGGTATAGAATTAAAGAACATTAAATGCTCACTCAAGGTAGGGTCGGGGATTTTGGGGGGGTGGGGGGTACTTAACAGACAAATGCAGTGGGGTAGTTGAGGAGGGGGTTGGGGAGGAAGAAAGAGAGAAATAATGAGGTTGTAATGAGCTATGAAGTCGCAAGTCGCAACCTCTGCGTTGGCACTTGAACTTGTGGAAACATCTTCTCTAGTTGTCACTTGTAGCGCCAGATAAAATACTGTTCCCATCCAGCGATGCATACTGTGATCGATGTGCTGCTTGGCTCTTTGTTTTTATGATACTTGTGCTATCAGATACCGCCATGTTCTGTTTGAGATGACGCGTGGATTATCATTATTCACCTTTGAAGTTGCTATGAGGCAGGAATTTATTAGAGAGAAGAGGATGTACAAATCACAAATCATTTCTGGATGCATTTGGCGCCTTGGCAATTTGAATTTTCGTGATATCTCCTTCGGTGCTGTGAGTGTTTGCGTATTCTGAAACTTTTTAATGCCAGTGTTTACAAAGAGACTGACGTCAATAATTGTAGACGCTATCACACTGGAAATGAAGACTGACAAGATGCTTCACTTTAACAAAAAGCTTATCGTACTACAGCGGTATTGTCTCAGAATGTCCTGGAGCCAGTATGGTATGCAATCCATTTTCTCTGTATGAAAGGCAAAATCTCGTGTAAAGTTTTGTTCACGAGCGTAAAAGCCAGTCAGTGTCTATCTTTGGTATAAACCGCACATGTTCACTAGTTCCGAAGTTCTGGTACTGAAAAGAATATTGCATAAATGTCATGTGTTTGAAATATGAACATAAATCAATCTGAGTCAAGATATGATCACAGCCATTTGTAGAGGGAGTTTGTTTTCCGATAGTAAAGATCGGCTAGCACAGCCTTAATTACTGAATTTACTTTTCAGGTCCTGGGGTTTGGACAGTACCTGTAATAACAGAAAACTAAATCATGCACAACATTTATCTGGACTGTGTAATACAAGAATTGAATACATAATATTTTACATGCAAGAAATTTGCTACTTACTATGCAGACCATATCTTTACGACCATACGTTGAGATTATAACTTTTGGATGATCATTTCCGAACTTGTTCCACTGACACCGGATATCTTTGTGACCTAGAAAAGTATCGTGGGAGTATGGATAATAAAGATCACCATGGACCATTGGAGGATAATGTTCGTGTATCAATGTGATATTTCCATGGATTTATCTCAACATGACATAGAAGGATTAAGTCGGTGACGCCAGAGTTTCTACAAGGATGAAGGAAGACGGGTAAGTAGCAAAAAGAAAACAAAAAATCACTATTAAATATTATTTATGAGTTCATTGTTTTATTATCGCGACATCATTAAGAAAATGACAACTTTTTGTTGATCTTTGACGTTGTATAGTTTTTGTCCTAGATATGCTACTAAATATTAAGATATACTACTAAAAAGTAGTATTAAGGTATTATATAATAATAATAATCAGTATAAACTCGTATTCTTACATATGATAAGAAATAATGATATTGTTTGCATTGTCCACTGATGTCCTTTATTGACCACATACGACATAGTGAGTCCTCTCCAGTTGTTAGTACTGTTATTGCTGTTGTTGTTGTTGTTTTTGTTGTTAGCATTGTTGTTGTTTTGTTTTTATGGACCAAGCCTGATTTTCAGTTGTATGCGAAAGAATGACAGTAGGAGTATGTACGACATGCCATGCACGTACATCGAAACACAGAGAAAGTAAGGACCCCGAAATAAAGTATACATTCTAAAAAAATCACTACATTTTGCTATCCGATTTACACGAAGTATTTTTAGAAGTGTATTTCATCGGTTTTCATTTCAATGAAACCCAGACATGCATGTCCACAATTCATCCTGGAAATTGATTACTTTACGATTTACAACAACAACAGAAGGCTATAGAAATGAAGCCACTCAAAGTGTCGATTACTTGACATGTTACTGTACAATTCCTTTTGAAAGAAACTAGAAACGTATGGGAAGAAAAAAACACGACTTTAAGCCCATTGACCATAATATTTTGAAACAGTAGCTAGGCTGCATATTANACTGAAAAAAAAAAAAAAAAAGGGCAGTAATGCAGTTTCTTAAAAGGGTATACACAATGTACAGCTTCTGTGGTATGTCAATGAGAGGATCGAAGATTGATCGATCACTAGGTGTTATAACGAGACTCGGTCTTCAATCACGTATAGAACTGTATGCAAATTCGATGAATGGACTTCAATACATTGAGAACATTAAAGAGTTGAAACTCGGCCGCGCCCGTCACTTAGCTCCATTAGAAATTAAAACAGATCCGTTTTATGCGTTCAAACTTGACGACCTTTCCAAGTGTTTTCACCACCTGAACTTTTGCCCTTTGGCGTTCAGTTCCATTTTGTATACCTTCAGGGCTTGGGAAAACGTGGCTGGGAAATTAAAGGTCTATAGGGGTATGTTGGATAAGTGCCTTTTCACACACACCCGCCCATGTGTTGTGGACCTATTCGCCAGATCTGTGAAGAAGCCCGTTTTAGCATGACGCCATTCTTTTAAATTCTGTAGCCTTGAGTAGATCATTTCCTCAGTGAGAAAGTGGCAGCTTTATTCTATTTTTTATTCAAGAGGAAACAACAATCTTCGGTTAACAGAACAAAAATACACCTGTGAAATTTCAAACTAAAGGATTCTAATTGTTATGGAGCTGACACTTTGGCACTACAGAGGACGTTGCGTCCATCCGTCTCTTTGTTTATCTGCCTGGCTAAATCCATCCTTGCCCGGTTGGCCAGACAGATGGACAGGCAGATGGGCAGTCGAGCATACAGACTGGCAAACGGGCAGACAGGCAGGCAGACAGGCGGAGATGACAAAGTTGGTCATAGAAACAATGCACTGATCAAAATCGTCACAACCAATCGTGGTTCGTCCACTTCATCTGAATGAGTCTTTAAGGAAAGGAAAAAAAATGTATTAGACATTGCAAAAAAAAAAAAAAAGTGCCATTTTCAAACTTCAGTGCTGTTTTTTTAACCAGTGACTTTATGACTTATTTTGTCTGTGACGTTTGGTTGAAGCAAGCATAACAAACAGGTCAGTTCACTGAGATTGGCAACCTACCAATGAAATTAAGCTCAGTCAGTATTGCAGTACCTGTTTTCTCCATTTCCTTAGAAACTTCTGCAAGGAAATCACCCAAGTGTGGTCTTTTGTCACGTTATGTGACACATTAGTAAGACCAGACCATATAATATCTGCAGAATCGGTGCACTGGGACGCACATTCTCAACGGAAATCGATATTATCGGTTCGATTGTCTCTGTAATACTAAAGATTAGTGACGCGATCATGGTATTGCGAAAGGCGATACCTGAAAGAGATTGATGATCTATACTGAGCGTGGTCCTTCGGAGTTGCTGATCGATACGGGTTTAATCAAAATAATGACAGATCGGATGAGAGATTATACACATAAAAACTGTGCAGTCAGGTGAATGCCGGTGAAAATATCGAGTTGGAAAGCTGCAAAGACCTCGTAATGACCTGCCGGCTGTTTGATTTGTTTTCTTTAAAGTTCGGTGTGGTATGATATTGTCTGTGTTCCTAGTTAATGTCATCTGTTCTTTTTCTGCTCTCTCTCTCTCTCTCTCTCTTGTTCTATCTCTTCCTGTGTTGTCTGTGTGTCTGTCTGTCCGTGTGTCTGTCTTTCTAAACGTCTGCCGGTCTGTCTAGCTATCTGTCTGCCTGCCTACCTTACTCGCCAGTTTGTTTGTCTGTCTATCTGCTTGTCAGTCGGTGTCGGTCTGTGTGTATGTGTGTGTGTGTATGTGTGTGTGTGTGTGTGTGTGTGTGTGTGT
>JAWQUT010000204.1:1254562-1273007 GCA_033807755.1 Ellobium chinense | reverse complement strand
CCCTTTCAAAATCTTGATCACTTTCCTTATCAGCGCGTCTCCATCGGTTGTTACCTTTATGCTGTGGCCCTTCTAGTCACTATCTTAATGTTTAGAGTCTGTTTGATGGTTTGAGTTAGGCGTTACCGTCCCTTTTCAGAGATGATGCTTGAAATTCCGTCAGGGCTTCCGAAACACTGCGGAAAAAACTATACGATGGAGAAACTTGTCGGAAACGGGATTCAAACCCGACACCTTTCACACAGGGAACAAGTGCTTTACATCTTGACCACCATGCTGCCGAAGTTTAAGACTGTGTTCTTCATTTCCACATAACTTATTTTAGAGAGATGCATGGCCGTATTTTAAGGAATGAAGATGCTAGTGTTTTTTTTGTTTCATTGGCTGTGTAAAGTTTTACACCCTTCATTTACTTACCCAGGGATCCCATGCCAAAATACTTTCCACGCATGTTGTTTAACTCTTCCTCCAAATGTTGACACATAGAAAAATGCTTCCAAGACCAATTACATTTTGAGAACTTTGGCAGTGAATCAAGCTACCTAACAGTAAAGACATTTTAACACAGTAAACAGTGTAACCTTACCCACTTATCAGCAACCACACAGTTTATATCTGAGTGCTTACACCTCATCTATTCTGGGTCTACAAAAACAGTTGCACCGACTTAAGAATTGAAATGCAGATCCAACCCTTTTCCCCTTCCCCGTGGCCAATTTTCTGGTTTTGTAGAGACTATTTAAAATACTACACCAGAAAGCCAGGTACTGTTAACATCTTCATACCCATAAACCGGCATTGATCATCTTTCAGCATAGCGTATTTTTATCCCCTGCCCTCCCTACCTCCCATACACCTCCACTAATGTGACACCGTCCAAATAATAGAAGATGCTGTACCCAAATATCTTTCTAGACCATCGGTCAAGCCCAAATACTTCGTACTGGTTCACTCCCGCCTAGCCTGGATCTGATGTCAATTAGTCACAGCCTTGTTAAACTTTGATTGACACTGATGGTTATCGGAAAGTACGGTCGACTCCGCATAATTGCAACTCTTTCCAAACAGGGAAAATATGGCTATTAATAGAAGTTTCAAATACTGTACCCAGTGGCTCTATAATAAAAAAAAACAACAAAAAAACAACAAAAGTATATTATTATTAAAAAGGTTGGGATTAAACGAGGGATCCCTATAAGAGGATTGCATTTAAGCGAAGTCACCTGTACTACGCACTGTGTGCGGTGACCGTAGGTGTATTGCTTGTCACTGATGAATGAATCACCTTGTTATCGCTAAGGAAAGGAAGGTGACTTTTCTGTCAAGTAAAAATTACTTCCCCTCTGATCTCAGGGGTTTGCGCTCCTTTTTTTTTTTTTCTTAGAACCAGTCACTTATCAACATCTACAGTCAGCTATAAGACATTCAGTGATCAAAATATCTCTATAAGAATTCACCTTTTCGAGTTCACCAGCCAGCCAGGGCAAACAGTCACGTCTTTGCCTTGGCCTGAATCTGAGACTGGAAGTGTCAATGACAGAGTACTGCCTGTAGTTACTGGTGACCTGCACTGAATATTGGATACATAAAATCACAACAAAAGTTCAGTGACCGATGGGTTCCGTAGACCACAAATTCCATGCATCAAGTGTTTGCTTGTTTTGGCTTTAACATCAGTTTTCAATGATTAATAAAGAAACCCATTAAAGAGAAAAATGGAGAATGAGGGAGAGGAAAAAGTGAGGCAAAAAAAAAAATAAAAATGAGTGAATAGAATATCAAATAGTTCATGGAGAAATGACGCATGAGAAAGAAACGAGATCCATTAAACAGGCGTCCGGCCAGGGATTGAACCTCAGACTTCCCGAGTGAGGCTCGGGCGTTCTATCGACTGAGCCATCACCATTCAAGAGAATGTATTCAAATAAAATCGAATAACCCAGCAAGGGCAACTGAATTCCCGATCTCTGAGACGCAACACGAAAACACAAAGAAAATATCAATGTGATTATGTATGCACCCTCGACAGATACCGCCACTATTCTCTCTCTCTCTCTCTCTCTCTCTCTCTCTCTCTCTCTCTCTCTCATTCTCTATCAGCATGATCACCCCTCTCTCCCTGTGAACTTCTCACACTGTCCAGCCATTAGAAGTGAGAATCTAGCACCATTTCTATTAATTCTATTGATTGCTTCCCCATCCATCGGTCCATTTAACTGTTGTCATTTCTGAACCAATCGCCAGTAATGGTGGTTCTTTATCTGAGTGCGATATCCAGGGGACACGACAGAATGACGGGGAGGAAGGTTGAGATTTCTGGGAAAGGAAGGGGTGGGGAGCTTAGGGTGGGGGAGGGGGAGGAGAAAATGGATTGATAGTTATGAGAGAGGCGGAGAGCGAACAGGCAGAGAGAGACAGATAAACAGATAAACATTGAGACGAACGGGCAGACAGACAGATTGGCAGGCATATACACCCGCCAAACAGACAGAGAATAATTATATTACGCTATAATCACAACGACAGGCACAAACACCAACCAAACAGACAGCCAGCGATTATGGACGATAAACTGTATATTATGGTCATGTATAATACAGTATAAACCATGAGCGCTCAACGTTTTTCAGAGGCGGTGTCAATTTTGAATATACGTCTTGTGCTAGCCATGTCTAATAATTGGACTCAATGTTACCATGTAGTTCAGAGCAACCTCGCGACCTGTTTTATCGTGAGAGGCCAGACAGGAAATTCACACTGTATGGAGCAAAACAACAGAAGGTGATCAGGGGTAAAGCCACCTTCTCACAATAATCAGTGTTTCGGCGCTTGGGTACACCTTGACCAGTCAAACCGACCGTCCGACAGACCGACCGAAAGACAGACAAGAGAGACAGACCAGGGACGTACGGACGGACCGATCCATCGACCGACCGTCAGATAAGCAGAGAACAAGTTTAGATATTATTATTTTATTTAACTAAAACCCAGAACAAAACTATGTTACGTTGACGAACACCGGAATATACATTTGCAATGGGACAGCACAGGATACAATATAATAATTTGGTTCTACGTAAACAGGTGGCAAAGATAGGCCTAATTAAACAACTAGATAATGAAGTTACACAAATGTAATGTCATTCGCAATTAATCTGTTTACATTTGTAATGGGTAATCACACGATACAAGATAATATTAAAGATCTACGTGCAGTTGTTATAAAAATATTTAACTAGATAATGAATGTAGACAGTTTCAGTGTTATTCGCAATTACTTCCCTTAACTCATATCATTAAGCAGTACATCACTCGCAGGGACTCACTGCAAACGTCATTTGGCAATGTATAGAAGTTTCTGTATAATTATAGTAACAACGAGTGTCATAACCCCACAGGAGTCAGGATCACTTTGACATATTGACAGACATAAACACACACACACACACACACACACACACACACACACACACACACACACACACACACACATACACACACACACACATACACACACACACACACACACACATCAGCCACAGCAGCTGTGATTTACCAGCACAATAGTTGTTCATAGAGTCAAGGCCAAGATATTATTGATCATCTGTTGTGAAAACTGTTATCTCTGTTTAAACAGATGTCCCCTGCCTGCCCAGCACTGCCCCGCCATGTTTGTTGTTATTGTTTGTTTATTTGTAATTTTTGACCCCGTCCATTTTTTCAGGCCAGGTTTCTCATTGTCCTAGCCGTCTGTCTGTCTGTCTGTCTGTCTGTCTGTCTGTCTGTCTGTCTGTCTGTCTGTGTCACTGGAGTGATAATTCCATGGATATTGTGCGCTTGGTTCTTAGGATAATATTATTAATAATATGAGCAAGCACTCTCGCTCTATGAATGGGAAATGAGAAGCCTACATTGAGGGTTTACCCATCGCTATGACGCTCAACTGCTCTACACAACGTGGCGTCGTCAAATATAGTAGTGGAAGTCGAAATTTTAACCTCATCTTTGAAAAGGACGAAACTGGGGAAATCTAGAGCCTTGTGTGTCTGGCGAGTACACTTTGACTGTGCATCGTGTCCTGTCTTAGTGGTTACAGTCTGTGGGACTGGCAGAATTTTACGGACGGCGGTTTCGGCACTAAACATAATGGAAACCAGCGAGCCAAGTTCCTGGTCCAATCTCATAATATAGACAATGATAATGAAAATAATAATACATCTAATGATAAAAGTATGTAATAATAATAGTAATAAAACTGTAATAAAAGGATTCCTACGTCACGTCTCAGGGACGTGCACGTTCATGGTACTGTACTTTAGTACTATTAACCCCAGTGGGCCAGAACACTCAGTAACTCTCTCAGCATCGTAAGGAATAAACAGTCATATCAGATCTGCCTGCACTGATCACAGGTATTCAACAATAACTCTCCATGTCTATAGCCAGATATCCATTTTACAGATAAACATACTAAAGGGAGAGTTATTGACATATTTTTCCAGTGTGTTCACTACTTGGCCGCGACAGGATTCATACCTACAACCTTTTGATTCAGTTCCCAGCACTGTACTCACTGGACCACCATGCTTCACACAGCGAATCTTCTGAATGTAGCATATTGGCTAATCTCCATTCCGTGCCATTCTTTTCTCCGTCAAAACGACTGATCTTCATTTTGTACATAAGTATTTGACCTAATAAGTGTAAATGATTGTTGGGGCCAGTTATCCATGGAATTGACTACAAAAAAATATCTCCTCTGGGAGACAGAGATCTCATTATTTATCAGATGTCGTACTGTCAGCAAAATGGACACCGGCCCAAGACCTTGACCTTGATTTGAGGTAAAATCTGGTCACTCGACTTAGGTGACATGCTTTTTTTAAAGTCCTGGATGCATTACACACACATGCAAGTAGACACTGGTCTGAATACAACCTGCATTCTTATTACATTGTTATGAGATGAGATATGGATTTAATAATAACACACACACACACACACACACACACACACACACACACACACACACACTGGAGTCCTAATCCTACTGGGTCACTGGGTCACTAGAACTGTCGATTTATCTTCCTTTATCTCTCCTTTTCCCACCTTCCCCTCTCTCCATCACACATGGGGCAAAAAGTCACCCTTTTGCCTTCTTGGCCCCACTGTACAATCCGTTACTGTCACTCCAAAGACCCCAGAAGTGCCCCATGCCATCTATCACAAAGCAGGCACACTTGGACGCCATTGTAATGACGTCACAACCACCTAAAATGGCCCGGGCGGTACTCATAACACGACTTTTACGAGCGATTATTTGGTGACATGGGCTGCTATTTATTGCAATCAGGCGAAGTTTACGAGTATCGAAATCAACCCTGGAGCCATCTTCCGGTAATCATGACGCAACAATGGCTTGTCAACTGCGTCATAAAAAGACGATTTAACGACAAAACCCGGCGTCGTTGAGTCAGCACATGCTGGCCATGCTAGGGGTGGACGAAGTTAATGCAGATTTTGACTGAATATCCATGGGATACCTTGTGGATTTAAAGTCAGTCAGTTGTCAGAAGTAATTACCTCTGTTTCTTGATATATTATAATATTTCCATAATTTGAAGCAATGTTAGACTCAAAATAGAAAGAACATGGGTTTAATTTCCG
The DNA here is from genome assembly GCA_033807755.1 of Ellobium chinense. Classification (NCBI taxonomy): domain Eukaryota; kingdom Metazoa; phylum Mollusca; class Gastropoda; order Ellobiida; family Ellobiidae; genus Ellobium; species Ellobium chinense. Next base: position 1,267,340 of record JAWQUT010000204.1, on the reverse strand, counting down.
ACCAGGGTCATATTGTAAGGCCTTGGGAAAGCATCTTATTTACATATTATTATTTCTCAGTCCATCCGTCTGAAAAATGAGTACTTCGCTGTAGGCAGCGAAAAATATTTTCAGAATGCTAGTGATCAGGACTGCCGGGGTAATAATACTGTGTGGGCATTAGCTTGCATACGAGACTTATAAACCTAATTAATATTAATACTATCATTATATTGTAATCAGCGATAATGTCAAGTTGGATACACAGTGAACACCGTAGTTTTCAATGACATCCTGTATGATTCTTATAAATACATGTATGTGTTAGCCATATTCCCACAAGCGTCAGTGGCGGATACAAAGAGGGCACGTGAACGGCCAGAGGGCTGTCCGTGGTGGGCAAGCACTTCTAACTTCTATGTAGTTTCAAGACTTTTTTTTATTCCTCATAAGGCCGTTGTTTTAGATAAGCCCTTTAACACGATGTTTTGACTAGCACTGAGAACAGATTGGTCCACCAGGAAAGTTGAGGCAAAGGCTAAGCCTTTTCTTTGAGAAAAATGATGTTCAGCAAAGTTTGAGCTTAACTGTTGCAAAGAAACGGAGCTCGTTCTGACATTTAACATATCACTCAAAAATTCACTTACAAAAATGTTCCAGGCTGTTTAAAAATCGGGGACTAGGGATACTTCTTTTACTGTGTTTAGGAGGAGAGAGTGGGGAATGATCTGTCAATAGAAGTGCGTGATTCTAAACCCAATAAGTGATAAACAACATTGCGTGAGTTGCTGGCATTACTGACACCTTTAACGCTATGAGCAACACAACACCAGTTAAGACTTACGCGCCAACCCAGGGGCTTTAAGTTTGTTTTTTAAGACCTACATTATCAAAGCTTTTCACCGTAAGTTTCCAGCCGGTTCTTAATCCTAACTTTCACGTGGGATTAACAAACCTTTTAACGTATATTCACTTCACAAAACAGACCAGCTTTATTTAAAAAGTGAAAGTCCGCTTAATCACTACCCGCATAACCGCAAATTCTGCTTTGTCAGAAGTTTCAGATAACAGAATACTTCTTTCTCCCTTTCTCTGTCACGAAACGAAGTTTTCATTGAAAACTGGCTTAACCCCTTTCTCTGTGTTCTTATATACGATACCCTGATAGAGTGCCATTTTTAACGTACCTGGGTCTCACCAACTTTTGGAGGGAAAATAACCAGAAGGTAAACATCACTTTCTTATCCACCACTCCGACCATGGTAAAATAATAATAGTGTTTACAGCTTCTCACCAAAATACCATTTACCTTGTTTTGGAGCCGTTTTTGGAAATTTCTCCCCTGGTTTTATCCCCATTCCTTGGTATCGAGGCAAGAGGAAAATTGCAGGCCTCAGGATGTAGCCAGTCATTCTACAGTAGTACAGCAGTGCAGAAAATATAAGGCGCGAGATTAGAGTATGTATGACAGCGAGAAGACGGGGCTTTCAAGTACATGAGGTTTAAATTATTGTATATTATTATATACATCTCACTCCATCAGGCAAGAGAAAACTTGAATGGTCTATGATTCTTGAAAAGAACTGGGATGATGGCAGGCTGGGGGTTAGGGGAGGGGGAGGAGGGAGGCAAACTCAGGCAGCGAAATTCATGTATAAATCTCTCTTGGGATGCTGTAAGTTATCAGGAGGAGATCGGCATTGGGAGATACATACATATTTTTCAATTCAATCAGTCACCGAATTTCTGGTGCTATTCATTCAGGGAAGCAGCATGGCCAAGTGGTTTGTGAGTCGTACTCAGAAATTGAAGACCGTCAAGTTTAAGGTTCGTGTATTCGACCACTGGGTCAGGCTATTCACGCTGAAGTGTTCAGGACAAAGACATCTCAGTCCCCTTTTCCCATTCAGGTGTAAATGGGTATCTGGCTTTAATGCTGGGGAAGGTGGNGGGGGGGGGGGGGACCAGTGGCTGTATGCGTAATTGGTGCATTAATTAAGGTATTGCTTTAACTGCTAAACACTACTAACATTTCGGGAATTTCAAGTGGTACCCTAGTGCGTTAACTAATGTAAGGATTATGCATACAACCACAATGTACCGCACTGCGGGCGATCAACAATGACTTCGTTATGTGTTTCAAGTGTAATATTATCTATTTAAATGTATGCGGTTTTATGAATGTGTTTTACGAATGAAATGTACAACATTGTGAATGTTTGTAAACTAATTTCCCTACGAGGTCAGTAGAAGTCCCCATTTCATTTTCACCTAAGAAATTTATGTTTGCTTGTTTAGAAGTCTACGAATAGGACAGCCGCTCTTGGGAACTATAGATATCTCAAAACAATCAACCAGTTCTCGTGTCCCCACCGCTGTGTGTTGGCACGATAAAGTAGTACATAGTTCAAAGCACTCTCTACCCTTCTATCTATAGTATACCAGGTGTAAATGGTATGTAATATTACCTACCTCCCACTACACAGGAACAATGGAGTTCTGTTTGGATAACTTCTCTCTTACGCCAGTATTTCTGTTTACTCTCTCGATCTCCTCCTGTCTTTTAATCCCAGCTGTAAAGATTTGATTTCAGGCCATTCCATGGTGCTTGTCCAGCCACAGTTTCAACCAATCAATTTCGCAACTACGTAGAGTGGAAAGTGGCTTGGCCCGCCAATGATTTAGAAACAAGACAAGAAACCCGTGTGAAAAGTACATTTAGACATAACTTTGGTGCGGCTGGCATCTGGTGCTGGCAAAGTGGCTGAAAGATAAGGGTGTTTATCTCCTGATTTAAAAAAGTCCCTGGTTCGAATCTTGCTAATGGCAGCTTTCTCGATTGGCTGCTTATTGCGGTGTTTAAAATGCACCATTCTGTTGGTGGCTTGACCGGGTCCAACCCTTGTTTCTGGTATAGCCATAACTGTGCTGAAAAGGCACGTTAAAACCTAATGGCTGCTGGAGTCACTGTTCAGGGGAGAGCTGTGTTCCGTTGGACCATGCTAATGCCCCCCTTTGCTCTGTGCCCAAAACTATATACGTGTATATCGTCTTATTTCAGGAAAGCGTCACCGCAGGTCAGAAGTGTTGTATGCCCACATTGTGTAATCCCGGGACTCTCCAAGGATTAGTGCTAGGGAGAGGACTAGGGACAAGAAAGAACTCTTGGGGGAGAGTCCTTGGATAGTATCTAGGGATACCCTCTCATGTCTCTACCTTCGGTTCTACTCCTGTTCATAACCATGATTTAAGCACACCTTGGGAAGACTCATGATGTTTTAAATGGACACACAAACACAAGTAAGCTGAGAGGACAAGTGGTGGTCAGATGTAAAGCTACAGTTAGTACAGACAGTAGCACTCAGGAAGTCTGATGTCGTTAGGAGCCAGTTTGTCCTTTTCGGTATGCTTGTTAGCCTTTCTCCCTTTTCTGTCAGTGACAGTTGTCACTCTGGTCAAATGCTTTTTTCTTTCAGCGAGAGTGATTTTTACCCCCAAACATTTCCCTATGCAAAATGTTCAGGCAAATTTAGTTGCGGGGAAATGCCATTAATTTCATTGCTGCAAACCCCCCNAAAAAAAAACAAAAAAAAAAAACAACACAGGTATTTTACCCACTTTACCTTACTTTTCACGATTTTTCTTCATAATTTACGAAAAGCGATTTTGAAACTTATCTTTTGGTAAAGCCGTTTTACGCTCGCCGGGGAAGATTCCTGCAAGTGGCAACACTGCTAGCCTTATCTATCCTCTGTCCACCACCAGCTTTGACAGTCTTCAGTTTATAGCGAATGTCTTCAAGGCTTCAGGTCTAGTTTCTAGTATCCTTTATATTCCTGACGTACTGGCTAGTCGAGTTACAGACAGAGCAGTTCTGAGTGGAATGGACCGTTCTCGGACCAGCTAAAGCCACACACGCAGCCCAATCTTATCGAGCTAATATCACTGTTTGACAACATTTTATCTTCAAACGAGCCGAGATTTTGCCCTGTAACAAGCAGGCAATACCTGACATGGTTCAAATATTTCCCTCCCAAAGGACACTGAGAAGGACTTGTTGTGAATCAGAACAGCTGAGCGAGGTGAAAATGTTTGCTGTTTGCTCTGTATGTGCGAACGAAAATAATTCACACTTGGAAAACATTAATGACAAGTGCAGAGATGTTTTTAGTTCTGTTCTTGGCAGAAAACCCAGGCGGTTCAGAAATTATTATTTAATTTGATGAAATTCAACACCAGTATAACTCACTTTACACTGCTTGTTGTCCAGGAAAATGATTCATTAAATAATTTTTAAAACGTTATATGAGATCGACGAGTCAAGAATGTAACTTTCCAGAATTAAACAGGTCCAAGTCCCTGCTACGACGCTACACACCGCAAAAAGACAATTTTTGCGACTTACGCCATTTTCGGGTGCCTGGTGCACCACTGTGGACTTTTCCGCCGCTAAGGTTAGAACCCGATGCAAGCCGAATCCACCGAGGAGGGTTTTAGCAGGTAACTATTACGCGAAAACCGGTAAAATATTGTGTAGACACCGTTGACTGGGCAAATATTTGAGTTATCGGTATCTGAGGGCAGTGTAAACAAAGGGAGGTTATCGGTAACTCGGGAGTTGAGTGTTTTCGTCTCCACGTGTGGAGAGCGACTTCCGGTGATGCGAAAATAAGGACATAAAGGGCGAATAACTAACTTGTGTTTTGATGTAAACTACTTGGGATGCGGGATAATAAACGACTGTTTGTGTGATTACATGTATGTTTTCTCAGTTGAGTTTGCTTTATAAAACCTGATTGGGAACATAGACAGAGATTACATAGCATGTTGAGCCTACTAGCGGTGCATTCAGCACCGATGCACTCATGTAATTCGTACAATGGTTAACAGATTTTATCGTTAAAGCGCAAGCTCTCAGATGTCTCCGGCAAAATTATGCCGCTTCTCTGTTAGTCTTTGAGGGCAAGTTGCAAATATAACCAACTTTGTGAATATGCGTAGTAGTGTTGCAACACAACTTACTTGACCATCATGCCTCTGTGAGTCGAATTTACCGCTTATTCAGCCGCAAAGTTCAGCTGGTTCACTCAATATTTTGCCGCCTTAATCCAAATCCCGTGGTGTTGAAAAAAAAATTGTTTCGACTGATATGTCTCAGTGTCTTTCCATGATATGGATTTACATGTCACTCATAAGCAAGCTGTTTACATATACCATAATGGAACGTTTCGATATCCGATTGGCCCTTTCCATGATATATTTTCTGAACGATATATTACTATTCTATAGTGTAAAGGATGTGCATATTAGGCTGCAAGTGTGTGTGTGTGTGTGTGTGTGTGTGTGTGTATGTATATGTGTGTTTGTGTATGTGTGTGTGTGTGTGTTAATATGTATATGTGTGTGTGTATATAAATGTATATGTGTGTGTGAGTGTGTGTGTGTGTGTGTGTGTGTGTGTGTGTGGTGTGTGTGTGTGTGTGTGTGTGTGTGTGTGTGTGTGTGTGTGTGTGTGTGTGGTGGAGGATGAGGGAAGGTTTCATTGTTGAAGTGATACTTAATCACTTCTATGTGTTCGGATACATGTTTGGTACGTGTAGATGTTTCCATTCAACTTTGGATGGGAGAAACAGAATCTTAGCCTAGCGCAAAGGAATCTACGGATTTCTACGAGGACTTGATCTTTTGAATCTTCTGGTGCATGCTCGAAAATATAAAAATGTCTCGCCATCTTTAAAGTCCGCAGATCCGAGATGTAATATTCTCCATGTCACGCATCTTAACGTCATGACATTTATCGGCTCTGAAACAACATCGTTGTCACCCGTCATCATCACTACCACAACCACCAGCAACACCATCTGTTCATTACTCTATGGTCTGTTACAGTAATCTCAATCATCACCATCACCACCATCCTCTCATACCATAGTGAAGCTACGGGTACGTGTTCATGAAACATCCATGCATTCATTACAACAACAACAACAACAACAACAACAACAAAAACAACAACAACAGCAGCAGCAACAACAACAAAACATTAACAACAACAACAGAATCTGCAGCCTTGAAATCTAACATGCAATCGTTTTCGTCAAATGTTGAGTACCATGACGGTGGCAGTTTTTAAATTTGCAGTTTTTAGAAAAAATTCTTCTGTGAAAAGTTTTGTGTAACCTCATTATCTTTCTCTTGTTTCTTTTTCAAAATCTACTGAAAATAAACAAAACCTTGCGCTGCTTCCCTTAGTTACACTGCAAGGGTCAGAACCACGGAGATCGTGCCACGCTATGTTGTCTGCCATATCAGAAATTCACTATTCAGGCATGGCAAGCCCATTTAAAGAATGGGTATTGTCACTACTAGTAATGATAATTTTCACTCGTACCATCATTGTCATTTTTGTTATCATATCATTATTGACTTATTGTCCTTTTTCTCAACAGGTTCAGTATACGTCACAAGAACGGACAGATGGTGGAAGTGTATGATGGACGGAGGTGGCCAGTGGTAAGTCTACTACGTCCATACTTTCTGTCTATCTCTGTGTTCCTGCCGGTGTATCTGTCACTTTATAGACTGGCCTGTGTGGTTTGTAGCCTCGTTTTGTAATGCGTCCATCCATCCATCCATCCGTCTATCCATCCATCCATCCATCCATCCATCCATCCATCCATCCATCCATCCATCCATCCATCTTTTACCTTAATTTTCCTATGCATTTGGTTTTGCGGACCCATCGCCGTTTGTCTTCCTTTTTGTTGTTCTCTCTTTCTTTCTTTCTTTCTTTCTTTCTTTCTTTCTTTCTTTCTTTCTTTCTTTCTTTCGTACTGTCATTCTCTTCTGTCTTCTCTCCTTCTTTTCCTTCGATCTGGTTCACGATCTCGTGTCTTTCATTCCCAGTCTCACCTTCTTTCCCTCCTTCTCTTCTACCCCCCTCAACCCAAAGGCATCACCTCTCTTTCTACCTTTATTTAGATAGTAACCCATATCGTCTTGCCAGAAACCTTTACATTAACAACATTGAATAGAACACCCCTCGACATTTGACATTCAATCACTCCCACCACCCTTGATCCTTCTATCGCTCGCCTTCTCGTTGTTCAAGGGACATAATCGAGTTTTTAGCCCCAGGACCTTGCGGCGTGCCTTTACAAGGGAGATAATCGTGTTTTTTTCTTCGTCTCATTGTTGGAGGCGTTCGTTTAGGTGTTTCTACCTGCGGCATACTGGATTGTGAACGTTTTTGTGAACGCCGTTTCAGAAAACACCGTTCTGTGTTTGTGCTCTGCACGTGTTTACCACTATGTTCGTTGGAGTAATGATTTTATAGGTTCCAATGACGAAATGGGATAAATCGACTTTACACCCTTTTTTTTTTTGTTGTTCTTACAGTTATTGATAGTCTCAGTCTAGAAATGTTTTTAGATTATTTGGAAGTCTTTGAATAGTAAACTATTTTTACTACAGTAGACTATAAATACTGCAACATAATCAATGAAGGTATTTTTTTTTTATTTCAGGGTATTGTTTTAACTGAAACATTCCCTTTTTCTTAAAAAAAAACAACAACAACAACAAAACAAAAACTGTTATATTTTTCTTTTTCATGTAGGGTAGGTGCTAATTTAATAATATATTTTTCGGTTATTAAAGTCTCCAGATAAGACAGCTCGCTTCCAGGCTGTAATTAAAGCCAAATAATACTCTCTTCAAAGAACTTAAAGCGTCTAGGATGAAGGAGTATTACGTTGTCCTAGAAAGTGCTTTGTGTTGACGCAGTTGGAGGCCGATACCCAAGAACTACAGTGCAGACTGTTTATCTACTTGTTTATCTCTGTATATATAATATAATATGTGTGTGTTTTGAATCAATTCCTTGTTAGCTGGGTATGTAACAGTAGAGAGCGTAATCAAATATTGACCTACCACTTTATTTTTAAATGGGTTTTCCTAACGCATTAATCCGTCTCCAAACTTGAAGATTTACTGTACCTTAGTGACACTGTAGGCCTATTTACTGTTCTATAAATAAAGGTATAGGCAACCATTCTGGGTCTTTGGGTTAAAAATACTATAACCAATCAATATATAGAAGTTCATGCTTAGCAACAGAGTTACGAGAAAGAGACACAGAAAGAGAGAGAGAGGGAGACAGAGAGACAGAGAAGGCATAAAATACGAGTGAGAGAAATGAGAGAAAGAAAGAAAGAGAGATAGAGAGAGAAAGAAAGAGTGGTCATATCGGTACGAGAGAGAGAGAGAGGGAGGGAGAGGAAAGAAGGGAGAGTGACAGAGTGAGATATGATAATGAGATTCAGATAGAGAGAGAAAGATGTGCTTTGGGAGGGGGGGGGTGCATTTTCTTATGCATATTAATATGTAAGAAAATAATAAAATAGAGTATTAGTGTTGCTGTTATTATTCATATTGCTGCAGTTGTGGATCTTGCTGTCGTTGCTGTAGCCATCTCAAGACATAGTTTCGAATGCATATAATATTTTGCTGACCTATCTGTCTTTTCATAGCAATACTGTGTGTTATTAACACATGTGTATCGGCCATTACTTGACCCTTTAACCATCTGTTTAACACAATCATTTGGATTTCAGTATCTGAAAGTTGACATTGAACTGTGTAACAGGCCTGGCCTTGCCATTCTTATAAATCTCCCTATGCGCCACCTTCAGCAAAAGACACGGGGCAAGTTTGTGAGTTATCTCCCTCGCGCCATTTCTTTGTTTACTGAAGATATTTGAGAATCAAATATGGCGTCTCCAGCCACTTGAACCCGTATTGTTTTCACTTCCGGGGCACAGTGGCAGTCGGTGTGGGAAAGCTCACGCCGTATCGGGTCCTTTTTTGTATGTTTCATTATAATAATCTTGTAGCGTTTAATATCTCATCGGGCGGTTAGAAACATGGCCGCCGCCGAGTGAGAGGCGAGGGGAAACGATAAAAGGATTGAGGACTTGAAAAGACCGGATAAAGGGGTTTACCAACGGATCGTCTGTGAAGGGTCCTTGGGGATATTGTAAACCGTCGACTTTCTGTACTGGCGTTAAATCTAGCGAACCCGACATTCAGTACGAGTTGAAAACATCGTTTGGTTACAATAAGCCAATAGATGTCATAGATGCCACCCTGACCGATATTCGAGTTTGAACATTTCGGGACTGCCAATTATGTTCTGCAAATTGTGTGAAAAGCTCAGACCTCCAGCCTCAATAGTTTCAGTGTACGATAAGAAACTGTGGAATATTTGACAATGTAATTAATTGTTAGGAACATATTGGGATATTGCACACATTTGTTCAAATACTCCCAAAACGTTACTATTGAGAAAGTTTGTGGTCTCAACCGACATAAGATTATGATGGACTATTGCACCAAGCACTGTCAGTGACAAAAGCCGATATAATTCTGCTGTTTGATTTTAGCTTAGGAAGTTCTGACTCAACAGACAGAACACACACACATTACGCCATATTTACCAATGGAGTTTAGATCAAAAGAATCGCTTGAGTTTTTTGGGTTTTTTTTAGCTTCTCTTGCGGAATTTGGACACTGGCATTTCCTAGGCATCAAAACATTACAGACATTGTTAAGTTCTTGGGGCATTCCCTTCATGAGTCAAGATCTAATTTTACATGGAAAAGCAAAGAACTCGAGACGCTTATCAATATAACAATGTAGGAGGGTATTAACCACTAAGTGAGGCTCGAAGGCTGGGAGATCTGTTTTATCAAGTTGTGAAATTTTCAGCTAAGCCCACACTGAGTCGTTGATGAGTTATTCTTTTGGAACTTATTTAATCCCTCTGATATTCCTTACTTCCCGAGGTGCAGGCAAAGGTGGTTAATCCATCTAATCGCACTTTTCGCTTAAAGGCTTTTTTTTTTCTTAATTAGAAAACACAGAATATAGACCAAACATACTCGGAAAGCAAAGACTACTCATGCACCTTTCACTGGTAGACCAATGCTAAGACTTTGGCATTGTTTTTTTCACTACCTAATACCAACAGTTTTCAAACAACTACACACCCTTCGTTTTTAGTCTACTCCATGAAGCTCACTTCTAGTTTAAGCACAACAGCGGTTCGATTGATTCATCAAACCTCGCTATCAAAAGTAAAAGTGCTAAACTAGAAAAAAAAAAAAAAACATGTCCTCGTTCTTGTTCCATCGTCCCTCATCTCCATGTTAAAATCCACTCACAGACTGTAATATCTCACAAATCCACAATGTGAGTTGGTCCACTGATTTTTGGACTTCGTATGGTCCTGTAGGTTGGGATTGGAGTGCTCTGGCATCGGTAGCAGCAAGCTATTGGCACATAAACTGCAGAACTGTTAAAAACAATAACATGCCACTTTATAGAAAAGACCACCACACAGTTTTTTTTCCTTGGGTGTTTACGGTATGCGCACACTACTGGGGCATATTCGAACAATGTGGAGAAGGGGAAATGTTCTCATAGTAGCTGAGCACGATGTTACCTCCCTTAGAGAGACACAGATGATCAAAAGGGAGAGGATTGGAGGGAATTTGTCCTATTGTCGCTCATTGTTTCTTCCGTCATTCATCCATGATACTTGGAAGAATAAACAGAAAATATTGGCCATACTCCATCGATGACTCATATCTCAGTCTATGAGTGATGGTGTCATTTCATTGGTCGGCTTCAAAGTGAGTGGTATGGAGGAAATTTGGAGTCTGAGTAATTGTGCACGTCATCTGCTTTAGCTTAAAACGTCGTACTCTTATATCGGGTCAGTCATAAAATGTTAGGTATCACTTTGTTCGGTGTTGTAGATCAAGGTTGATGAGAGTTTCGGAATTCATGGACAAAATAAACACAGGAAGGATGTATTATTGTATGAAGAAATCTGTCTCTTCAAACACATGTAGATGTGTGGCTCTATTTTTTTCTTCAAGCTCCATTTATGTAGAATGCGGTGTTATAAGTCAACTCTTATGATGTCACATGATGGACCTATCTATTCACCTTTTGATCAGTTCCATGGAAATGTCTTAATACCAGCCACTCAGATACGTAGTTAGACCAAAGTTGTATCAATCGCATTTCATGATATTGTTATCTGACATAAAGTTTTAAAAAATAAAACAACTTGTAGAAAGCTCAACAGCAAGGTAATATTCAGGGACTCTTCCACTGATTTGTGAGAAAAGTCGTTCCTTTTCTGAAAATGACCCTACCACTAACCGATCCTTTTCTTGTCGGCAAACTGTCCCTAATCTACCCTAACCTTAGACACACCCTTAGCTCCTGACCCTAACACATACCTAAGCCTTACCTAAGGACATTTCGTATAATTTGCCGCCATCTCACTCTATAATAAAGATGTGGCCTTGTTTCCATAATAAATTAGTTGGAAAACTTCCGTTGAACGCCTCGTTCTCGTTGTGCATGACCTGTTTAACATGCCATTTTTGGGGAAGCAAATATTTGATTCCGCCTTTTTCTTTTTTTTTGCGAACAACTGCTTAAAAATCTAATTTTTGCTGTAAATATTTGTCTTCAGCCACCTGAGTTTGTTCTGTACATAGAAGTTTGTGCCAGCGTAGGCATAGAGGCTTTTCAAAAATGCGGTTATAGAATTTACTAAAGTATGAGGAAGTTTCGCTTTTTTTTTTCGGCATTTTAACCAAAAACACCTGTGCGAATGCAGCTTTTAATTTCCTCAGTAACGCCGGTGAATAGTGGTGGTGCGGAACAAGGAGGAAGAAGAAGAAGACAAAACAAGGACTAGTATTGTGTGTTACTGATCGCGGAGTTCAATTACTTAATGACCTTCTCGCATGTCGGGATCTTGCCATTGTTGTGTTAAAATAAAAAAAAAAAAAGCTTAGTGCACCTGAAGCTTGCATGTCTATTTCTTATAGCTGAGTGGGGCCGTAACCGCCGTATGAATTGTCAGGTTGTAGCTTGCGTAGTTGCGTGTTTGGAAGTCTACAGACTGGTATACTGGAGCATTTCGGTTTTTTTCGACACACGCCTCGTTGGTAGTTTGAAGGCGTTTCAGCACAGTAGGCCTATCCTCTAGTAGGAGCTTGACTATAGAAAATGACAGTAGCCTTGTAGATTTAAGGTTGTGTAATATATATCTCTCGCCTTATATGTTGAACTTTCAAAACTGGTGGGGTGATGTTCAGGTACAGCACACTAAAAAAACGCGAACGTGAGTTTAATGTTTACCCTTGGATTATAAAAGAAGACAATGTATAGCTTGAAGATGTTTAAGACAGTTGATCTTCATGTTAAAGGATTCACTGTTTGGTAGCTTGAAAACGTTCATTAACAGTATACTGACGGCCTAGCATGCGATTAACTTGTATTGGACCCTCCAGGGTGTACGAGGACAACAACAATAGTAATTTAAACCGTCTAAAAGACAATATTCTGGTAGTTTCAATCATTTAAGCACAATACAATATCTTGAATGTGTTTTTAAGTTTCGTGTAAATACTAGTGGGTTGAATGTGTTCAAAGCCAAGTGTCTGACAGCTTAGCGCGAATTTAAGGTAAGTGAAAACTTAAACCTGTAAAATGCTAATTAAAAACAAGCTGCATTGTTAATGATTCAGTAATCCAATTGCCTTGAAGCAATTAACATTCAATAAACTGGAAGGAAGTTTGACTGTTTTTAAGCACACTGGCTAAACCACTGATTCTGAGATGAAGGAGGATCTTATTTTCAAGACCTTCTGTTGTTTCGCTTTTTGCTACCTGGAATTTCCTACGACCCTTTTAGAAGCCATTAAACCGCCAG
>JAWQUT010000204.1:1244562-1249562 GCA_033807755.1 Ellobium chinense | reverse complement strand
ATATAAATTCAAAAAGCTTCATTATTGGCGATATTAAATTGACTGAGTTTTGATTCTGCAATTAAGTGATGCTGTGTATGAAACGAATGAGCAAGAAAGAAAAGGAAGGAGAGAAAGAGAAACAGAGAGAGAGATGGGGGAGAAAATAGAGATGTAGAAGCTGGTCTAGTGCAGCTACAGCCGCAGGGGTCGACATCAAAATAAGCCCTCTAAAATTTGGAATTAGTGAAATATGAAACACCTCAATAAAGAAGAGAGAGAGCAAATATGAAAAAAAGTGAAAGAGGGAAAGAGGGAAAGAAATACAAAGTGATTAGATTACACCGAAACCATGGTGATTTTGATGTCTCTGAACTTGGGATTTCAACCGCGCCAACTCCAAGAGGGTGGAGGTATTCAGAAGGAGTGGGAGAGAGCCATTCCGTAAGGGCAGTCGGGGCTTTCAAAGATTTTTACGTCCTCCTGAGAAGAAAGAGCAGATTCGCGAAGTTTGAGGGAAATGGATTATTTCATTTCCGAATCCAATGAACCACAAGTTTTGTCCCCCGTGACGTTCTTTCCGAAAAAAAAAAGGACAGAAGAGAGGAGAAGGAAGACAAAAATGGCCATGGGGAAAATAGCACAAGGCCAGTTCGTGTCCCCAACGGTTGTGACGCGTGAGGAGAAAATATGTGCGTGTGTGTGGTGGACAAATTAAGGAGTGAGAGAAAATACGTGTGGACTTCATTTGTGTGTTTGTGTTTGCGTGTGTGTGTGTGTGTGTGTGTGTGTGTGTGTGTGTGTGTGTGTGTGTGTGTGTGTGTGTGTGTTGGGGGCGTGAGGCATAGAAAGAGGAGTGCAAAGTGAAACTGTAAAATAATTTTGTATTTTATAAAATTATATAATGTGAGTGGAAAGAAGGAAACGATAGAGAGAGAGAGGCAGAGAGAGAGAGAGAGAGAGAGAGAGGGAGAGATAGAGGGAGGGAGAGAAAGAGAGAGTAAGAGGAGGGAGGAGGAGGAGGAGAAGGGGGTGGGGAATGTTTGCGTTTGTGTATGGAAAAGAGGGGATGGCGGGATGAGGAAATTGTTTAACAAAGGCATGGCGGAATGTGAGTGTGTTTGTGGTGTGTTAGTGCGATCCACAGACGGGCCTGGGAGAAAGTATGGAGAATAATGTATTTTGTCTGCTACTTATATAATATTGTTGAATGTGAGGGAACGGGTGGACGGAAGATGGAGAGACAGAATGCATGAGATACGTATCGGGTGAAGAAATGGAATTGTAGACAGTGTGTGTATGTGTGTGTGTGTGTGTGTGTGTGTGTGTGTGTGTGTGTGTGTGTGTGTGTGCGCGCATCTATGGATGTGTGTATGTGCATGTGTGGGTGTATGTATGTTTATCTGTCTGTGTGTGTGTCTGTCTGTCTGCCTGCTTGTCTGTCTGTCTGCCTGCTTGCCTGTCTGTCTGTCTGTCTGTCTGTCTGTCTGTCTCTCTCTCTCTCTCTCTCTCTCTCTCTCTCTCTCTCTCTCTCTCTCTCTTTCTACGCATATAACAATGACGGACAAAAGGCACAGGGAATGATACAAAGAAGTGAGAGAAAGAAATGAGAGAAATCGTAGACGAGAAACAGGAAGAGAGATAAAGGAAGAGAGAGAAAGAAAGAGAGAGAAAGAGAAATAGAGGGAGAGAAGGGGCCACCGATTGGCGTAGAAATGTTATTCCCCAGTGACCGGCCAAGCCAGGGCTAAGAGGATCAGGTTGGTCCAGCCCTGTTTGCAGTGCGTGCCTCGCCGCTTTCTTTTCAACCACGAGTTCACCGCTGCCATTTTTCAAAGTTCGTCTCACAGGCTTTGACACCACATTGCCTAGTTGACAATGCATAGCTCGGATGTTTTTTCTCCATTTCTCTGCAGGAGTTGTGGATATGGATAATTCGTATATTTCGACTTTAGTGTGTTGAGTTTCTTTGAAGCATTAAATTCATTGCCTGTCCCTGTCGAAGTCAGTGTGATACTATTATGTGTATGTAGCGCTGTTGTTGTACCGTGAGAAAAAAGACGGATTTCTTGATTTGGAGACAGTTTTAGGTAAGTATTTGTAAGTTGTGATATAACAAACTCTGTCTATCTGCTAATGTTCTGTGGTGTTTTTGTTTTAAAGTTTCTACAAATCTGACCAGAGTCTAGACAGTTTTATGATAATTCCACGGTGATAATGACTGCCCTGTATAATTTGACGATGATAATGGTTTGAATGTTGTGATTATGGTTATGGTAAGGACGGTGGTAGTGGTAGTGATAGTGATGACCCCAGCCCTAAATGGTGCATTTCATTTTTTTCTAGTCTATAAATCCGTGTAGTAACAATGAGTTATTAGCTAATGCATAAAACATACAATTTTAAGCAGTGCATATCATTATATTGGTAATAATTCACTTGACATCTGACATTTACATCCACCCATTCATCCAACCCCATCCTTACATTCTGCCTCTCTCTCTCTCTCTCTCTCTCTCTCTCTCTCTCTCTCTCTCTTTCTCTCCCTCCCTCTCACTCTCTCTCTCTCGTAGGTTCATAAGCAGTCTTTCGAAGACACCAGAGATACTCACAAGGACTATTAATATTCAGTTAACGACTTCTCTCATTAGTCCGTGCTTGAAACGGGCAGGCAGTGAGACACGATGGCGGCCATGATGATGAGTAAATGAAGAATAATTCTAACATCGGCGTTGAAAAGATGGGATCGTAAATCATATTCGTCTCTCTCTCTCTCCGTCAATCAGGGCCCGCATTATATATAGTTATTTACTTTCTAGACATTGAAAGAGATGACTCGCCGCCATGGATACAGTATCGTCATTCTGTGCTCCTTCATATCACCCCCAAAACCCCCGCCTTTCCACACCTATGTCGCCGCCACTGTCTATTTCATATCACTAAACTTACTACAGCATCCCCTACACAGACGAGGACAAGGCAGGGAACACGTCATAATATCCCTGTCCCCTGACCAAACAATGACCTCTCCTGTGTCCCTCCGCTGTCCTAAAATAGTCCTTCAAAAGATGCTTCGGGGGACACAGGACATCTCATGACATGACAAGGGACTCGACCCCTTCTTCCTCACCCCTTTTTCTCTCTTCCACTATATGAGCACGAGGGCTCCTTTCTTCTTTATGTTCAGGGGCGGACACAACGGCGGAGTGGGGAGGTGGAAGCAACTGGAAGCTTCTGCTTCTGCAAGCTCCCCAATACCTTCCATCCTTTTTCACAGAATGTATGCCTGCAGCATACTTCTTCCCAAATTAATATAAATTTCATGTCAAACATAACCTTCAAACAACTTGCATACTGGATGCTTATGATGAACTAGTCTCAAGTCTGTTATTTATTAAAAACCGCGCGTACTCGAAATTCAGGGGACCGGCGACGAATCTTCTGTCTACAATAGACTTGTGTTTATTTTGCAAAATGAAGCGTGAAGTCTTGCTAAGTATCATTTTTATTTGTACGAATATTTCTTCATTTTCAACATCCACTGCCCCCATATAACTTGTTCCCCACCCTCTCACCCCACCCAGCCCTCACATCGTCCAGCCGTCCAGCCCCCACTCCACCCCGTAGTGATATGCCTCTGTTCCTGCCTGTCTCCCCGAAACATGCCCCTGTTCTTTTCATCATGTGGGTCATTCATTTTGCTCTTTTGTACAATTATTTTTCTCTCTTGGGAATCCATTCGTTATTTTCCCTTTCTGCCCGGTGCCTGGTAGTGGTAAAGGCCACTAGACGGCTTGATGTATCCATGACAAAATGCGACATATCCAGTGTTTTTCTTTTCTAATCTCTCCGCCATGCAGACCTAGTTTTAAAACGTGGGTTGTTTCACATTTGTTTTGTTCCCGATTTCGTACATCTGAGAGGGACTGACAATATCAATATTAGAAAATTTAGTGTAGTCATTTTTTTTTTCTAAGTGCTCTTTTTCTAAGCTCAATGTGCCAATAAATAAATGACAGATACATACAAATACGTGGCTATTAATTTTATAGAACAGCACGGTGAGTGCGGGTCATAGGAAAAATGATTCGCAGCAACCAGGCGTAATGGAAGCAAAATACATCTGAATAAGTAAGAAAGAGAGAAAGTGACACAACGAGAAATTAGAGAAGAGAGAATGGATGAATGATGAAGAGCTGAAAAAAAAAGAAGGGAAGGAAAGAGAATGGCACGAAAGAAAGGAAGGAAAAAAACAACTTAGTGTGAAAGGTATGGGAAAGAAGTGAAACAGGAAATTAATAGGGGATTAAACAGGAAAGGATGAAGATGGACTGAAGGAAGAAAGAAAGAAAATAGAAGAGAAAAAGGTAGGAAGTAAAATATAGACGGAAAGAACCAAAGAGGAGAACAATCAGAGAGATAAAACACGCTCAAAGTAAAAAACAAAAAAAGGCAAGAAAAGATAAAAAGGACAGTTTTTAACCGTCTTTCCCCCATGACATTTTGTCCTTTGAAAACTTACTTCCCGTTTTTGTTGGACCACCTCCGCGTGTCACCTTTGTGAAGATGGCGTCTTTGTAGGAGTTACCTTTATTATTTTTTTGTTTGCTGTCACTGCTGTCGGCTCTGTTCCCTCGTGTGGTTCTCCCCAGCCAAATTGTTTGCTTATTGCTACATGAGAATCTCCTTTATTTCAATCCTTCATTCAGTTACGCACGAACTGCATCCAGTCTCCGCTTGTGGTCATGTTCGTACACAGGATACGCTCATTGTCATCTGGCACACATTGCAACTTGAGTCATTGCAGAGATTAGTACAGAAGAAAGAAATACCCGTCTTAACAGTGTCTGGCGTGTGACCAGTATTAAATTCGGTTACTTTTCAGCCCCACCCCCCCCCCGCCACTCCAAACAACTAAATCTGATAAGCACATATACGTCCATCTTAATCTCAGAACCTTGTTATTCAACACACAAGTCCCTAACCATCGCTACACCCACCTCTTTAAAAAAAAAAAATTG
>JAWQUT010000204.1:1207820-1219638 GCA_033807755.1 Ellobium chinense | reverse complement strand
GAGAGAGAGAGAGAGAGAGAGAGAGAGAGAGAGAGAGAGAGAGACTATGAATAAATGAATAAAATGTAGAGAAAGAAAGAAATGAAAATGCCAAGGAGCACAGTACGGGGGAGAAGGGAGGGAGGGTGGAGGACATGATTCTAAATTTCGTTATCAATTTTTCAACGGCTAAGTACTGATGAGCACTTCTTGTGCAGCTCTGTTGGGATTTACGCGGTAGATTGAACGCCATAGTTCAAAGTGGTGCTTTAGTTATGCTTTCAAGATTTAGCAGTCGAAATACGAACGACATAATATTATAACAACATGTGAACACTCCTACATAAAGATGTAAAAATCACACAAACATCTTATACCTCTTCTAGCTTCGGAATTTATCAGAAAACTTCGATCTCACTGGCTCGAAAATTGTTGAGTGTTTTCAACTTTGAGATTTGTAGAGAGATGTGTGAATGACAACTGCCTGACTTTGTCCAAATTCTGGTTCTAACCCTTTCTTTATTAGCAGACAATCCAGCTCTAAATAAGTCTTGTAATTCTCATGAACTGAGAATGGAAATAGAACAAAATCCTAAAAGGAGATAGGCATTATGGGAACACATGAACATGCCTATCGATCACAGAGTTAAACTTGCGCGGAAGTGGCTTGGACTCTTTACCTATTGGCATTGTGGGATAGCTAGATAAAGATCACTGGAAACAAAGAGAGATAAGAGAGTGTGTGCATTATAAGACCAGAGAGGATGGGGAACTGGTAGTGGAGTAATAGGACTGTAGGAATGAATTATTTATCACGTTCAGCCATGTTTACACAATAGAGACAGCGTGTGTTTTAAGAGCGAGTTTTGGGATGTGGCGAGAAAGGCTGCACGTTAGTGACATTCTTTATTATTAGTCTTCTGTACTCTTGTAGACTGTTTGGTATTACAGGAACTACTTGTAGGCTATTGTGCCTATGTATTTATTCTGTGAACGGAATTTCCCTCGTGGATATCTTATCTTATCTTATCTTATCTTATCTTATCTTATCTTATCTTATCTCTTCATAATTCATTAGAATGAAATTTGTACAAATACATGAGTAATATACCTCAAAATCATCTCAAAAGATGTAATCACAGTAGAACCTCGATATAAGGTATTCCTTGGTGCATGGAAAATGTAAACTTATTATTGATTCATACCTACCATCGAGGATCATCTAAATTAATGAAACGATAGAATAAATAATGAGTCCATGCCTCAGAAATTCATACTTAATAACAAAGCATACTTATTAAATGAATACTTACTATGGGGGTTTCACTGTATCACTATATGAAGTATGCATTATACTGGTTTAAAGGTTAGTAATGCAGTCGTTATTAAAATTATTTTTTTCCCGTTTTTTTTTACAAAAAATATATTTTTTCTATAATGCTTTCAAACCTAGGTGTTAAAAAAAACAAACCAAAAACTTCCTCACTTTTGATCATTTTATTTTCAGACTGGTTCAAATTCTGGATCGGAATCTCTGACGTCAGAGGTAGTCTACAGCACAGAACCTCGAGTGAGGAAAGCCGGACAACAAGCCAACAGCAGGTACACAAAGAAGGGACAGACTTCTCGTCCGAACACTTTTGTCCCCATTCCGGAACTTGGTATCTACACTCCGGAACAGCATGTCCTACAGAACGGAACATACGCCCAGCACTGCCATCTAAGGGAGCTCAACAACAACAAGAAGAACAAGGGAGATAATCTGCAGGGTAATCTGGACAATATCAGCAGCACCACTTGCACCTCCAACACCAACGCCAACTCCAGTTTCAATTCTTCTTTTGATGAGAGTGTGAACAGCTTTGGTGCGCAAAACAAAGGTGTGCTGCGGGCTTTCGACAGTGGTTACCATGGACAAACGAACTATCCTAGTGGTGAAGTGTATCACAGTTGCATGGATATCTCGAACGTGCCGAGAGATGAGCGAGGATTCGGCACACTGAATACACAACGCTCATACGAGTCTCAGCCTCGGCCAATCAGACATGAAGGCGGGGCTAATAACTATTCAAACAGACCAGTCAGGGAGCAGGAAAGACTAGATGATTCCAAAATGGATGCTAGTGCAAGGTCGCATTCTTTAGGTGACCTGACAACTGGTCTGACCTTTTCTCTGGTTGGTCAGAAGAAGGCTGACAGTTTAGTGACTGTTGTGAGTGACACTAGTCGTAAGGAAAGGGATGTTGTAAGTAATTCTAAAACTAGGAAATCTGGTGATGGTGACAATGAAGGCAGCTCAGCTTTAAAACACATACGAGAAAGACTTCAGAGAGCTGTGATAAATTCTCAGAATCGTATTTCTGGGTACCAAGCCAGCAACAATAATGGATTTAATACTGTTTATGAAGAAGGTCCTTCTCAATCAGTTCCTAAACCTACAGCCAGTGATACTTACCCTCATCATCAATATGCTCATTCATCCCAACCACGGGAGCCTTATCATCACCAGCAACGACAACAGCAAAGTTGGCATCAGCAGCAGCAGCAGAAAAGCCAACAACATCAAGCGCAACAGCAGCAAAATGTGCAGAGGCAACAGTCTGCCCCTGAAGGATATCCTCAGCCCATTCAGTCTGTAGCTTCTCCTAGAAGGAGACGAGACTCTGAAGACACAACCTCAAGCTACAAGAGTGCTGTGTCTGAAGCAAGACTCTCCCAAGATCTAGATAATGTGCCTTGTAATAACATTAACAGTTCCTCATCCTCGTCTTACAATAACAACAACAGTTCCAACAACAACACCAGCAACTCCTCCAATAGTATGTCAACACTCAACAACTCCAACTCTTCCTGCAACAGTTACTCTACAGCAAACAGTCACTCCACAGTGACCAATTCTCGTCCAGCTGCCCAGTCCAGCGGGGACAAATCTCCAACAAAGCCCAAACGAAGTCTTCCAAATGTCCCAAAGACCGAGGCTTCAGAGAGGATCAAAAGGTTTACAGAGATGATGAAATCTCGCATGTCCAGTGGCAGTAGCGCCAGCAGGAACTACTCAGCAGACAGCATGAGCTCTAAGCACACACCCTCAAGGATGTCCTCGGTTGAGAGCACTTGTTCTCAGAACAGCCACTCTAGAAAGTCTTCCCTCGAAACACCCTCGGACTGTGAGGTATTTACACTCACCAATAACAGTAACAACAATAATAATAATAATCATACCTCAAAGAAAATGGAGAAGCCACAGAAGTTTGGTGGTGTACCCAGCACGAAAGATTCACTCGGTAATGGTTTTAAGCCCCAGCCCTATAAACCTCAGGAAAATGGATACCATGAGAAGTATTACAATGCAAAAGCAGCAGGGTCTTTCACCAACAATGACAGACTTGCCAGTCACAAATACAATGAGGGGCACGCTGGGTTTTCTAGTTACGAAAAGCGGAAAAGTTCTGGCAATGATGTGGATATTCCAGACTCTAAAGCCGGGCATAATAATCACCATCACAACGGCCAGTCCACAAAAGTAGGTCAACATGGTTATGGTGGATATGAAGGTCAAGGACATGGTAGTTATAGTCAAGGTCACAATGCGGTCACTTCAGAAGAGACGCCGCTGCCACCTGGAGATAGAAGCACTGATTCGGGACAAACGACGGGTACGAACCATAGCTACAATGGCAGCGCTTTGGATTCTGGGTATACTACAAACAACGACGGTGAAAACGATTCATTCAACAGCCTTCACCATCCCCATCATCATCATCATCATCAACAACAACAACAACAACAGCAGCAACAACGTATTCATGCATATCAACATCATGTACCTCCACCTTCCCAGCAGCATCTCCATCAGTCACAGTATCATCACCACCACCAACAGCAACAGCAACGACAGCAACAAGAACCTCAGCATGCCTCACAGAGGGACGCTAGAGATGATATGCATACATTTTCAAATCAAAACTTCCACGACTATTACAGACCCTCAAATAAATACTCCAATCTTGCAAATGCCCACCGTTTTGGCAGTGTTCAGAATATCAGTAGTGCTCAAGCCCATGGCAACCCAAAAGACTTCAACACATTTAGTGATGATCAATTCTTGCACGGTCAGAAATATCCACCACCACGTCATTACAATGACGTAACCCAGCCACGCACGAAAAATGACGGCCCATATTCAGCAAGAGAAATGTCAACCAACTGGAATTCAAGAAATGATGCACTTCAGCCTCTGCCAATCAAAAATGAGCTGATGCCCAACACTCATCACTCCAGCCAATGGCAAGATAATGTCCAGCACAGACCAGCCAATAGGAGAAGCTGGGACTATGCGGACGTGAATCTGGCCAGTAACAAAGGTGATATTGGTGACAGCAGGCTGAGAAAGTTTGGGAAAACCGATGAAAGATATAGATCAACCGAGGTCATTTCTTCCACCAAAGGATATTTTGATGGAAATTATGTAAACACGGCTCACATCTACTATGACGACAAAAACAAGACTCGCCCTTTTGAGCAGGGCCACCATTACTCAGCCAGTGCTACATCTAGAAACGCGAATTCTAAACATGACAGTGGACAGTTAGATAAATCCAAAGAGTTTGCCCCGTTAATGGCACACTCTTACCACGGTGACCTTAATTCTGAAAGACCCCGCAGTCAGCATCAATACAACGGTTACAATCATGACCCTACGCAAAACTCATCTAATGCTACCTCACATTCACAAGTCGCTCAGCCTGGTGGGTACCACTCACGGAGAAATGAAGACCACTGGAATGCTGAGTTCTATAGAAGGAGTGGTGATGGTCACAACGAGGAAGCTAGTGCCGCCATGGACAAGGTTCGTCCAAGACCTGTCCCGGTGGCCCGGGCCAACAGACTAGCTCGAGGACACACTCTTCCAGGAGGGTTCAGATTTAATGATTCAGACTCCAACCTCCCACACCTCCCTGGCCCGGGTCAGGAGATTGCCCTGTTCCACATGACCCAGAAATATGACCTTGCCCCACTTCTGATCAACCTCCCTAGGCACCTGATCTTAAATGACGTGCTAGAGCTGAAAGAGTTTTCAGTGGAAATTTCCATGGTGGGAGTTCCCGGGTTACCCAGCAGCCCTCAAGGTCAGGCGCCCAAGATCGGCAGTCCGGGGTCAGCGTTCACTCCAGTGAGAATTTCCCAAGACCAGGACACGTCCTTGACCGCAAGATTAAAGGTCATCTGCTTTGGGCTTGTCCGGGAGGAGGTTCACAAGCATACCACGCTGGGCAGAGTTCTAGAAGGAGATATTCTCATTGAGGTAAGATCATAGTTATATGAAACATATTGTTGTTGTGATTGATTCTATTGTTGTTGTTGTCGTCGTTGTTGTTGCTGTTGTTGTTGTTATTGTTGTTGTTGTTTTCAGACCACTAAGTGGTCTTATCATTTCCGCATTAACTTCCAATGTGTGCAGCACAGTTTGGTCACATTTTATGCCCATTATAATAATATATCTGCCACATTGTTTATTGGGATATGATATAATGAACAGACAGAAGCAATGCCCAAGAGATGCATTGTTAAGTTGTTGTTGTCGTTGTTCTTATTGTTGCTGTTGTTGTCGTTGCTGTTATTTCTTTTTCAGCACCTGTCTGATGTGATTATTGATTTCGACATTTTTTTTTTTGAGCGAAATACAACTTCACTACATTTAGGTTCTCTTTTCTTCATTTTTTCTTTTCTTTTCCCTCTCTCTCTCTCTCTCTCTCTCTCTCTCTCTCTCTCTCTCTCTCTCTCTATCTTTTACTTACTCTATTTATGTGACAATCATTTCTCCTTTGATTTCTGCGCCGTCACAAGACAGCCTGTATTTATACTTTAGATCCATGCCCCATCTATGCTTGTTGGAACTGGACCAACCCTCGTAATGCCAGACACGGATTAAGTCGCTCTAACTAATAATAATAATAATAATAATAATAAAGAGAATTTCTAAAGCGCCTCACCCCCGAAGAGCTCGAGGCGCTTTATATCGTAAAAATTCGCATACATTTCCTTCAAACACCAGACATACCACAAGCACGAACATACACACTCACACGCACTTATTTCACATATAGACGTACAATTCAAAACTATTCCTGATAGTTCTCCTAATATCTATGAATGATGCGGGTGGGAGTTTAAGTCGTCACTCCCCACCACAGGTCGGTTTAGCTCGGCTGGTATCAGAGAGATCAGACTGCATCAGGCCCAGCGAGACAATAACTTGGCGTTTAAGCGATGGGATTATTCGCTATAGCCGTGCTAGAAACATAGCTAAGTAATAATAAGACAATATTACAGTATTTGAATAGTGTCTCAGTTTTTGGGTTTGTCTCGTAACTGATTTCACCAACTCTACAGAGGACAACAGCTAAAACGAAATCCGCAGGACCAAAGGGATATGTTCCGTTTAAACAGAGTTTTGGTTTAGACAGAGAAGCCTGAGAGTAGGAAAATATATGGGGCTTCTTATTTCATTTCCTTTTAGTTGTGCTTTCGGTTTAATTAATTTCATTCTAAAGGTTGTCTACCATATGTATACATCTTTAATGAATAAGCTATCATGCGTTTACTACTGTACCTTTCCACAGGTGAACGGCTGGTTCTGTTTGGGCGCTGATGTCGTTTACCTCAAGAACATTGTGGAGAACTGCCAAGGGGCAATAACCTTTACAGTGGCACGAGTCAAGGAGAGTGACGAGAAAAGGGTGAGTTATGTCCCCTAGATTTTGATTTTTTTTTTTCCCTCCCTTGATGCACCCATTTAGAGTCACAAGGAACGTGATGTGGGTACAACTCTGAAATATTGCTATTTCTTTAGTTGTATTTGGTTTTAATAAACACACTGGAATCTGATGAGCTTGATAGCTAGGGAACAGGTTCATAAATATTAAACCATGCCATCTAGGAGCACCTTGCCATGGGGGACAGTAAGCATGGCCAAGTGCATGAGGTAAATTTATTGTGGAAAACAGAATAAAGGACCAGAGTCTTGTAACGCCTATGCAGGAAATTCGCGTGTATGAGATCTCATGATATAAATTCTCCTGTATAACATACAACTTGTGTTCTCACAGTGTCTAATTGTGCTTCCTGTCATTGCCATCATCTTTATACAATAGAATCTTGATACAAAGTATGCTCTTGGTGCATAGATTAGGTATTCTCATTATCGAGGTATACTTACCATCAATGTATATTTACTATCTAAGTCAATTCTCATTTTCGAGGTGTACTTACTATCAAGGTATATTTACTATCCAAGTCCACCTGAGTAATGAAATGGCAGCAGGATAATGACTCAGTACATGTGGTATTTGTAATTAATAGTATGGTATGCTTACTATACTTAATATTGAGGTTCCAGTCAAGAAGGAACTGACAAAGTGTCAGAGACAGGAGAGACATAAGGATGACCCGGATGTACGTATGGACATTGAGCTGTATCTTATCGTTTCTTATCTAAGCTTATCTTATCTTAGCAAAAGAAATCTGAACGACAAGTAAGTGATCATTGCGTTACTTTCATTTTCTTCTACAGTACAAAGGTCAGACACCAGCAGAAAGAATCAAGGGTTTGGAATCCGAAATCTCGCGGCTGGATGACCTAATTCAGACACGAGACGAGAAGATCCGAGAATTGACAAGTTCCTCAGGGGGAGATAAGCAGCCCCGCACGGGGACACTGAGTGAAGTGAACGGGAAGATCCCTGTAGAGGGCATGGTGATAGGCGATGATGAGTATGTGGTGTGAGAATGTGTCAGGACCAAGACACACTGGATTGTGCACTTTACTTCATGCATATTTTAATTTACTCACCCCCTTATGCTGACTTGAGGAGTTCTGATACAGATGACCCCCAAACTAAACAATTCATAGAGATCGGGAAAGAATTTTAATCCTGAAGCTCATTCTTCAATAGTTGAGTCGATTAATTCGTCCCTGATATGGCTCAGGGGGGTAAATGTTATCCGCCTCTGTATACGGATGTGATGCTTCATCCTCTATGATGGCATAGACGAGTAAATGCACTGAGGCGAGCATCACATCTGTGATATAGCATTGAGAGGCTGATCGTGATTACAACTCTATGCCTTACCAGTGATGAATTAAGCCTCATGAAAAATATCCGGTTGGTAGATCTTTTGAGTTGAGCTGCTCAGTGTGACCAAACCATGACTCCCCTATCTATCCAAGTGGGATGCTTCAATTTAGATTGTAATAACGGCATATTTTTATAACCCCAAACATTATTTTACATTTTTCTCTTCATTATGGGAAAATCAAATTTTGATAGCATACATTGTCTAAACACAGCTTATACAATGTCCATGCTCTCAGGAAGTTATGTTTTAGGCAGAATAGCTTATCTAATATCTTCTCTACATGAAGGAGAGTGCATGCTCTTGATATACATAATGCCATTGATAAATGGCAAGTCTCACTCCAGGTTGGAAGAGGATCTGATGAGAATAAATTAGTTAAGTAAAAAGTCTGTCATCTTGTGGAAGAAGAGTGTATTATTTTGTCAAATTAGGTCATATTCACCTTTGGGCACTAAAGCACATGGTGTTTTCTCTTCTTTCATCTGAATTATTCTCTCTATCTTTTGTAGTTTCTAAGATTTCCAACTGCATGAGCCATTTGTAGATTGATAAAGTATGGCACAACAAAAAAATAATTCACAGTGTAATTCTGGTTAGGCACATACAGTCTTTTTCATGTAGATAACAGAACTGGAAGCCAAAACAAATTATAGCCTAACCTGCATCATTGTACACAGTTCACAGACACTTACACTCTCTTGTACTGAAATTCAGAGAATGCTTTAGACCTTGTCATATTGAACTGTTCATGATATCCATAGACTGATCCATACAAGTATCACATTAATGTGTGCAAAGTGTTTTGGAAAGAGCTGATTTCTAGCTTGTTTGAATATATGAAAATGAATGAGAGATATGATGATGGTGACTATAAATCTCGCCCTTTGAGAACACGAATTGTCTCAAGTGCCATCCACACTTTATTGAGGAAAATGAAATATCAGTTGGTAATATTTATATTGGTCGTGAGGATAAATCTTTTAGATAACAAACGCGGGCTGGTTTATTATCTGTATGGGGATGTAGCCATTTTAAAAAGTTGTATGTAATGTCAAGACTCTCAACTTTGCGATAACTTGGTGCTGTCCTAGTTGATGCTGAAGACAATCTGGCTCTCAAGAGGTGATTTGCGCCACTAGGGCAAAAAAAAGAGGTAAATGCTATGCTGAAGAAAGAAAGAAAGAAAGAAAGAAAGAAAGAAAGACAGACAGACAGAAAGAAAGAAAAAGAGAGAGAGAGAAAGAGAGAGAGAGAAAGAGAGAGAGAGAGAGAGAGAGAGAGAGAAGAGTAGTCTATGCATCCAGCATTACATCCGTGAAGATGAAACGAAGCATTATTTTGCCGATGTTTGCGAAGTGTTAATAATTATATCAGTCGTGGCTGACACGACATAGTGGTGTAACTCTGACCCTCCTGTATGTTATATAATACCATGAATGCGATATTCGAGTCAGATGCAGAAATTTACTGGTCTGTGAAGGAAGTGACTGTCTGCACCTGTGACAAACATCACATTTGTGATATAGCACACAAGTGACCAGTGTTTACGCCTCTATGCCCTACCAGCAACACAGTGCAGTACAGGTATATTAATATGATGTTTTTTGATATTATTTTCTTTACGCTTTATCGCCCTATGCACAGCAATGGAACACAATATCTTGTGGAAACAGCATCCATTGCACGATCATTCATTTTGTATCATGTTTTCTTAATAGTTACAATGATCAGATAGTGATCACAATGTCATCCATTTGATTCCTGTCACTGTCATGATGTAATTCCCTTAGAACAGCTGTTCCAGTCATTTTTATTTTCTCAATTCACTCATCAGCGAAATGTCTACCAGCTTTTGGCAGTGAAAAGTTTTGCTGAAGGTCTGGGTTTTCAGTGGTTATTTGAAGCTCTGCATAAAATGATTGAGATATCAGAAAGAAACCAGGACCCAGGCATGCATTCTGTAGAAATGTTCTGCCTTCTTCAACTCTGTACACCAATCTTCTTGTTTTATTCTAATCAAAACTGATATCTTTTTAAGTCAAACTTTTATGAGATGCAGATGAATAGGGTGCTGGTGTTTCCAAATGATTACTGAAAATATCTGTTGATGGTTAGGGAGGAGGAAGAGGGGAAGGGGGGTGGGGAGGAGAATACTATTTAATTGTTCAGTTTTACTTCGATGCTTAGTGGCAATATCGTTATGTATAAACATGCATATGAGTACTCTTGTATTGAGTGAAAGTGAGGTTTTTTGTTCTTTTGTTATACATTGTTACATGAATCTTAAACTATCAGACATAACATCTTGTTTCACACTTGTAGGCGAGAGTTCAGTGTATTCAACGATAATATTGAATAAAGATATTTAATTATAGCAGGTATGTATATTGAAATAGATCATTTACAGAACATGTACATTTATACGGAAAACGGCTGGCAAACTGTGAACAGGTTCTCAGCATTATACATCAGATGATCCTAAAATAATGAGGTTGACTTATTTCAAAATCCAAGAACTCAAAAAAAAACAAAAAAACCTGGGATAAGAATGTAAAGACATGAACAGCGAGGTATAATCTATTTTTGTTGCAAGTTTCATACATCTAGATGCTATATATGCGTCCAATAACAACAACAATAACAAATAAAATTTGCCAAAGCAAGACGTGCCCTGGGCAGTGTCTTGGCTATAACTGTCAGGCATGTGCTTTTAATGTGTCAGTTGTCATTAATCACAGCATCGACATATTTGAAGTTCGCAACACCAACGGAAATTATCAATCTGCGATGTGAACCAGATTTTGAGTTTGGGGGGNGGGGGGGGGGAATCAAGCTTCAAAATTAAGTTTCTTGGAGCCATCTGATGTATTCCTACTATTCTTGGTTGCTAGCTTTGACAAGATCTGTTAGTGTTGTTTTCTTTACTCACTGTATAAGTAAAGATATATTATGAACTTTCTGTATTATATGATATATGCAAACTAGAACAAGATGCTCTTAAAAGACGATGTATAACTATTGTCTTGATCAACCATGCCATTTATGAAATATATTGCCTTGTATACTGAATATTTCAAAACCAGACTTCTGTCGTTTTTTTTTTTGTTTTTTATCTTCTCTCATCCTAATCGTCTCGTTGCATCACTCTTTCTCTGTCTTTTTTATTTTCTTTATATTTTCCCTCTGTGCACGTGTTTGTGGTTGGGAGGGAAATTGTATAAGTTGAATTGACTGGCACTGTATGACTAAGTGGGACGACTTGTTACAACACTTCCCTGAGGAACACTGAACTTGAAATCGGGGTTTCGGGGTTTCATGACATACTTTCCCCCTATCCATCACATCAGTATGTGTCAATAGTTCTGACGTCTGTGATTAAAAATGACATCACTGTAATATCTCCCATGGATAACTTCATCACAATTTGGTTGATACAAATATACGTAGTTTGTTTGTTTGTTTGGTTTTTTTTTGTTCTTTCTGAAAAAATAATATCTATGCCACTTATGGGTGTGTAGCAGAAAGACATCCGTTGAACTAGCGTGACGTCATAATGGATCTTCTTGCGAAAGTATTTTTCTCTACCTCCTTATACCCCTCTGTCATCAAACGGCTTAGGACCGTATCCGATATTTGCTGTTCAGGCAAACAAAGCCCATTTAAAACATGCATACTATTCGAAGAATAGTTGTTGACACTA
>JAWQUT010000204.1:1200320-1205320 GCA_033807755.1 Ellobium chinense | reverse complement strand
ACAAACAAACAAACAAACAAACAAACAAAGAAACAAACAAACAAACAACTAACCAACAACCAACTAACCAACAAACCACTTGTAATGTCTTGAATGATATAAGGGAAAGCTGATCGACCGAAGTGTTTAGTAATGTTTAAAGAACAAAGATAAAATGTGAAGGTTTAAACAGCCTTTAGAATCTTCATATTACTTTATGTAATCTCGAACTAACCCGTTTAATAGTGAGCTGGGAAGTTTGTCAATGACATACTCAGGGATGTATTACAGTTTACAGATCACAAAAATTTCTTGGATTTGTTGTTGCTGGCTGGCTGTTGTCAAAGCTACCAAATTTGGCAGGATAACTAGAATTGGGGAGGAAACGGACGTAGGTGTGGCATACGCATATTATATTGCCAGTCGAACAAAACTAGCGCATAATTATTTGTATCTGAACAAATATTTCAACTGTTTATAGACTTATACACTCAAAGTATCCGTTGTGTAAAATACGGAAACAACTCAATAAATACTCTCTAAGCCCTTTTTGTTTTTTATGTTCCTCTCATAATGATTTACTAGACCAGAGGGCCGTTCTTGCTGTCTTTATGGGGAAATCATAGGTTTATTTTGACTGGAACTAGGATCTTCCACAGCATTTAAAAAAAAACCAAACTCATTTAGCAACGATTAGAGGCGTAACTTAAACGGGATGGCGGTGCTGCGTCTTTCCACCCGTCCCTTAAAGTGTGAACCTTTCCAAGCATTCTACTTTTAATGACCGATACATTATTATTTCCAGAGTTTGAATTACTCCCCCCCCCCCCCCCCCNCCGCTCTTTCCCACTCCCTCTCCATTAAGTACTTTATGGTTACGCCACTGGCACTTCCGCCAAGAAGTATCAGCTGGTATTCTCCATGCAACAAATCAAAAGTCCCAGCTGTACACGCTCGACCACTCTATCTATAAGCTATAAATTTACCATACGTACGTTCCTTACATACGTTCATATTACGTTCATACTTACATACGTTCATACTTACATAAGTTACATACGTTCAATGCATTATAGAATGCCTGACACTAGACTGGGTTCCACCATAACGGCTAAAACCAAGGTGCCTTTTACTTATTTATTTCCTAGAAAACCTTCTGTGCTCCTATCGGCCACAATATATTTTTATATTGCATCTCACTTTCGTTGTCTGCAGTATGATGCCGGTGTCTCTCCAGTATGAGTAACATGCACCAGTCCCCCCTTGCTTGTTGTTTATCTTTTGAAAAACGCCACTTGAACCACATTCAGTGGCTAGGCCAAGGCCATGTTGTATCACTTTTATCACGTCGATATAACACTTCTTGAAACCTGAGTGTTACGGGCTAGTGTGAGCTACTTCACTCTGTTGAATGACGGCGATAGGAAGGCTCTTAACAGTCATGAATTTAGGCCAAGTATTGTACTCAGACAAGGTATGACTGCCTGGAATTACCAGTGCGACTTGGCAGGGGCGGGTTCGGTTTTTTAAATATTTGGGCAGAAAAATAAACAAACCAGCTACCAACCTGCTTGCTTGTTTACTTGGCTAGTTTTCAGTCATGCAGTCTGCAAGCCTACTTGTCTGTCTGTCTGTCTGTCTGTCTGTCTGTCTGTCTGTCTGTCTGTCTGTCTGTCTACCTCATAGCTGCCTGCCCGTTTGCCCTTCTGCTTGTCTGCGTGCTTTCCTGCCTGCCTATCTATCTACCTGACTGACTGTCAACCTCTCTGCCTACCAGCCACTGTTTGCCTAGTCGCTAAACTAATATTTTTATTTATTAAAGTCATGACAAGCTGACATTTGATTTCTTCTATCACTGGAAATTGTCAACGTTCTTTCCTTATACTATAAGAAGTGAAAGTGTTCCTTGTATATGTGATACTGTAGAGGGGCCTTGGGCCTTAGGGAAAAAGCGCTGGATACGTCAAGTTTATAATTCTTTTACCGAAAACATTGGGGTTACATCTCTCACACCCTCTTTCATTTTATCACTCTACCCTCTGTTCAACGCCCCTGCTTGAAGATCTCGTAATTTCTTATAAATGGTTATAGTAATAATAAAATCATGTTCTTCCCTTTTCACCGTATCTTCCTTCCTCGTTGAAAAGGAGTCAAGGACCGTTTAATATTCAGATGCAGTTTCACTTCTAAGAGCTTAGTGTAGCAGAGGTGTACCAAACCAACTGTACCATGTGGGTGAGACAAGATGAGACACAATATACTACTGCTAAGGGAGACGTATTAGGATACCATTTCAATATCTTATGAATATCAAAGTCATAACAGAAAGCTGTGGCTCAAAGAGCACGCCCATGGAGGAATATATATAGATCTTACAGAAGCATAGGTAAGCAACCTACTACCTGGTCTACGCCACTGAGTGTAGGGAGATACTAGATTCGCTCATGCCTCTTCATAACAATATCTGGCCAGTATTACTAAGGCGAGGCTCTTCTCAAAAGGCAAAGACTATCTCATACAGACTGCACAATCTCCATACTGTGTGAAGTGGAAATTTGACAAGATAACAGCAAGTTTAATTTGTGTTATGCTTCATTGTTAGAGTTAGTGGCCAGGAGAAGGAAGTGTTATGATGTATGGTGCTGTGCTTTTTAAGAAAGTTGCAGGGGAAGTAGCAGCAGCAGTGGACTAGTCAAGCTGTGAAAGTAAGGTGAAATCGTCGTCGTCGTCATCATCATAATCATCATCATCACCATTATCACCAAACTCATCATCATCATCAGCAGCAGCTGAACAATAGCATTATCACCACTCTCATTACTAACACCAGATAGTGGCAGTGATAGTGATGATAGTTACAGGTGTTGCATTGTTAGTTCTTGTGGTAGTCGTAGTAGTAGATGCGGTGCCTGTGATGTTAGTTTGGTGATATTGTAATGAAAGCTTCAGAAGGGGTGAATTAGCGTTTGCAGATGTCTACAGTAACAGTCATGTCAGAAGTAGTAGCAGTAGCAGTTGGTTACTGGTTTGCAGACCAGACATCTTCGCACTCACAGCTGCAGAGTCGTCTGAGGCAAACGTCTTAAGGTGTAGATGCTGGAGGTTCAGTTTCGCCCGTTGGTTGTGTACTCTCCTTCCTATCCCTTTCTCATAGCCGTTCCTTGTGACATGACCGGTATGTCATTCCAAATTCTCGCAGCCTAAGAGCCATGATCTTGTTGACTGTTATTTCTGCAGATAACAGACCGTCTCTCACTACAGTGACTTTACCATGCCTGCTTTATCCATCTGTACTGTCGCCACCATAGGGACTCTTTAAGAGTTGCAACAGAATCAGTAATAGTTGTTGTAGTCGTGGCTGTATTACTAGGCAGAGGAGAAACAGCATTATCAGTAGTGGTTGTAGTTATAGTATTGGTGAATGAGTTCTTGCTACTTAGTAGTGGCAGGAGAAACAGTTAAGGTAGTGATCTTGTGTGTAGTTGTAACAATACAATAATAGTAGTAGTAATAATAAGAGCACTAGTGGTAGATGTGGTGGTGGAGTAGTAGTAGTAGTAATAGTAGCAGTAGTAGTAGTAGTAATAGCAGTAGTAGTAGTAGTAGTAGTTGTAGTAGTAGTAGTAGTAGTAGCAGTAGTGGTAGTGGTAGCAGAAGTGGTGTAGTAGTAATAGCAGCAGTAGTAGTAGTAATAGTAGTAGTAGTAGTGGTGGTGATGGTGGTAGTAGTAATAGCAGTAGTGGTAGCAGTAGTGGTGGAGTAGTAGTAGTAGTAATAGTAGCAGTAGTAGTGGTGGAGTAGTAGTAGTAGTAATAGTAGCAGTAGTGGTAGCAGTAGTGGTGGAGTAGTAGTAGTAGTAATAGTAGCAGTAGTGGTGGAGTAGTAGTAGTAGTAATAGTAGCAGTAGTGGTGGAGTAGTAGTAGTAGTAATAGTAGCAGTAGTGGTAGCAGTAGTGGTGGAGTAGTAGTACTAGTAATAGTAGCAGTAATGGTAGCAGTAGTGGTGGAGTAGTAATAGCAGTAGTAGTAGTTGTGGTAGTGGTGGTAGTGGCTGTAATATAGATGCAGTAGCAGTAGTAGAGGTAATAGTGATAACACAATAGCTGTCATGTAGAAATGGTAGAAAAACAGTAGCATTAATGGTTTCTACTCCACATTAGACATTTCCAACACCCATTGTTACTGTCTGGGAGATCTGAGAGAAATCCGAAGCTTTACAATGACCAGCATGAACAGAATACAGGTGTAGCCTATATGAAAGGCATAGCTGTGACCAGAAAAAGAGGCCAGTCTATGACAGACTTAGACACGATGACACTGACAGCTTAAGCTGTGTCTATCGTTAAGAAATGGGACATTCCTGAATAGAAGAACATGTAAAACAGAATAAAAAAAATCTAACTTTATTTTTCAAGCAGGGTTAAACAGTTTAGTGCCACTTGAACACAATAATAATTTATGTAGAGAGGTTTCAAACTAGCACAAGTTTATGTCTTATAAAAGATCATTCAATAACAAAACAGTTCTTATCCCACACCCACGCATCTGTACTTTAGTGATCAAACGGGAAATTCCCAGTCAGTCAGAGATACCATGGTCATAATATACTTCCAGGAAATTCCACATATCTTGTGTATTAAGTGATCTCGTAATCAATGCGGCAGTTTCATTATGTATATGACATGTTTCTTCCTTGAAAAGGCACGACCTATTCGGACCCTTGTCTCTCTAGGCACTATGAGAATATCAGAACCACTAGAAAGGCCCCTATTGACAGGTGTATTAATAACTTGAAAATAATGTATAATAATGATATATAATGGTTACGGCGTTGGACTCAAGATCTGAAGGTCGTGAGTTCGATTCCAGACCAGGGTCATGTTGTAAGTGCCTTGGGAAAGCATTTCATTCTCATTTTCCTCAGTCCACCCGTCTGTAAAATGGGTACCTGGCTATAGGCAGTGGAAGATATTGTCAGAATGCAAGTGTTCAGCGCCTATAAATGGCAGCGGCACTGTATG
>JAWQUT010000204.1:1166485-1183105 GCA_033807755.1 Ellobium chinense | reverse complement strand
TAGGTACGGATCACTGAATGATTGGCCGGTGAGATGTGTATAAGAGACAGATATATATATATATACCCATTCTAACTTGCGTCAAGATGTTTTTTCAACAGTCATGCGTTGGCATACACAGAATTGTCTGCTTTCCGGGAACCATGATTTTCACCATAACATTGACCCTACTGCAAATACGGTGAGGATAGTGAGCACTCTCACTGTTATGTTCATAAGGGTGAGTTACAGCCATCTCTATTAAGTCAGTTCAAATGAAAGTATGTCTCCTTTCTTATTCACTGATTGTCTTAGTCTCTTATCTTGTCTGTCCTGCATGACCTTTACTTTAGTTCTTGGTTTCCAAAACATGCTTACGCAAGTGTGCGCTACGTGGTTTTAGATATTGTCATTGCGTGTGCTAATGCAGAATGAACAAAGCCAGTGCAAGCCTGCCAGTGCTTATAGATGGAACTAAATATGATATCCGAAAGAAAACAATGCCACAAACCTCCATTAAGAAAACACAGAGTTCTCTCTGTTCAAACAAAAATGTAGCAATCTAACATCAGCGAAACAAACTAGATTTGTACAAAAGTAGTATGGAAAATGGAGAGAGAGTAGATTTAGATTTCATTTTTTTAAAAAGTAAAACGTCTTAATGACACAGGTTCTTTACAATAGCCATGTTCATGTTCGAAGTTCCGAATACATGTACCCATACAAGCACCTACTTCATGCAGTTGACTCCATTACAGTTATGGGGATTCCTGAAAGGAGTGCGCACTGGTGGGCCTTCTCTCTTCTTCGGAGCTAAAATATGATGTGGCCGCGCCGGACCCTTGCAGTCGTAACACTGGCTGATAGTGCGCCCCATGATAGCATATCCGCTGCGAATGATAAAAAAGTGGACAGTGAAGCCAAATCCGGCCATTGCTATATTGCGTACTTTAAAAAAAAAGAAATCCTCTTTGGATAGATACTGAATACAAAACATATGTTTAACATGTAAAGCATTCGGCCTGGAAGCCCCTGTCCCGACCGAAACATAAAAAGGGCAACCAAAAGCATCTGTGTCAGTACTGACCCGCAGTTACCCTGAAACTATGGAACACCGAAAGATATTGCATAATATTCATTATTGGCATGACGTTTAACATTATCAAGAGGCTAAATACAATGAGCTTTATTGCTTTAAATTTTAAAAAAAGCTGGTCGTGCCACATTTATGATGTAAGGGTCCTGAGACGTGGATTAATCACAAATTAAGGAATGGGTCGCAAATTTATATTGTTGTAATGGACTCTAAAATGCAATTTGGTCCCATCATTTATGATTTAGAATGCCTGTTGACTTGAATTTAACCTTGATCGTTAGGGAGACTCTGAGTATACATGACACACAAATGTCAAATGTACGAAATGATTACTGCCTTACTTAAACTCATGGCTACACTGGCAGATGAAGTGACCCCAGCCCCATTCTTTGTCTCTAGGAATAGGGTCGTATTTCACGTGGCAGGAAAAGCATATGGAAACCTGCAAGAGGAAGAAGAAAAAAAAAGAATTACAGTACATATCTTCACGCCAAACCCACAATCTTGGAATTACGAGACAACTGTATAAAGCTTCAAATTCGTTTGGTGAATCGCGTACCTGAAAATTGTAATTTATTGATGGTTGGTTGGTTACTTATTTAGTTGAATTTGCCCTGTTCGGAGACTTCCAAACAACCCCACATTAATTTTCCTACATGAATGACATCAGAGATGATGAAGTGATAAGTGTTTCATGTGAACATGTAAGTTTCAAAATGTATATTAAAAACAACTGTCAGAACAATGTTCTATTTACAGTCTGGCTTCTGTCGTTTACTGGATAATACGATGGTGTACAAAATTAAGTTCTATCTGGGGACAGATTAGATAGCCTGTGTCCAGACAGCTACCATCATGCTGGACATCAAGTGTTTCAGAAGAACAAGAAAAACAATTTTAGTCACTAAAAAAGTGGAATTTCTCAACATGTGCGGCAGGCGCTAGTAAAGCAAATTTGGAAGAAGGGAAAAAAACAGTCTACGCATTAATATTATTTTAAAAAATCGCTCGTTGTGACTTTCTACTTCAAAAACGTACCCGTAAACCTAAAAAAGGCAACTCTAGTGGTAGGATTATAAATCCTATATAATCCTATAACCAAAATTTGCAAATGTTCTCCCTGCAAATGTTCTACCTGCAACCAAAAATTGCAAATGTTCTCCCTGCAACCAAAAATTGCAAATGTTCTCTCTGCTGCTAGTAGAACTGCAAATTCTACCGGTAGGGACTTCAACTGTGATTTCATCTAGTAAAAACTATAACAGCGTTCTCTATGTCAGTTCTAAGAGTAGAGACAGCATTTGTGATTTCTACTAGTAGAAACTACACAATTTGCTCATTGTACTTGTAAAATTGACAGTTCTATCAGACATTTGTCTCAACGCGTCATATATGACTTAACATTTAAAATTAACAACTTTCTTGTTGTCGATACATTATTATAATATATAAACACTCAGAAAGTTGTTGACTTAAAATGTGTATTTCAATGATAAGAGAACTGTGTCCCAAAAAAAAAATATTCGGCTTATTCTCGTGCTGCACACTTTGTCAGAGAAGTTTATATTTTCCCCGTAATAACAAGACCTACCTCTTTTCTTACCGGTACCCTTTTCCACCAGCTCTTCTCACAATCAGCACACGCAAATTGTCTGTCTGTCTTCTCAATGACATTATCCAAAATGGTGGCAACATTCACAGCGTCATTCCGCAACGCCCGCAGGTATTCTTCATTCTGAAATAGGTACGGATCACTGAATGATCGACCGGTGTATCGAAATGAAACTGGAGATTGAACCTACCAGTACTGGATTAATGTATGTAGACGATTGTTTTGTTTCTTTTTTTAACCATGAAGATCTAATTTTCGCGAAAAGTCTGAAATGGCTTTTCGCGAGGATCTACTTTTCGCGAACTCCGCAAATATGTGACCACAGAGGTCTAGAGTAATGCGAAGTGATGTTATCGCCAACTAAAAAGAAAATATTTCACATACACTGGCATTAAAATCGCCAAATTGGCAATCCTTCTTTGTACTAACAGTGAAACAAACGACATATATTATTATGTTAGATATAATGTCCAATAATGTGGGATAGTAAGCAACATTTTGCATTTACCTTATTTTCTAGATCTAAAAAGGTAAGCCCCTCCAGCAATTTTGAAGGGAACATTTTTTCGCGAGAAGTGATTTTCGCAGGTTAAGCAACTCGGGAAAATTAAATCCTCGTGAAAAGGAAAAAAAATGCCTCTGCTGCAAATATTTTGATAAATATGCAAAGTGTGAGTATGAAGACCTTTAAGTTATAAAATAAATAATAGGTCCATTACTTGGAAATAAAGATTTTTAGATAGTCTATAGGGAGGTTCCGACTCGCACTCCGGGATGATTGTCGAGGAATTTGTGGACCTCGTAACTTAAAGGAACAGGAGTAGTTATTTGTTTCACAGCCTAAAAAGTCCACAACGTTATTATTTTATTGTTGTTGTTGATAAGATTTAAACCACGTGTATTTTGCCTTTCGCTTGATAGTTTCTGAGAAAACACCGCAGGAATATCGGGATTTTCACCCTGCGCGCTTCGCATTACTGGTGTTCCGTGGCGTCAAAAAATTGAAATGGGCTAGCCGAAGATTGATTCAGACAGTTTTGCGCGTGACTCTTCAGTGGTCTGCACCAATCGTCTGTTAGCTTTCTTGGCTTATGACGGAAATTGGCAGCACAAGTAATGGCGGCGTACAGAGGGTGTAAATCCCAATATTCCAGAGTTGTTTTCTTTGAAATGGTCAGACGGGCGCAAAATGAACACGTCTCAAAGTTTTTGGAAAAATAACGCGGATTTTTTTTTTTAAAGGCTGTAACACAAATATCTATCCCTGTTCCTTTAAGTGCATGAAAAGTATGACTGAAGAATTGTTACAGGATTTGAGCTTGAACAACATGGAGCCAGTAAGTGGACCTTATCATCAACCAATGCTTTAAACTATTCAAGAAATATACAAACGGGGCGGTGTTATGGTTTTTTTTTTAAAAAGGAAATAGGACAATTACTAGTATACTTCCACCACCACCACTACCAACACCACCACTACTACATCATCATCATCATCATCATTTTGAGAGGGATAAAAACCTGTTGAAGATAAACACAATAAACACAATAAACTTCACTTTTATATGCCATTGGGGGCAAGGGCTACAGAACAGGAAGCTAATAATAACACCTCTTGCACTATCTAATATCTATTTCTGAAACAGACACTATAGTAATTAAAGCATAACTTATCCCAGTGCTCCATTGTATTTTGTTTTTGTCGTTTAGGTTGTAAAACGAGACAGCAAAAGGAAACGAGACCCAAACGATGATTTTTATTATGAACTCTACCTAGACTAACGCCTATAAGGTCTTTTCAGTGCAATGTAATGACATTTATGCTTTAAAAGCCTCTGTCACATCCTGTGTCTATTCACATTTCTAAGCGGTTCTCCCATGGTCAAAAGGATTTTGTCTTAAGGTCAAAGGTGTATACGACTAAACTGAACTAGCTCCAGGTTTACTTTTATTGATGATACAAGCCACTGAAATTAGTCAGTGAGCTTCAAAAGAGAGACTTAGTCTAGATCTGTGCTTTTATGTAGCAAAGACCAAGGAGCAGGCTAAAGAAACTATGGTCAACAGAATGTGTGATTTTGCCTTAATGAACATTTTACTGAATTATTTAGCCATCTTGAAACACATGTTAATATTGCCTGCTTATTTATGACCATTGTCTCCTGCTGTCGAGGAAATGTCAAAAACATATTTTTTTTAATGAACATCGTTTCTCCGTATACTTTATGTGTTGATGTGTAACTGTGCGACAATAGACTAAGTAATTTTAACTTCGTTTGTGATTGCAAGCAAACCCTTTCAGTAACTCAAATGACATACGTGTATGGTCTTCCTGGCTGTGACACATAATCAGGAACATACTCTCCTATACGCTTTAATGGCGGTTCGGCAATATTCTCGTAGATTAACCTAAAGAAAGCCATTTGTTTAAACAAACAGAACTGCAAAAACTGAAAAAAAGAAAAGACGTCCAAGGAAGAAAAGGTTTGTTTTTTTTAAATGCCTAAGTGCAAACTTTCGAATACATTAAGTTTGATACAGAACTATCAAAGAAAATGTTTACGAAGATTAGAATGTTAGGGCTACTATCCAGACAACTTCATACTGAAATCTTACTAATCTAGCGAAACTTCTTTTTTCTTATTTGAGAGGCACTTCAAATTTTGCTCGCATTCGACCAATGACCAAGCCCATGCTGTCATGAACTAAGACTCACCGCCGCCCTTTGGAAGTGCGGCGGGCCGTTATCTTTAATGATGTAAGAATAAGAGGCTGATTTGGACTGAGCGCTTGTCATGTCCAGCAAACAAATTCCGAAAAGCATCATTTGTTGATTATTTGCCTCTGTTCATTGGACTGACATAGTTCAAAAAACAATCAAAACATCTCCCTTTTAACATGACAAGGGCTCAGACGCCTCAGAGTAATGGATGATAAAACAACATTGTATTCTCACTGTTGTTCACGCAAATGGCTTGGCCATGCCCACTGAGGGAATAGGAAACAGCGTCTTCACTTAAGTCGAACCTGCATGTTCAAGTGGAACCATCTGTTATTTCCAAATTTGCGCCGCGGTTTATCCATCACTTAAAACATGGTTGATAAGATTACAATGCAGTAGATATTGACGGAGGAGTAAAGAAAGGTGACCGATGATATTAAAGTTTCTCCTTCAGTAATTTAAACTAAGATTCTTTATGCTCATCTCCACAGAATCATGCTGAAGTACGCATTCATCCTTCTTTTGCCTGCCCTGGCTTTCGCACAGAGTTTCAATCTTAGACCATACAATGTCACTGCCACTGTCATATTCCCAAAATGAAGTCATTTCATACTTAAAGAAGACCTGAGAAACGCAGCCACGCAGCGAGATCATATACTGTTAGTAACTTCTAAGCTGCTGGTCAAATCCATGGTGCCCTAAAAAGGGAGTGAGGTTAAATCCAAGAAACACACAAAGCACATGGCATATTTACCTGCTGCAGATACTCCCGAACTTCATCTTCATTCCCTGTAGCAAGAAAGTAGGATTATTACTCACTCTCATCTTGATTTAGGGTTAGGGGTTAGGTTATGGGGGTAGGTTTAGAGAAGGAAAAATGCACTTTGAGGACAGTCCCTACGCATTATTATTATTTACAAATTCTCTCATTGCTACTTTGAGACAGACCCTTCGTATTATCAATGTTTACAAAGTCTCTCATTTCTACTTTGGGATAGTCCCTATGTGTTATCGTTATAAACAAATTCTCTCATTGCCACTGTGAGACAGTCCCTACACATTAACATTGTTTGCAAACTCTCTCATTGCTACTTTGGGACAGTCCTTATTCATTATCACTAGTCTATTTAAAAATTTTCTCATTGCTACTTTCTGCCGCTAGTGAAACAATAAGGTAGGAGAGTCCCGGGACATTGGAACAGCTTGAGCATCTTGAAAATCACCAAGTGAACAACAATGTCCTAAACTAATATGGACACCCATTCTATGAAGTGACTAAATTAAGATTG
Organism: Ellobium chinense; assembly: GCA_033807755.1. Lineage (NCBI taxonomy): Eukaryota > Metazoa > Mollusca > Gastropoda > Ellobiida > Ellobiidae > Ellobium > Ellobium chinense. The sequence goes on along the minus strand of JAWQUT010000204.1, from coordinate 1,176,407 downwards.
TCTACTACATGTAGATCTCTACTTTATAACTATGGTATAGTAGTAATAAAGTGAAGCAGTGTGCACCTCTGCTATGTACCATACGGATGGCAAATTTACGGGATTACCCGTTGATACGGTGCTCAACGACTTCACACTGCATGACGTCATCAACGAAAGGAATGCATAATAAATATCAAATTTCAAACTCATCCATAAATAAAGGGAGAAATGGGGCAAGCGGCACAAACTTGCCTGTACATCATTAACGGAAATCTTGCAATAATGGGGAGCAGACATTGTCGCTAAACATGATCTATATCGAATTCCATGCAAGTGGATGGCACCGACCAAACTTTACGTGGAGCAGTTTCGGAGTTTATCGCCTTCGGAAATAGCATGCCACGGTCCCGGTCCATTCTTGTACTTGTAGTATCTAGATGTGTAAGTGCTTGTCCTGATGCCTTATAATCTAAATTTAGCGGGAAACTCCTTTTTAATTTCTCTCCACCTGATGCAAGTGTTTTCCATTATTATATACTAAATAGGGTTTGCGCTAGGTTCACTCCTTCTGCGTGAGCATATGCAGTGACACTGCAAAAATGAAAAAAAAAAAAAAAAGAAGCGTAGCGCACAACTATTTTTGCGTTAAAGCATTTTGGAAAACAAAAAAAAATAAAAGTAAAATCCTGGCAGGACAAACAAAACAGATACTATAACAGTCAGTGGATAAGAAAGAAGACATGATATCGTTTAAAATAACTAATAAGCTTGCTCTAGTTTATCACTATGATCACAGTAAAAGAGAGTGCCTAAAATATAATCCTCACACTATCTGCTAACTTTGTTTAAATATATTTAGGCCATTACCATTGAGTAGGAAGTTCAGGGCTCCTTGCAGATCACCCTTGTCCTCGATAATTCGTTCTGCTACTGTAGCATTAAAGCGCCCTCTGAAAAGAAAGGCAAGACGTCGGGCCTGTTGAGAAAAAGATAAAAAAATTGCTTTATTACATGTACCGTAATAGGAAAGAGTTTCCTTTTTTAACTTGAGAGACTGCATCTGTGTGGTGGTCGAATATGTATTCTTTGCGGTAATAAACGTATTGCTTTACCTACAGTGACCACTACTTATGTTTCGGGAGTTTCCCGTGATTAGCGCAATGCATTAACTAACGTAAAGGCTATGTATACAGCCACTGGTCATGACGGCACGCTTCATAACATTCGCCAACAACTACTATGGAGTACTATATTACGAGGCGGCCATTATTTTACTCACTTATAGGCAAACAATGTGGTTGACATGGATATTGGGGGGAGAGGGAGGGCTCCTTAGGGGTTCTCTGTGTGTCGTCACACCTTGGATTTATCTCTTTTGTTGATTTTTTTTCTGCTATGAGCAAGGCTTGGCTTTGATACAGTCTTGATACAGTAAAAGAACTCTATAGAGGAGTATCAAAGAGTACACCTGAAAATTATCTAGATTCATTATGATGATGATTGAAACCTGTAAGTAAAAATGTTAGTTATGTATGAAAGCTGGCCAAGGCCATCGAGCCTCACACTTGTATTTCTTGAAACTTGGAACTACACTATAGAGGATCTGTAATTAGTGTTTGTTTGAAATCAGATTTATGAAATGAGTAACACAACAAAAGCGGCACGTATGAATTTTAGGTAGACTACGTGGTTTTGCCGCTTGATCAAACGGAGGAAAAGAAATGTGAGCATAAACGGTTGCACAGCAAAGACTGCGAGATATTCTTTTGTATTTCTTATCCTAATACTGGATCACTACGAGTATCGTTTTGCTTATCTTGAAGTTACTTAGTTGTGTCACACACCTTTTCATAATACATATTATATAAGAAACATATATCTGAGGAGCTTCCGCCCCCACCCCTTACTCTGCTCCAGGCAGAGAAAAAGTCAGAGACACACGAGGAATGTCTACGCACTTTGTAATGTGTAAACTGACGGTATCTTTTTTTTTTTTTAGTTTTCACTGTTATTGTACTATGTTAAATGACTGTCGTATTTTGATTTAACTTCGAAGTATAGTGTGGCAAATATTATTTTGGACATACTAAACTAGGTCAACACTTATTCGTCGTAGACTATTTTAAATATACTGTAATTTCTTTTAAGTGGGCTGCAGTACATTATCTTTTGTTAATTGTGCAGGTGACCTGGACTAATTTTTTTTTTTTTTTTTAAAATATGAAAGAATGATATGGACTACAGTATTAGTTGTGGTGCGTATTATGTACCTCAACAGTTATAATTACTGATTAAAAAAAAACCAACGTGCTTTGGTATGGAAATGAAACAGTGCAAGGCAATGAGCAATTTAAAAAAAAAAAAGCACAAGCATTATGCACTAGATTGTTGTTTTTTCCCCAGTTGTCAAGATGTTTTTTATAAAAACGTTACATGATTTTCTTGTTCCTCGTGAGATTTCACTACCTGTATAATTATTGTCAACATTATCTATTTGTCCATTCACATTATACTCATCATCTATCATCATCTATAATTTACTATGATTGAATTCTACGCAATGAAAATTGGTATTGTATGTCATACTTAATAGACCAATAAAGTTGATTTAAAAAAAAAAAAAAAAAATGAGTAACACATTTATCGAAACTGAAACGTAAAAAGCAATAAGAAAGACAGAATTCCTGTTAACCAAAAAAAAAAAAAGTCTATGATTGATGGTTGCAACAGCTAGTAGTTATTCTGTGCAACGCAGCGCAATATTAGTGAACGAGCAAATGAGTTGGGGAAAACTTTAATAGTTATGTCGGATGTTCTTGCCTAATCTAGACTGTAGACATAGAGAATTATCAACTTAGTACAGTATAGTATATTACCACTCAGACACGCATACACATTAATCTATCCACAAATCCACAAACATCCCAATACACACACACATAGACCACGCACACTAAAATATATACAGTGGAACCCGCTTAAGCGGGACGGCTCCGTTCCAGACGAATCGCCCCCCTTAAGCGGGCGTCCCGCTTAGGCGGACTATCCATTATAAAGTGATTTCAAAGCTAGTTTGTGCGTTTTATGCAAGTTAAGGGATAATCATTACTTGTTGCTAGTGAGGTGTGACAATAGAGTAAGATTTAAATTGTATCTGTACTGTTTAAAATATACTTATTGCAGTCTAACTGCATTTTCAGTAGACTTGCAGAACATTATTCTTTGCGGGGAATGGGATTTTTTGGTTGGTTTCAAAGAAGCACCTAAGCCTTCTCACCATTCTCCTTTGAAAATTAAAAAACAATTTCTTTTACAGACCAGGACATGTCTACATCAGAGGGAAAGAAAGAATACATGTTAAAATAAAACTGGAGAGAATATGAAAGGTCTAACATCTCTGAAGTCGAGATGTTCGCCGCCCCCTCCCCCTTTCCCATTCAAGTGATCAGAAATAATTTGGGATCAAATTTGCATGATCGTAAACACCGGCAAAGATATGCGTCACACTTCTCGCTCCACATCTGGCCAGAGCGCGACGCGAGCAGCGTGTGTCAAAAAGCCTTACGCAATGCAAATGATGGTCATGCCTATGTGACCGACACCCTGGCTGAGTATTGTGCAATAGCGTAGGTAAGGCTCGTAAGTGTCAAACACCGCATAGCTCCCAGGTTTTCAGCTGATGGGCAAAGGTACGAGACACAGTACGATAGTGACAATTTGCAGCATTCCTGTCAAAAAACAACGTGTATATTATGAAAATCTGGCTCCAAGTCGTCTCGCTTAAGCCGTCCCGCTCACATGTATAGATTTAAATAGCAAAAATTCCGTTCCCCTAGGCATTCGTCTCACTTAAGCGGGCGTCCCGCTCACGCGTGTCCCGCTTAAGCGGGTTCCACTGTACACACACACACGTGTGCCACGCTCAAACACCTGCAAAGTCATGCCTATACATATTACAATAAAATCACATATAAAACATGCCCTTGGTGTACTTATTATTGAGGTATACTTGATATACTTGTTAATACGTGCCTCATTAATGAAATGATAGAATGATAATGAGTCCGTGCACGTGAAATTCAGTATTAGTACCAAGGTAAATTACACTTATTAAATGAATCAACACTTAATACCGAGGTTCCCCTACATGTACACATAGGGAGATAAATCAACCTTTATTTACTCTCAAGGGAATATGATTTATAATGTCTGTCAGTATCAGTATTACCTATTAATATTAATCGGCTGCATGTGGGAGAGGAGGAAGGGGAAGTCAAGATATTAAGTTATTATATCAATAGGTATACCTCTTTACTAATTATGAAATATGCGCTAATTCTTAAGTTCTTGATAAGTATAACATATACTTTTTTCATGCACCAAGGGGCATTTGATACAAGAACTTTATTTAATGAAATGATAATTACAAAATTTTTAATAACAAGGCAGGTCTGATCGTGGATTCCAGCTTCTAATGTTAAGATTACACTGATCTTTCCCTCTTCCCCTAGCGAAAAAGCCTGCATAGTGATCACTGATATAGATCTATGGATTACATTGATTTCGTGGGGATACCCTACAGAAGAACAGTTTGATGAAGTAGATTTTGGTCATTAAAACAATTTTAGCGCCAGGAACGTCCTTTTCTCCATGCTCCATATAGAGCTGATCACTAGCCTCTGCCAATGTTATGCACGGAATGCACTTTGACCCCCCAGCCTCGCCAGGTGCCCTCCGACTGATGACGTAGGCGGTTATCGGACTAAGGGCGATCCGAGGTTCACGCGGAAAATCTGAAGAACCCTATAAAACTTTGTCTCACAATCACAGTCCATTAACGCACGAAGAAGAAAAACACAACACTCGTGAAGCTTCCTGACTGCTCACATAAAACAACCCAAAATATGTAGCCTACATGTATAATGAAGAACATCACAGTATAGGAAGGTTGGGGTGAATCGATGGTTGTAGTATTGATCAATAATGGGCAAGTTAAATTAGGAAATCCATTCCCAGTGGTTGGTCCGTATCTATTTTTTTTTAAAAACGTTTTCCTCGTGTCAACAAGGTTTAACAAGATGTATTGGAAAAACAAGCCCAACCTACAAAGTGGAATATGGGCAAACACCATAGCAAATAAGAGTACAGAATCCACAATTCATCAAATGACGCAAAATATCATTCGACTAGTCAACACTGATCAGTCCACCGATCAGTCATTCTATTTATCAATCAACTGATTCAGTCCATTCTGTCTATTGGTCAAATCTACAGTACAATGCACACGCATGAAATAATCAATGGCAAATTATTTATTTTATATCTATGGCATTCTATGGGGTTCTGCTAGGTTTTCACAGCGTCCATTATTTTCTTATTATTCTTGATACTCTTTTTAGCACTTTTTGATCTGCGGTTCGAAATAATTCCAAACACTTTAGGATGCTGGGGCATGCTGCCAGCTTTTTTGCAGCCGACCTCATTTACCACGCCTTTTTTTTTTTTTTTTNCGCCTTTTTTTTTTTTTTTGGAGTAGAGATAGAATGAATTTGCCAGTATTATAAGTAATTCGTCATGATGTACCAGATCATATCCCATACAAAGTACGTCAAAAGTAAATAAATATATATTTTGTTCAGAATTTTAAACCTGTTCTGATGACAGTTTTGGAATTTATGTTCGAGCTAAATGTTTGAAGAATCTCCGAAATTAAAAAGAAGACAAACTAGCTCTCTTGATTACCTTAAAATTATTGTATACATATGCTTTTTTTTTCTCTCCAAACTTCAAGTTTACCGAACTATTCTTGTGTGAGCAGTCAGGAAGTGTGTTAGGGTCAAGGGTAAACATTAGGCTCGCAAGTGGGACCGATCCAGGCAGTTCGTATTTAAGGTTAAATTGCTGTGAAGTTGGCGCCCCTGTAGTGTAGTGGTAACACGTTCAGACTTGCAAGCTGAGAGACTCTGGTTCGATTCCCGGCAAGAACAGGAAATTTTCTATGTAGGTTTTTTTCAACCTTTCTTCTCAGAATTGAGCCTTCACAGTAATTTGGTAAAATCCTTGGTGACATGCTTCCTTACAATAATAAGTAACATCTGAAAAATTATCAGACTGAGCTCACATTCCTCTCCCTTATAATAAAGAATTAATACTATACTATATGCCTGCCACCCGGCTACACTAGTACTAAGAATAATAATGCATCTCGTCATGCTTTCAGTTTGCACGTATTGATCCGGTTCAGTGTCAGCTTTTGAATTCCGGGAAACAGTATCTTATGCTATCGCCTGTCAGTAAACTTCACTGACCCAATTTTGCATTTTGCTATCGGCTGTCACAAGGATTGCCACACGTGCTGTTTTGGAGCCAATTTTTTTTTTTTTGGTTCTTTCAAAAACAAGTTCCAGCTGACTGGTTCTTTGGCTCTTTTTGACTCCAATGGACTTAAGGTTAAAAAAAAATGACTAACTTAATATGCAAAAAAACATAGGCCTACGTTTCTCAGACTAGTATTCCGATTGATCGGGCTTCTGTAATACCTTAATAGATAGCTGTTCCCACTTCTATCATTTCTTATTATGTAACTCTAATGTCTCTAGAAGGGCCTATGATAATTATAGGCGTATGTGGTTCCATAAGAAAGCGGAGGAAACGGAATGACGAAGAGTTCCAGCTGGTGAAATGTCTTTCTAAAAGTATCTTCTCTATGGCTTATACTATCAAATTCTATATATCCAATACATAGACTATTCGTAGTGAATTACGCTTATTTTGGTAAGTCATGACTCCAGTATACCCCTCTGTTTGGTTCTCTCTGGCGGCTCGAAAAAAAAATCTGACAACCCCTGTGTTACTTGCAGCGCTAAACAAGGCCAGTGAACGAATGGAAGAATAAATGAACGAACGAATGCGTGAACCAACGAAAGGATGTTTATTTGATAAGCCAAAATCATGTATTTATGTGTTTAGACATGGGTTTCAAGCCTTGAACACACTACGGTGGTCATACTGACAAAGAGAGAACACGAGAGCTGTCGGGAATAATGTCAGGGTCACGGGTGAGCACTGGGCTCGCACGTGGAAGTTAGGGAACCTATTTATTCAGACAGTAGGTATAATAAAAATTAATAATATAAAGGAAAATTAGAATTATAAGCTATATCGTATATCAAATTGCGTGGCCAGATTTCCCGAATGCGTAAATGAGAAGATATTTACGCTATCTCTTTCTCTAAGTGAAGTTGGCGTCCCTGTAGTGTAGTGGTAACACGTTCAGACTTGCAAGCTGAGAGATTCTGGTTCGATTCCCGGTAGGGACAGAAAATTTCTAGTGCAGGTTTTTTTCTGCCCATCTTCTCAAAATTGATCATTCACTGTAATTTGGTAAAATCCCTGGTGACACACTTCCCTAAAATAATATGTAGCATCTGAAAAATTATCAAACTGAGCTCACATTCCTCCCCCCTTAAATAATTGAGAATGAATACTATTATTATGTTATGCTTTTCCACCCGGTTACACATAGCAGAGGGCCTCATTGTGACGATGAAGACCTAGTCTATAACATTATTTAATACATATTTATTCGTCAAGAATTTGAAAATCACGGACTTGCTGTGTCGTAGAGGTGCATCTAGTCTTGCGCTAAATATAGGCTACAGCACGATTCCACACGAACAAAACCGATAACTGCGAGCAGAGCAGAATTTTGGGGTGGCCACTGGCCAACCTCTAGGACTGGGGCAGTGCGTGGCCAGCAAGCGATATGGAAGTCGCTCTTCTGAGAGCTGGAGCACCCGTCGTCCACCACGCCTTAACCGTTTACCTCCGAGAAAAAGGCTTAGTATCGTCTTGTTTGTTTGTTTGTGTGCTTGCCTTTTTTTTTTTAATTGCTTAGGATTTGATGACTGCTGGAGACTTAGTAGAGAAATTGTCTGAGAAATGTTTCATTGATGTCGATGACTGTAACAGGATAAGAGTCTTTTGTTGAATATTGGGACATTCTTGTAATAACTGAAGTACTGAAGTAGTACTAGTAAACTGACGTTGAGTAAGCCTAATTTGCTTATAAGAGGTAGTAGCAGTATGTGTAATAATAATTTTCAGGAAACTTGAATTTAGGATTGTAGTTTAGACTTGATTTTTATGTGTATCATGATTTTCTATTTGCAGAGTACGGACCGCATTGGCACCGTTTGTGTTATACTGAAAAGAAACATTTGTTTGTACTGAAAAGAAACATTTTGTTAGACTCAAGTCTAATAGTACAATCGGCTCCACATGAGTTGACGTCGCCTAAGTTGATTTTCGGGATAAGTCGATCTTTTTCACAGAACCTCCCCCATGCTTTATGTTCTGCTGTAAAGTCGAAATGCTTGAGTCGACATCGACTTAACCATAACAACTCTCAAGTCGATCTACATTCAAAGATCCACTCGTTGATTTTTCTATCAATTTAGATAGGCTAAGTCAATGTCCAGAATTTACCCGCTCCCGCCCCCTCGCCTCAACTTAACAAACCCCTCGCCTCAAGTCAACAACAAAGAGACACGCTATGTCGACTCTTCTTTGTGCTATTGAATGAACGTGTAGACAGGCCTGCGGCTTAGCGTAGTGTAAGTGTGTGCGTCCATGTTACGATGGCCGGCATTCTCTAATCTCGCAGGCATTTGTGGACACACCATACCCGAGGCGTGTTCAGAAACCGCGGCGTTTTAACGCTACCGCCTTCGCGACGCTCTGGATTTCATGCGCCTTGATCTTGAACGGAGTGCCTCGTCTATGCAAGGCAAGAAAAAGGGCGCGCAACTATGTCAACAAAGAGATGTGAAATTCCTGCCACAAAGGGGATAATCACGTAAATTAGGAACAACAGGGGAAATAAGCAGTGTATTCGCCCGCGAGTCCTCATCTATCATTTAGGTGCGAAATGGCATGTTTAGGGTGGATTTGGGGGAACAAATGAAGCTGACATCGACTTCTTTCAGCTCAACATATTAATGTGAAATCACTACAGGCGTGACTCTTACTTGCCAAGCTTTTGTCTACCGTATAAATGGAAGAGGCTCTGAGCTTTGCAGTCAATTGTTACTTGTTAGAGGCAGCATTTTATTTCATCTGTTGGTTGTTGATTGAAGACCAAGACAAAGAGATCCGTTTTTTCCCCAAGACAAGCAGTACAGTCGGTAAGTCAGCTGTACATTTCTTGTTTTTCAATGTTAAGTTTACCTTATCATTTCGTATGTAAATGGAGAATAAGTACTCTATTCATCCACTAATAATCTTATGACTCAGTCTAATCCATACATTGGAATCTCCATTATTATATTGGATGGGTACAAACATTAATTTTTTTTATATTCTGAGATCCTGATATTAATGTTCTACTTCTATATTTCCCAGTCTGCTTCCTAAACTAGAGAAACTTTCTCTAGATAATTAAAGAAGATAAGGAGCGCGTATCAGTAAGGAGCGCGTTAAAGCAAAAACCCCGCTGTCTTTTGACGCCCACAGGAACCGCCATTTTGGTTGCCTACCGAAGAAGGCACCTCGGTTGGCTGACTCGCTTCTCCCTGCGGCGCCGCGCCTGCCGCCTTAACTTCGCCTCGGCTACTGAACTCACCGCCATCAGGCGTCTTAAAACGCCACGGCTACTAAACACGCCTCCGCGCAATCCTTTGAGAAGGACGCTTCTCCCGTCCAATGAAAACGTCGAATAGGGCTTCGCCCTAGGCGTCGGTAAATAAAGTTAAATGCTCGCCCAATGTGGGCCTTTATCACACAACACTCATAGACACACGCCGAGCAAACCGATCGCTTCACGTGGCTACCGCACGTCGTTTCGAATACATCTAACTATAAAAAAAATAAAAAAAATGTACTAAATCAATAGATCAACATGTATTAGTAAACCCTGCATTCGTCGTTTGAAAAACAAGGG
>JAWQUT010000204.1:1146243-1166463 GCA_033807755.1 Ellobium chinense | reverse complement strand
GTATAATAGATGTGTCTTTGGTCGAGTTGCCTCCCATTATATAATTTGACATTGTTGGCTATTATCAATGGATGAGTTGATCTTATGGATAAGTCGATATATTTCTGACTCCCCCAGAGACATCTACTTATCAGTAGTCAACTGTAATAAATTTCATATTGACAATATTGTGTTCTGTGTGAACTGGACGTGTTTCTTAACTTCATGATGGAGTGAGCTTCTGTTTTTATTGTTACTGAGACTGGGGTGTTTGATTTCCTTCCTGAGCTTCATACCGAAACATTATAGGGACTTACATGTATTTACCACCATCATCACCCCAGTTAGACGAACCTACCCTATGATCATCATCTACATCTACTCAATTCATCCATCCTTATTCGTGTATCCTGGGGAGTTTTTCTCCTTATTACCACCCGCTCACACATATTTATAATGAAAGAAAAAAAAAATGAAAGATTCAAAAACAAAGGACTCCATTCTTGCCACCGATTAAAACGAAAATGGTTAAACCGAAAATACCGCTAAAACGAAAGGACACAAGAAGCCCTGTTTATTTTCCTCTTAACAGACTTCTCTGGTCTAAGTCTAAGCCGAAACTCTGTTTAAGTGAACATAAGTCTTTGTTCCCCCCCCCCCCCCCCCCCCNCCCCCCCCCCCACTCCCGGTTTCTTTTTAACCGCTATGTACTAGACAGGGATGTACGATAGGCTAGGCCCAACTAAAACTGAAAGTAAAACCATCTAGTGAATGGGGTCATAACTAGCCTAGTTAGTAGTTCTGCTGTCGCCACAGCGCGCTGGGAGGGGGAGGGGGACAAGGGTCCAATGAGAGGGCAAAGAAAGGAGGAAGAAACTGGGATGGAGAAAAGAGGAGAGTGAGAGGGGAGAGAAAGAGAGAGAGAAAGAGACGAGGGAAGCAATGGTTTTGTGGGGTTCGGACCCTGCAACGGGTACATGTGCGAAAGGCTTTTAAAACTGATGACATAATTCCCAAACTGAATAAATGATAAGAGTCCTTACCTCCCGTTCGAGTTCTTGCTGCTGTATGACTGGATCAAGTGGCCCACCTTCTGCCATCTTATGAGTATCGTAGACTAACACAGTTCGCGGAAAACACCAGGCTGTGGTCCGTTCGACTGAAGTCAGGCTTTTGACTAAAATAATACTAAGTAGGATATCGTATGCCCTGGATTAAACTGTCTCGCTGACATAAAGCATAAAATCTAAATGTCCTCAATCACAAAATGCCAGCAATGTTCTGCATCATACGGTCGAAACCACAGCCGCGCTTCAAAGATGGGTAGAGCTTTCGTTCTTCCTGGAAATCGACACACTGACGGCGTACTTGTGTCCCCGCTAGGCTACATATTGGATCTATTACTGGGACAGTTATTTTGAAACTAGCATATGTTGCATGAGCACGTGATTACACATACTTATCGGATCTACACAATCATTACAGTATCTTCAGTAGGCGTCACAGGGGTCGTTCATCATTCATAGTTTAATCGCAGACATACTGTTCAGTACAGTATTGGTACTGTTTGGGGAAGGGTAGAGCAGGCAGGAGTGTAGCGTCCATGTTGTAATCTATAAAGCTGAGATTTCCAATATATTCTCGAATGTATCTAACACAATTTAACTAACCCTTAATGTTTTGTAAATTGTTCAAACCTCATCTTCGTGCTATTTCTTTTATGATGCATTTGCAGCTCCAAAGACGCAATGCCTTGCATCCACAGGTACTGTCCAGAGAGAAACGTAAAGTGTCCAATAATTCGTGTGTATGGGTGAAAGAGAGCGAGAGAGAGAAGGAGAGAGAGAGAGAGAGAGAGAGAGAGAGAGAGAGAGAGAGAGAGGAGAGCCCGCAGGTACATATGGCTGTTTGATTATGAGATTGAAGTGTGCAAGTATGATACAAATTACTCAGATCCCAGATAAGCAGTAGCTGATACGTGGATACTCAGCTTTCGAGCTCTAGGTATCGATAGCATCGATTATATTGCGACTATGATGATACAGTAGTTGAATTGATGGAAGGATGAATGATTGATTGATTGAACGATTGGTTGGAGGGAGAGGTGGAAGGGGGCGGTTGAAGAGGAGTGGAAAAACTCAGCAATAATACACAAAAAGATGTGGCTTGTTGTTTTGTGTGTGTGTATGTGNGGGGGGGGGGGGGGGGGGGGGGGTGATATTCTTGCCGGCAATTAATTTTAAATTCAAAAAGACCTACCTATCTACCCTTCATCAGACATTCTGATATCGCTACAACTACTTCTCACCACAATTCCTCCTATCATTATCTCTACTTCTCACCACACTCTCTTCTATCATTATCTCTATTTCACACCACACTCTCTTCTATCATGATCTGTATTTCTCACCACACTCGCTTCTATCATTATTTCTACTTTTGACCATACTCTCTCCTACCATTATATCGACTTCTCACCACACTCCTTCTTATTATTATATCAACTTCTCACCACACTCTCTTCTATCATTATCTGTATTTCTCAACACTCGTTTCTATTATGATCTCTATTTCTCACCACACTCTTCTATAATTATCTCACCATACTCCTCACCATACTGTCTAATATCATTACTATACTCCTCACCACACTTCCCCCTAACGTTACCTCTACTCCTCACCACACTCCCTCTTTGTATGTCTGTAGTCTTCAGCGCTGTGTTGCAATAAAGACAGTATTACGAAGATACATGTATTATTGTACATCTATATTGTCCAAACTGTTAAATCTAAGTAACACCCATTCAATCATTCACGAGCACATTATCAGCACCAGGGCTATAACAGGGGCCACATTAGATTGTAATTTTACCGTATATCTCATAGGAATCATGAAAAAAAAAAAGAAAGAACAAAACGCATAGATAAGAAGGTGCCATAGAACATAAGATATTAGGCGTACTTTGGAAATTAATCAAGGGAGATAAAATGCTTGAAAATTTGACTTGTCTAGGGTTATGCTCCTTGGGCTACACACAATCCAGCGCTGAAGCTATCAAATTCGTCGTCGCTTAGGCCCTGCAGACCTTATTCCGAAAGGGATTTGCGATAAAGTTGGCCGAATCTGCGATACCGGGATGTCTTTCCGTACTGCTCTTAATAACAATGTATACGCGCATCTGTTTTCATTGTACCGAGAGAAAACAGTTTGGTTTTTGACGTGAAATTCGTATGAAAGGTCTAGTGTAATTACAGTCCCAGCCGACCAAAACCCCGGTTTCGAAACGTGAATACATTTTCATTTCCATCTGCATCGTTCGTGAGTTTTGGGTTTTGTTTGTTTTCTGCTGAATGTTGTCGTCATGTGTTGTGTGTCTCAGAACTGGTATGTATGATTAGACTGCATCAATCTGAATATTTTTATGTTCCTGGTCTTTCCGTGATAACGTCGAGCTTAACATGGCGGTCTTAAAAGAGCTCTCTGTGAGCTTGATAGACGATGATGAAAGGACTAGGCGAGACTCAGTCAAACTCAGTCAGAAAACACGTTCATTTTAAAGTGCGACTAAAGTACTTTTATGGGTAGTGCACAGAATCCTGTGAAATTACTATTTTAACATGCATCAGTGATTCAAACTTCCTACTGACCTTCTCAAACCCATCAAATCTAACGCGTTTCGAAGAAATCACAAAGAATAACACATGCCCATGCCCTACTGTGTTAGCGTTACCGCTGCTCGCGTCGCCAGAATTACGTGACGTCACCAACACTGTGTACACGCCTGAAGGCTATTACGCGTCGGGCTCAAGGCTATTACGCGTAGCGCTGCACTCAGTAGGGCTCGCTCCCACGTGGAAACAATGGGTTATTGTTGTGCGCTAAACTGTGACAGAATGCTTGCTTACCATTCCTGAACTGATGGTCCAATAGTCTTCTCCTCGATTATATCCTCGTCATCTGTTTTTCGGCGCAGGGGCTCGAACTGATACGGCTCGACCGTATTTGCCATTGTTCTCGATCGAAAACACCGCGACTTCCGCGCTGACATGACGTTTCCGGTACGGTTTTTTTCTTACAATTTCAGAATAGGTTAAAAGTTGTAAAATTAATTTCGAAATATTATTTTTTAGCAAAAATGATGACTTTTGATCTAAAACTTGATATTGAAAATATAAAAACTGTCGAAAATCACATTTTTTCTAGCACTTTAGTCGCACTTTAAGTAAAGTGAAAAGTATACGTATACTTCATCATACCACTGATTCTTCAGATTTTATAATTTCTGAAATATTGTAGGACTTTATATAAATGAAAGATTTCAGGTAGGTCTAGACCGCCTGGACACTTTTGTCACGAGTTAATTTTTTTGTTCAAGGATTCGGCGTTTCAACAGTTTACAATAACTCTTAATCTGTGTGATAACATTTTATCAGTGTGTCAGAATGTTGTAATGTCCAACTTCCAAAGATTTCGTAAAGTACGGTGTGTCATGATTTTAATATTTTTTTTTTTATTTAATGATTAGGCATTTTTATAGTTTACGATAACTCTTAATAACACTTTATGCGTGATAACATTTTATCGGTGTGTCAAAATGTTGTCATTTCCAACTTTCAAAGATTTTGCAGGGTACGGTGTGTCATGATTTAAATATTGCTTTCTATGGATTAGGCATTTCAAGAGTTTACAGTAACTCTTAATGTGTGATTAAAAATTTTATCGGTGTGTCAGAATGTTGCCATTTCCAAGTTTCAGTGATTTGTAAAGTACAGTGTGTAATGATTTAAATTTTTTTTTTTTAAGAATAGGCATTTCAACAGTTTACGATAACTCTTAATCTGTTTGATAACATTTTATCGGTGTGTCAGAATGTTGTCATTTCCATGATTCACAGATTTTGTAAAGTACGATGTGTCATGATTTAAATTTTTATATCTAGGATTAGGCATTTCAAGAGGTTACGATTTATAACTCTTAATTCGTGATTAAAAATTTTATCAGTCTGTCAGAATGTTGCCATTTCCAGGTTTCAGTGATTTGTAATAATAATAATAATAATAATAATGCGGTTTATAAGTCTCATATCCAGGCTAATGCCCGCTCATGCGACTTCACACTATACTATTTGTATAACTCTTAATCTGTGATTAAAAATTTTATCAGTGTGTCAGAATGTTGTCATTTCCAACTTTCAAAGATTTTGTAAAGTACAGTGTGTTATGATTTAAGTTTGATTTTTTTTTTCTAGGATTAGGCATTTCAAAATTTTACGATAACTCTTAATCTGTGATTAAAAATTTTATGGGTATGTCAGAATGTTGCTATTTCCAAGTTTCAGTGATTTGTAAAGTACGGTGTGTAATGATTTAAATTTTCTTTTTTAAGGAATAAGCATTTCAACAGTTTACGATAACTCACAGTCTGATAACATTTTATCGGTGTGTCAGAATGTTGTCATTTCCAACTTTCACAGATTTTGTAAAGTACGGCGTGTCATGATTAAGTTGTTTTGTTGTTTTTTTTGAGGATTAGGCATTTCAAGATTTTACGATAACTCTTAATCTGTGATCAAACATTTTATCTGTTTGTTATATTGTTGTCATTTCAGGGGCGAAGGCTGACTTTTTCAACAGGGTAATCATAGTTGAACATGATTGTCACTTATAGTCACGTATGCGGTATTAGTCGAAAGTGCTATAATATCCGTTCGTAAAGTCACATTTGATGTTCACAGTATGATACTGTAACACAGAGTATGGACTTAAAAAATCCGTAGGCATCATCACAATTCCTGAAAAGCTACAACAAAAGTTTGAGTAGTTAGAAACAGGTTGGCTGAAAAGGCACCAAACAGTACAGATTAGTTACAGGGCCAGGATCGCACAAAAATACATGTATATTATCACTCACCAAGGTGTAATGGCTCCAAAATTGTAGAATTTAGGTCCAGTTAGGCTAGACCTAGCAGGCCTAGGCTAATAAACAAAACATTGGGAACACGACCTTGCAGGAAAAACCCATCCAGACCGTAGGGGAGTGACAATCTGTCAAGCTTTAAAAAGAATGACCTTTGGTTGCTTGGGTAGCAGACTGACTAACATCTTTGGACAAACCGCTCTATGCTCAACGACTTCCTCCCCCTCCCCCGTTTCCACCTCTGGCCAAATATCCAGACCTAAAACAAGAAAGTACCAATTTTATTGAAAACGTAATTTTCAGGCCCAGTCTACACCATGAAGCCGAGCCCACCTTTTTGCAAATGGGTAGGCCTATGTGAGTATTGCCATCGTCAAACCTTGCCGGTTTTGAGAACAGGGGGGCCAACTGAATTACTTTTCCAAGTCGTTTTGTCATTCATGTTATTTGCCAAGAAGAATTTATGTTCATCTAATAAGTTTGTTTGTTTGTTTCATAAAGTCAGAAACCTCCTTCATAAAAAAAAGTAAATCTACCCCAAGGTGCTTTCCCCAACCAAAGATTTTGGGAATCAGCTACATTGCACTATAAAATAGGCAACGTGGCAACACCAGCGCCGGGCTTGTGAATGGAAATATGTGTGTGGTGAGACTGTTCATGTGGCTTTCTGTAAGTGTGGATTCATTTCTAAACTGAGCGAAAACTAAAAGTGGTCGTAAACTTGTGACTGAAGGCATGTCACTTGTCAGCAACATTGTTAATTATTGTAGAATAAAGAGGCCCTTGATAATAATGAATTTCACTAAATGCTATAGAATAGTGTCTCGTTTTACCAATAATAATGTTATTTTTGTTCCGCATCACATTAAACCGCAATAGGTGAAAGTACCACAAATCAAGCGGAGACCTTAATTATCAGCTCTTCTTTACTAGCCGGTGAAATTTCCTTGCTTTCATTGAGTTGGTTTTTTTGTGAGGCCACTCCACATTTGGCTGTAGGGGTGTCCAGGTTCTTCTTTATCCCTTTTAATCAGTGAATAGAGCAGAGAAAATTTGAGGGGTATCAGCTTCTGAACGTAGGTCAAAGTAAGAATAGGCCTGACAAAGAGCAAATAAATAGGATTCGGCGGTGTTCTTGTTTAACTTGCCACGAAGGCCAAGGTCGACCAACGGCATTTTCGGCTCGTAGTCAGTGATTATTTGATTATATGGACCCTTCGCCTCTGTGTCATTTCCAATTTATACATATTTTGTAAAGTACGGTGTTATGATTTAATTTTTTTTTTCTAGGATTAGGCATTTCAAATGTTTACGTTAACTCTTAATCTGTAATTAAATATTGCCATTTTAAAAGTTTCAGTGATTTGTAAAGTACGGTGTGTAACGATTTAACATTTTTTTTCTAGGAATAGGCATGTCAACAGTTTCCGATAACTCTTAATCTGTGATAAAATATTATTATTTTATCATTGTGTTGGAATTTTGCCATTTTCAAATTTCACAGGTTTCGTAAAGTACGTTATGTCATGATTTGAAATAATTTATTAAAGATAGCCATTTCAATAGTTTACGATAACTGTTAATCTGTGTAATAACATTTTTTTCGGTGGTTCAGAATGTTGCCATTTTCAACTTCGACGGATTTTGTAAATTATTGTGTGTCATTATTTCATTTTTTTCCCCCCCAAGGATTAGGCATTTCAGTAGTTTACAATAACTCTTAATCTGGGATTAAACATTTTATGGTGTAATAGAATGTTTACTGGGTGTTCGTCGTGCCCAGCAAAAAAATGGCTATAATTCTAATAACAAGCCTTGGGTGACAAAAGAATAAAAAATATGTTAGTTGCCAAAAATAAAGCTTTCAAGAGCAATGACCCAGACCCAGTTAATTATTCAAAAGCAAAGAAAGTGTGTTAAAGAAAAAAATTAAAGTTCGTAAACAAGATTTCAAAGAAAAAATTGAGAGGGCATTTAAATGTAATAACAGCAAAGAATGCTGGTCAGGGCTCAAGAAGGCCACAGGATATAATTCAGTGCATGCGAATGTCAATGTGGAGAACGAAAGTGAGTATGCAAATGAGTTGAACAAATCCTATGTCCGATTTGACACTTATGACTTCTCAGCTGTCCATAGAGAACTGAAAGATAGTTTTTTCTTGTGAGACTGGAACACTGAATCTGTCAACAGAGCAGGAAGTAAAACAACTATTCAGGCAGATAATGTCTAGTAAAGCATCAGGACTGGACAATATTAGTTGTAAAGTTTTAATATTATGTGCAGAGCAGCTAGTCTAGCAATATTTTTTTCTACTCTTTTTAATCTCTCTTTCACCCAAAGTTATATACCCACAATCTGGAAAACATCTGAAATAAGCCCTGTTCCAACAAAAGCCAAATTAAACTGCAAAATTGACTTACGACCTGTTGCATTGACATCGATTGTGATGAAATGCTGTGAGAAGCTCATATTGCGTCATCTCAAGTCAGAAATAAAAGACCAATTCGATCCTCATCAGTTTGCATATTGACAGTTCAGAGGTACTGATGATGCTATAATATTGTTATTATTACAAAATATTTATAAACACATAGATACCCCAAAAAAAATTAATTACGTCAGGGTCCTATTTATACATTTCTCCTCGGCTTTTAATACTATTCAGCTCCCTCTCATGATTAAACAACTGCAAGATCTAAATATAACACTAACAGAACGTCTTCTGAAGTGGACTCTTGAATTTTTTACAGCATGTCCACAGTATGTTAAACTGAATAAAGCAAAATCATAATTAATAACTACCAACATAGGTGTGCCCCAAGGATGTGTATTATCACCTGTCATGTATACCACCTACACCAACGATTGCCGAAGTTGCTTCGATAACATCCCAATAATTAAATTTGCAGACGACACATGTATTGTCGGCTTCATATCAAGCAACGAAGAAATTATTTTAATCAAATTGCAAAACTTACTCAATGATGCGAAGACAAATTTCCTACTTCTGAATGTAAGTAAGACCACTAAAATGGTGTTTGATTATCGTGTGAAGAAGAGTCCTGTAATCCCACTGACGATCAGTGATCAGGATGTGAAAATTATTAAAAAATATAAATATTTCGACATCACTGTTGACAATATACTTTGGTGTCTTCATCATATTAAAGAGATTAATAAAAAAGCAAACCAGTGTCATATTTTATTCGCAGGCTCAGGTATTTTAAGATACATAATTATCTCATCCAGTTGTTCTATACCTCATCCCTTTAAAGTATATTTACGTTTGGTGTAACATGCTGGCCTATTCACATCACAAAGAGTGATAAGAATAAGGTGAATCGCATTATCAAAAATGCAGGAAAAATTATCCAAACCATATTATTACTATCTAGGCTATTGATGAGCTATACGTGAAAGCAACCATCGATAAAGTAAAGAAAATCCTCTGTGCACTATACATCCCCTTTTCTACAAGCATCAGTGCGAAGTGGCAGGTTTTTGTCTCAACTCAAGCGAGTTGAATAGAGAGATACCGAAATACCTTTATGCCGCATTCAGTCCAAGTAGTGCGAGTCGCTCCAACACAGTGAATAAAAGAAAAAAAAATATTGTACAAATTAGAAATCCTATGTGAAGCACAGTGCACAATATGCTTTATTGAGTGAGAGGGCACGGAGTCGAAGTGAGCAAGTTTGCCGATTAAGTGGCTTTTCTGTTGTGAAGATGAACGCGAACTTTTATGTAGTCTATGTCATGTGTCTGGACGTCTGGATGATTGCGAAGAGTGTTATTAGGTATTTTCAGCTCCATCACGTGACCTAGGAATTCTTGCTCACACATTGATTTATTTACATACTCTGCCCATGCATGATTATTCGTCATATATCAAAATATCCTAGTTATCCCTAGATCACGTGGCGTAACTGAAAATACCTCATTGTCTTTTGCTATGTCATGATCCCGTAGAAGTACCGTTGTTACTATTACTGTGTTCGTGTGTACCAAGCCATTTTCCATGTTATGGATAATAAAGCTATTCTTATTCTTAAATTATAGCTTTAAAAACTGCATACATATTCAATTTCCATCCAGCTCAAAATTTGATTTTTTATTCTATTCTGCCGTTGGATTCATCCTTCCACCTTCGCCCCACTCCATTTCCTCCTTTCCTGTTCCAGGATGAACAGCTAAAAACAATGGGCCTTCAGTCCGATATTCTCTGTTAGATTTGAATTCCCTATCTAAGAGTAACAGTGTCAGGGATAGGACTGTGCTTCCTTCGATACTTAAAATGAGTCCTCTCAATAATTCTCAGAGCCAGCAGTCACTTCCAAAATCTGGGAAAGTCAACAGAGTCAATTCAGTCTTGGGAAGTCAACAGAGTCAATTATGTCATTTTATTTTATTTCATTTTTGTAGTATTACTTTTATGACCGACTGCTTTAGAAATAAAAATAAACCAGACAAACAGCAACCTTCCTCTCCCCCCGCCCCTTTCCAAACAAAAAAGACACTTACGTCATTATCATTAAAACCAAACCAATCTCATTATCGTTAAAGACCATTTTTTCATCCAGCTGGTCCTGTTTTGACCTTTGACCTAACTAGTTAGCCTGACCTCATGATGTTACGGGGACTCTTAAAGTATCGATATCAATGATTGTGGATACATGAGTCATAAATACTCTGTAAGTAGAATATATATTTGAATAATGTATCGACTGAAGCATAGGCCTATTCGAGATGTTACTTAAAATCCATCATCTGTCATACACCACCACGACCCAAACCACCACGGCCAAGACCACGTCCCCGGCCAGGGTGACCTCCAAAGCCGAGGCCACGGTTAAAACCATCATGGCCTGGGCCACCACGGTAATTAGGGTCTTCCCACAGAGTTGCTAGAGAAGGAGCGATGCTTCTCTCATCTGTGTCCAGACTGCCTTGTGACAGGAATGTAGCCACAGTAGAACCGGTGCTAACATGCCGTTGAGAGGCACAGTGTATTCTCATCCCAGGTGTTCCGGAGGGCATCTTTTCGGATCGTGGATGGACACATGCACATGGCTTGTCCATGTGTGCGAACTGATTTTGGCTGGGGAAGCAGGCAGAGGTAAAAATCTTTAGTCCTAATCATATATGTTGCCCTGGTGCAGTTTCCTACTGTATTTGATTTTCTCAAAAATGAAAAAAAATTAAAAACAAAAACAAAAATGGTTCTTGCCACATGTAGCTTGCTAGAGGTTAACTAACAGCATGAAGGCGTGCCAGATCAGCTTTAGACGTAGTATTTGCATTGCGAACTACCAGCTGATGTCATACATAATTAAATTATGGTTACTATAGGCCTACTTTTTATGGAAACCCTCAGGGTCTTAATCAGAAGCTGAGTACAGAAAACGTGCTAGATCTACTTTGTATTGTTTGCCTTATTATAATTAACACACTACTTGAATGCAGTCTAACCTACTTTTCAGGTTTGTTTTTATAAAGAATAATTTTACCCAAATTCACTAACTGACAGTTTCTGGTCACGTATTATTACTTACAAGTTCTAGATCTAAGTTACAAACATAAACAGACGAATAGCCCAAATTCTCTAACAGATATTCAGTCTCCATGATTATGTTAGGCCAGTTAGTGTCCTCTCATGCAGGTAAATTGCATACTCATTCTAACTTGCATCAAGATGTGTTTTTTAACAGTCATGCGTTGGCATACACAGAACTGTCTGCTTTTCGGGAGCCGTGATTTTCACCATATCAATGACCCTACTACAAATATGGTGAGGATAGTGAGCACTCTCACTGTTATGATCATAAGGGTGAGTTAGAACCATTTCTATTACGTCAGGTCAAATGAAAGTATGTCTCCTGTCTTATCCACTGATTGTCTTAGTCTCTTATCTTGTCTGTCCTGCATGGCCTTAATTTTGGCTCTTATTTTCCAAAACATGCTTACGCTAGTGTGCGCTATACGGTTCTAGATATTGTTATTGCGTATGCTAATACAGAATGAGTAATACCAGTGCGAACCCTGCCAGTCCTTATAGACGGAACTAAATATAAAATCCGAAAGAACACAAAGCCACAACACAAGCCTCCATTAGGAAAACACCGAGTTTTCTCTTTTCACCATTTCAGCGCGAAACAAACTAGATTTGTACAAACATGGTGGAGAAAGAGTAGATCTAGATTTCATCTTTTAAATAAGTATAACCTTTTATAAATTAGTCCCTTACAAATAGACATGTTCATGTTCGAAGTTCCGAATATATCTATACAAGCACCTACCACATGCAGTTGCCTCCATTACAGTTATGGGGATTCTTGGAAGGAGGCCTTTCTCCCATCTTCGGAGGTAGAATATGATCTGGCCGCACAGGATCCTGGCAGCAGTAACACCTGCTGATAGTGCGCCCCATGATAGCAAATGAGCTGCGAACGAAAAAAAGAAAATGGACAGTGAACCCAAATTCGGCCATAGCTATATCGGATACTTTTTAGAAAAGAAATCCTTTTTGGTTATATACTGAATATGGCTATCTCCTGGGACAGGACCGCTCTTGCATTAATACAGTTCATTTAGTCATTGGTTTAGCTACAAGATCGGTCCTATTCCGTGATTGTACCCTGAATACGACATGGATGATTTACATGTAGAGCATTTGGCCTGGAAGCTCCTGTCTCGACCGAACCATAAAAAGGGTAACCAAAACCATCCGGTGTCAGTATTAATCCGCAATTTACCCTGAGACTATGGAACACTGATAGAAATTGGATAATCTTTACTGGCATGACGTTTAAAGTTATCAAGAGGTTAAATACAATGGGCTTTACTGCTTGAAAAAAAAAAAGAAAACCAGGTTGCGCCACATTTATGATGTGAGGAATAGTGAGTATCCTGAAACGTGGATTAATCACAAATTTAGGAATGGGTCGCAAATTTATATTGTTGTAATGGACTTTGGAAAACGCAAGCTGTATTTGGTCCCATCATTTATGATTTAGAATGCCTTACTAACTTGAATTTAACCTTGATCCTTAGGGAGACTCTGACTTATACACGACTACACAAATGTCAGATGTACGAAGTGATTACTGCTTACTTAAACTCATGCCCACACTGGCAGATGAAGTGACCACAGCCCCATTCTTTGTCTCTAGGAATAGGGTCGTATTTCACGCGGCATTCAAAGCATTTAGAAACCTGCAAGAAGAAGATGAAGAAGAACAAAAAAAAAAAAACACCAAAAAGTACATATCTCCACGCCAAACCCACAATATTGGAATTACGAGACAACTGTATAAAACTTTAGATTCGCAAGGTGGATCGCATACCTGAAGTCCGAGCCACATTTTAATTTATTGATGACTGGTTGGTTGGTTAGTTATTTAGCTGAATCTGCCCTGTTCGGAGAATTCCAAACAACCCCACACTAATTTTCCTATATGAATTACATCAGAGATAATGAAGTGATAAGTGTTTCATGTGAACATGTAAGTTGCATAATTTATAATAATTTTAAAAAACTGTCAGACCGTTATTCCATTTACAGTTTGGTATCTCATGTTGTATATTGAACAATACGATAGTGCAGAAAACTAACTTCTCTCTGGAGACACGATTAGTTGACTACTATGATGCTGGACATCGAGTGTTTCAGAGGAACAAGAAAAACCATTTTAATCACCAAAAAAGTGGAATTTCTCAACTTGTGCGGCAGGTGCTAGTAAAGCAAGTTTGGAAAGGGGNGGGGGGGGGGGGAGGAACAGTCTACGCATTAACATCATTTTGAAAAATCTCTCACTGCGACTTTCTACTTCAAACCCTTATCCGTAAACCTTAAAAAGGCAACTCTAATAGTAGGATTATAAATCCTAAATAATTCGATTATAAATCCTATAACCAAAAATTGGAAATGTTCTCTCTGCTGCTACTAGCAGAACTGCAAATTCTACTGGTAGTTATAGGCATCATAACTGTGAATTCATCTAGTAAAAACTATAACTGCGCTCTCTACGTCAGTTCTATCGGTAGAGACAGTATTTATGATTTCTACTAGTAGAAACTATATAATTTGCTCTTTGTGCTTGTAGAATTAAAAGTTCTATCAGACATTTGTCTCAATACATCATTTAACATTTTAAATTAACACGGTTCTTGTTGTCGATACATTATTATAACGTATTAACACTAAGAAAGTTGTTGATTTAAAGTGCGATTAAAGTGCTAGAAAAAAATGTGATTTCCGACAGTTTTTATATTTTCAATATCAAGTTTTAAATCAAAAGTCATCATTTTTGCTAAAAAATAATATTTCGAAATTAATGTTACAACTTTTAACCTATTCTGAAATTGTAAGAAAAAAACCGTACCGGAAACGTCACGTCAGCGCGGAAGTCGCGGCGTTTTCGATCGAGAACAATGGCAGCACCGGTCGAGCCGTATCAATTCGAGCCCCTGCGCCGAAAAACAGATGCCTCCACGGGCTGTACGGTGTCTTCTGTGGATCCATCTCTAGATTTACAGTTTACCGCACAACAATAACCCATTGTTTCCACGTGGGAGCGAGCCCTACTGAGTGCAGCGCTACGCGTAATAGCCTTGAGCCCGACGCGCAATAGCCATGAGGCGTGTTGGTGACGTCACGTATTTCTGGCGAGGCGAGCAGCGGTGACGCTAACACAGGAGGGCATGGGCATGTGTTTCTTTGTGATTTTTTCGAAACGTGTTAGATTTGATGGGTTTGAGATGGTCAGTAGGAGTTTGAATCACTGATGCATATTAAAATAGTAATTTCACAGGATTCCGTGCACTACACCATAAATGTACTTTAGTCGCACTTTAAGGCAATCCGCTACTCTTCCTATTAGGAGTAGAGTGCACTGCTGTGGTGCGCACTGTCCTTTTCCAATTCAGTACATTTTACATGAAAATTTGCGCATCTGAATGCTGAATAGTGCATTTTTTTTTCTGGTGTGGATGGTGATCTTAGGTAAACGTTATCGTAAAATACAGTCGTTACTTCACAACCAGATTTCATACATGTCTCAAAGACAAGGTTAAGGCACATACTTACATACAGAGGGGTTTTTAATACGTGTTTCTCATGAAAAAGTTAGATGGAACTCAGGGAAAAGGCTGTCTCTCAAAGTAACATAACGAGAATCAACTTTACAAATATAAAATGCTTCTGTAAGTATGCCCATTACAGTGTCTCACATACATGTGTGAAACCTCATGACCAAGTAACAATTGCAGTTTAAAATACATTTTTCCTAAATTCACTATCTACAGCAAGAGAGGGGCACTATTTAGCATTCTGATGCTCAATTTTGCACGTAACATAATACTGCATTTGAAAAGAGCAGGGGAAACCACAGAGGTGCACTATACTCTACAAAGATAGAGTAGTGGATCATCTTAAAATGTATATTTCACTGATAAGAGAGCTTTGTCAAACAACAATCTTCGGCTTCTTCTCGTGCTGCACACTTTGTCTGTCACACTTTGTCAGAGAGCTTGTTTATTTTCCCCTTAATAACAAGACCTACCTCTTTTCGTACCGGTACCTTTTTCCACCAGCTCCTCTCACATTCAGCATGATTCAGCGCACGCAAATTGTCTCTCTGTCTTCTCAGTGACATTTTCCAAAATGGTGTCAACATTCGCAGCGTCATTCCGCAACGCCTGCAGGTATTCTTCGTTCTGAAATGGGTACGGATCACTGAATGACCGACCGGTGTATCGAAATGAAACTGGAGATTGAACCTATTAGTACTGGATTAATATTAAAGTTTTTTGTTTGTTTTTTATTTTTTTACCATGTAGATCTAATATTCAGGAAAAGTCTGAAATGGCGTTTCGCGGGGATCTCTTTTTCGCGAACTCCCCATATGTGTGACCACTGAGGTCTAGTGTTACGCGAAGTGATGTCACAGAATCGCCATCTAAAAAAAAATATATTTCACATACTGGCATTAAAATCACCAAATTGGAAACCCTACTTTATACTACAGAGAGACAAACGACATATATTTGTATGTTTGATATAATGTCCAATAATGTGGGATAGTAAGCAGCATTTTGCGTTAACCTTATTTTCTAGATCTAAAAAAGTAAGCCCCTCGAGCAATTTGAAGTGAAGGGAATATTTTTTCGCGAGAAGTGATTTTCGCAGGTCAAGTTCAACTCGGGAAAGTTAAATCCTCATGAAAAGAAACAAAAATACTTCTACTGCAAATATTTTGATAAACATGCAAAGTGCGAGTATGAAGACCTTTAAGTTATAAAATAAATAGGTCCATTACTTCGAATTAAAGATTTTAGATAGTCTATGGGGAGGTTCCGACTCGGGCTCCAGGAGGATTGTCGCGAAATTTGTGAACGTCATAACTTAAAGTAAAGGAACAGGAGTAGACTAGTTATTTGCTTCACCTCTAAAAAGTCCACAATGTTATTATTTTTTTGTGCTTCGTAAAATTTAAACCACGTATATTTTTTCTTTCGCCTGATAGTTTCTGAGAAAACACCACAGGGATGTCGGGATTTTCACCCTGCGCGCTTCGTATTACTGGTGTTGCGTGGCGTCAAAAAAACGAGATGGGCTAGCCGACGATTGATTCAGACAGTTTTGCGCGTGGGTCTGCAGTAGTCTACACCAATCGTCTGCTGGCTTTTTTGGCTTTATGACGTCACGCAGCACAAGTAATGGCGGCGTACAGAGGGTGTAAATCCCGATATTAAAGAGGTGTTTTCTTTGAAATGATCAGGCGGACGCAAACTGAACACGGCATAAATTGTATGAAAAAATAATGTGGATTTTTTTTAAAGTTGTAACACAAATATCTACCCGTTTCTTTAAGTGCATGAAAAGTAAAGACTGAAGAATTGTTACAGGTTCTGAGCTTGAACGACATGGAGCTAGCAAGTGAACCTTATCATCCACCATTGCTTCAAACTATTCAAGAAATACACAAAAAGGGCGTTTTCTGGAAATAGCAAAATTATTATACTACCACCACCACCAACAACAACAACAACACCACTACCACATCATCATCATCATCATCATCATCAGTTTGAGAGGGATAAAAACTTACTGAAGATAAACACAATAAACACAATGCACTTCACTTTTATATGCCGTTGGGGACAAGAGCTACAAAACAGGAAGCTAATAATAGCCTCTCTTGCACTATCTAAAATCTATTTCTGAAACAGGCATTGTAGTAATAAAAGTTCCATGTAAAGACTAGCTAGTGTAAGGGCTAACAAAAGTAGGGAGTGAGGGGGGCATGGACGCTATAATTGTATAAAAATCAGCCTGGCATAGCACTATTCGAATATTCCGTCAAATATATAATATACATGTACTGTATGTAGTAGAAGGCTCACGAGTAAAAATACTAACATTAAGAACCACGGAAGGAGGTAAATGAAATGTGAAGGATCACAATGCAGGGCTGCGTTTCTGTTTTTTACGTAATTGTCTTGCTAGTTTATGACAGCCAATGAGCGGAGTCTACACGATTTATGGGTGGAGCTTAACTGTTGCATTAGCGTTGCTTTAGCGTTGGACAATAAAGCTGGGATCAGTGCGGTTGCCAGATTGCCTCTTTCGGAGCCAAATAACAGATTATCATAACATTTCTACACACCTTAAAACAGTTAGCGGTAAACGTCGTGGATTATAACCCTCATTGCTGTCTTATGACAAAAAGGCACATATGCCGTGAATTTCTACTTTTGTCAGAGAAGGCAGCCCAGTATGCCCTTTCCAGGCATGTTTTGGCATTTCGAATGCGATTTGACTCTGCTCGAAAAAAAAGTTTGGCATCCCTACTCACGGTATGGTGGCATTTTCTCAAATTAATTCCTGTAATGTTTCATTCCCAAAATGAAATCATTTCATACTTAAAGAACACATGAGAAACGCAGCCCAGCAGCGAAATCATGTACAGGTTAGTAACTTCTAAGCTACTAGTCAAATCCTTGGTGCCCTTAAAATTAAAAGAGTGAGGTTAAAACCAAGAAACACACAAAGCACTTGACATACTTACCTGCTGCAGATACTCCCGAACTTCATCTTCATTCCCTGTAGCAAGAAAGTAGGATTATTAATCACTCTCATCTTGATTTAAGGTTAGGGGTTTGGTTAGGGGGTAGGTTTAGAGAAGGAAAAATGCACTCTGAGGACAGTTCCTACCCATTATTATTATTTACAAATTCTCTCATTGCTACTTTTTTTGACACTCCTACGCGTTATTGTAAATACAGATTCTCTCATTGCTACTTTTGGACAGTCCCTATACTCATCATTATGTACAAATTTTCTCATTGTTACTTTGAGACAAACCTACGCATTACCATTGTTTACAAAGTCTCTCATTTCTACTTTGGGATAGTCCCTATGTGTTATCGTTATAAACAAATTCTCTCATTGCTACTGTGGGACAGTCCCTACACATTAACATTGTTTGCATATTCTCTCATTGCTACTTTGGGACAGTCCCTATTCATTATCACTAGTCTATTTACAAATTCTCTCATTGCTACTTTCTGCTGCTTATGGAACAATACGGTGGAAGAGTCCCGGGACATTGCCGGTGTGACATGCTAGATTGTCCCCCATGCTAGGGTGTCCGGGGGGACACTCTGGCATATGCTAAACTGTCCCCCACTATGCTATACTGTCCCCCCCTATTTACTATACAGAATAAAAGGCAAAATAGGAACTAAATGAGATTGTGTCCCCTTTTTTTCACACAACCACTCCCTGCTACTATAGTTCTACCTTCCATCCTTTATACTACTCTTCTACTCCCATTCACGAATATAAAACGCTGGTGAAAAAAATAGCGGTAACCATTATCCCTGATACACGTCCATAGAGATACGATGATTATAACTTTGATTACAACCCTCAGAAATCATACATCATGGTGAGATGTTCGTGTATCATCACTGGGTTGTATTGTTTTCACTGATTTTTTAAAAATACTTTTTTTGGGGGGTGGGGGGGGGGATACAAACCTTTCGCAGATTTTAACATTCAGCAATTTTAAATGGTATTTAATGTATAGATCTTTATCTCTCGTCATATTAGGCTTGTTTTTTATTGCATGAAATTGAATACAAATCCTCGCGTCTGTTTATTTAAGACAGAGTCTGCAGATGACTTTATTGTCTTTTGAATTCGATATGAAAATAAAGCATCACTTTACCTGTATTATAAATGCAAACAAAAATTACGAATGCTCCATTCTGCAAAAGGTTTGCATTTAGTGTGATTTCCAGGTGGGACGATATTGCAGTTTTATTTAGAAATTATTAAAATTACAGGACAAATAGGTATGACATGTATAGAAAGTATATCATTAAGTAGCACACACTTGCAACAGTTGAAATATACGAAGTAACACTGTAAACTCTAAAAGAATTTAATTCAGAATTTTTGATATGTCTATTGTATACATCGATCTTGACACGGAATTTGTAACGCTGCAGATAGTTCACTTCAAACAAAATATAAGTTGTGCTTGTATCAGTAAAGGGAGAAAGCCGCAAGAAAGGCGGAGGGTGAGGAGCAGGAAGAATGGAATAACGTAACCTAAAACAATATAGATCTAATACAGAAAGTAGAATAATAATCACAAGCGTTGAATGCTGCGTGGTGATTTTGGAAGGAGTGTGTTGTAAATTATTGGAGGGTTGGCTGCCGAGGGGGGAGCATAGGTACCAGCCTGTGTCGTCCCACCCCCTTCCACAAAAAAAAAAAAAGGTGGCGGGGACACAGTGCTGTGCTCCCAAGTCCTCCGCAGTCAACCCAAGAGTTAGATTACGAAATGGAGATCAAGTAGAGGTCACCACCCAAATTATAGAAAGTTTATCATTATCATCATTTAAAAAAGAATCAGTAATTAAACTAAAATGATCATCATGCTATTTTTCCTCTGAAGATTTCTGAAATGGAAATCAAATGAGCATCGATATTTCTCTCTTAACTGAAAGGAATTATGACTTTCAAAAGCCATCATATCATACGTTTAATCATGGAAACCCTGTCCAGACAATTCACACCACATAGACCAACATGAAATAGCTTTATAGTGTTGAGCACAAACAATACTATTATCGTAAACTTTTCAGATCTGGAAAACAAGAGATCATCCTGTCCTCCGTTAGATTCTTGGATTTCTCATAATTCGATAAAAAGAATCAATCAGTTTTGGGTAACATTTTGCACCTAATTTCAGACATTTCACCGCGGACAACTCTTATAATCTAAATCAAAATGAGTGAAGTTTAAATTTAA
>JAWQUT010000204.1:1110393-1134440 GCA_033807755.1 Ellobium chinense | reverse complement strand
GAGAGAAAGAGAGAGAGAGAGAAACAGACAGAGAAGAGAGCCTGTGGGCACGTATGGCAGTTTGTCACCGTGAGACTAAAGTGTTCAAGTTCAAGTGTGATACAAATTTCTCAGTAATCTCAGACCCCTAATTAGCGGGAGCCGATACCTGGATACTCAGCTTTTTAAGCTCTGGGTATCGATAACATCGATTCTATTGCGACCCCGATAGTTGGATGGATGAATGGATGAATGAACGGATGGATGGATAGGTGGATGGATGGATGGATAGATGTATGGATAGATGGTTGGTTGATTGGTTGGTTGGTTGGTTAGTAGATCAATATTACTGTCTGATTATGGATTGAGTGACTGAAAATTGAGTGAACGATCGATAGATCGATTGACTGTCCGATCGATTGACTAATCGATCAGTTGATAGATCAATTATGCACGATCGACTCTGATCTATCAATTCTGATCAATATATCTATTTTGACCGATTGATATGATTGATTGATTGATTGATTGATTGATTGATTGATTGATTGATTGATTGATTTTGGTTGATCGATTGATTGATTTGGATAACTTGATCAATTTTAATTTGGTGATCTGTTTCAATCGAGTTTTTGATTTTGATTGACTTATTCATTTAGATCAAGTGATTGCTTTCGATTGATCAAAATCGATCACTCCATCACATCAATCACTCCATCAAAATAAGTCAATGAATCAAAATTAATCACTCGATTAAAATCAATCACTAAATCAAAATCGATCAATTGATCAAAATCAATCAATCAAACTCAGTTGATCAATCAAAATCAATCGACCAATCAATCTAAATAGATTAATCTATCAGTATCGATCGATCGATCTATCATAATTAATCAGTGTATATGGATCGATCGAAAGATCAATAAACAGTCAGTCAGTCAGTCAGTTAGCAAATCAATCAATTAATCGACGAAATGAACAGTTGATCTTTCGATCGTCTAATCAGTGCTTTATTTAGTCACATAGATCATATTGATCTACCAACCAATCAACTAACCTACCAACTAATAAACCAACCAACCAACTGACCAACCGGCCGACCCACCTGCCGACCACTCAATGAATGAATTAACGAGCCAATAAATATCAAACAAACTATCACAATCGCAATAGAATTGATGCTACTGATACCTGGAGCTACTTGAAGTTGAAGGCTGAGCATCCAGTTATCAGCTCCTGATACTTAGGGGTCTGAGTTTGTATCACACTTGCACACTTCAATCTCATAATCAAACTCAAACACTCACACAGACAATAAAACGGTGACCTCATAATCAAACTCAAACACTCACACAGACAATAAAACGGTGACATTATATAGTGACAAGCAACCATACGTGCCTGCAGAACCTTCTCTTTCTCTCTCTCTCTCTCTCACATAAACACACACACACACACACATTCTCATACACACACATTCTCACTCTCACACACACACACACACACACACACGCGCGCGCACACACACACACACAAACACATACATACACACACTCACACGCTTAAACACACACACAAACACAATATAGTGACCGGCAACAATTTGTGCCCGCCGACAATTTGTGCCGTAACATATGATGGCATAAAATTGTCGCCGATGCAATTGATTTTATGTAGCGACACTCCCGGAACAAACTGTCGCCTGCGATAATTTGTGCCGTAACAGCGTGTCCTACTTTAAGGGAAAGAAAAAAAAAANGGGGGGGGGGGGGTCAACGTCCAAAATTTTTCACAAATCTCTTTCAAAAAAGGTCACCTCGAATTATGATTTGATCACCATTTTTGCATAAGCCTGGTTTTGACCGCGTGCTAATACACAGGCCTACACACTTTATTTTTTTGTATCTTAAAGGCTCAAATTGTACCTGAAACTTTAAAACTGGATAGTTTGTTTAGAATATGCATCATTTTACATATTTCTACACTTTGTCACTGGCTGGCAGGGTTCCAGAAAAGGGGGATTTGCAGATTAATTGGGTTATACAAAATGATTAATTTGCTCCCTAATACTAGTGATAGGTGCCTGAAACTTTAATCACATTTAATCATGTCTGTGCAGTAGATCTGTTCTTTGGATCTTCATTAATTCAAAACATTAAGGTCTCTAGCAATATCATTCGAAGCAGCTGGCAAGCAAGGGATGAGTTTGCCCTTGTAAAGATTGAAAGGGGGGAGACTGGAGAGGAACAGAGACAGAGAAAAGTATATGATCTTTCTTCGTATCATTTTGTAATTACACATATTCATCTCATTATTGCCATAACTTCATTTATGCCCAGTGTTGCACTGTGCTATCTGAGGTTTATAAATGTTAAAATGCACGGTCCATTATGCTTCACTGCAACTCATAAAGAAGCATGACCATAGTGGCAATTAAGAGGTGCTGTAATAACTGATGACCTTTATTATGCAAAGGCAAAACATCCTTTAACAGAATTTAGTTCAGTGGATTGCCACTAAGTGAATCCAGCTGTACTGTTGCTGTTGTTGTTTTAAAAGATGCCACAAAATACGCTCAAACATGCTTATTTGTTATTAAATTCATAAGATGTCTTAACACTTTTGTATTAAACATATTTCACAACATCCATAGGATAATCAAAGCCACCTTTTACTCTGGCACTTAGAAAGGTTCAAAACAGCATTAGTTTCATATCTGTAAAGCATTTTTGGACAAGTGTTTGAGTGTATTCTTACTGGGAGTTTGAGCGAGTAAATGATTGATTGGATGGGTGTTAGGGACACACCACAAAAGTCAGTGTTTCAATCTTTTGTTTTGTTTTGTTTTTTTTTGTTTGAACAAAGACAACTGGACACATATAGTGGTACCCTGATAGCACACTTTAAATATCACAGCTTTTGAGAATTTGTTATAACACTATTACCTAGTAAGTTATTAGATTGATAATGTTATCCAGAACACTTTATGTTGTTGAAGGCATTGCCCCTGTGTGACTTGCGAGTCATCCTCACAATCTGAAGACACTGAGTTCTGAGCTTTTTGGAATTGAGTTGAGTCAAGTGGCTGTGCTGGAGTATACTTGGGAAAGACAACGGCTATTCCCATATTTTTTTCATTACACCTTAATCTTTCTCACTTGCAAAAGTCTATTTATCAGCCCCTGCATAAGCAATCTCAACCCCTTCTTCTTCAGCTTTCGATACATTTCAACCATGCTAAACACTTCATCCAGCCTGGCTCACAAATAAGATGGTGTGCAGGAGGTCCCGTATAATTGGCTGTTCAGCTGAGCTCTATTCCGCCAGCTTTCCAATCCTTGTCTGGCATCGATTGGACACTCCTGATGCCCAGCACCTGATGTACACATCTCAAGGTTAGACAAAGGCAGGTACACATTAAGAAATATGAACCAATTACAGCCATGATCCTTTGCGATGCCTGATCTTGGGGTCCATGCTATGAACTAGGTTAAGGTAAGCAAATCTTATTTCTTCTTATTACTGATAATCCCAGTGTGCTTCATTCGAAATGATTCAGCATATCCCATGAATTTCATGTTAAACCTGTTCAGGTGTAAATGAGAGAGAAACACTCTTTACCCAATGAATAAATGCAAGTCAGGTGCACAGCGTTTAGTTTATTTACATATCAATATTCAAACCATGATTTTTCACGACTTAAGGTCTTATGTTTATTCGCAGCAACTATATAAAAAAACTATACACTGTGACTGTTCGTCTGAAGACATCTATGTTGAAATTTGAATTATCAGAGTTAAGAGGAATAGAACAATCATCCATTCTGAAGCAATACACATCTTGCTTCCTTATCAGGAGTCATGCTTTTGACTTGGGAGAGCTATCAGTCACACCTGATTTAGCTATATTCTCACAACTTCTATTTGGCACTCTAAGAAAATGTACTACGCAACATGTGAGGGACCCTAAGTGCATCACTAATGAATACTGCCCTTGATACTTGTAATATTTTATCCCCTTCACAGCTGTAAGAATTCAGAGAGGACTTCTGAAACTGCATGTACATTGCCACCCACGAATAATATTGTTGCAAGTCTTTGACAGTATGGACTTATGACAGTATCAATTTAGGCAGCAATATGATAAAAGTCCATAATTTAGCTTTGTTTATTCCAACATAAAAATTGAGTTTGCTTGTGACACAGGAGGCTAATAATGGTTACCCTGGATGGTCATGTTTTCATAACATTTATTTTCCAACATGCGGCAGAGATAAAATAGGTCAGCAGGTGATGGGATCAACAATTTGCTCTATATGGAAGTACTACTATTACTACAATCATGTACTTCACACTTAATGATAATAATGTTACAGTAATACGATTACACTTCACACCTTTGTTCAAAGCACAGCTTTGATAAGACTAAGGGATCTATTCCTAAGTGCTCATGTATATCACAAATCTGAGAACCTCAGAGGACAAGCTTGAATTAATGTTCCTGGTCGTAATATCTTCTCTTCAGAGTTCTGTATTTCCTGAGCATATACAGAGCCTCTAGCTCTTTCAC
Organism: Ellobium chinense; assembly: GCA_033807755.1. Lineage (NCBI taxonomy): Eukaryota > Metazoa > Mollusca > Gastropoda > Ellobiida > Ellobiidae > Ellobium > Ellobium chinense. The sequence goes on along the minus strand of JAWQUT010000204.1, from coordinate 1,129,892 downwards.
TACATATTCTCCTTTGGCAATGAGAGCCGCAATTTCCTTTGGATCAGAAACATCCTTGTTCTTCATGAAGGCAGCGTGAAGGCGTGAGCGGAAAAACTCGGCACCTCTTGGATACTCCTTGCCTAAGTGAAGCAGCTGAAAATCATTGAAAGGACGAAAAGATTAGGAATAGGTCCACACTACGCAAAGAATGTCAATCACATACATATAGTACTTACTCAAGGCAGTTTAACTCACTGACTAATCACATTGCTTAACATATGTTATCTTAAATTATATTCTATTGTAAATTACCATCTTGCATCCTGTGTCATCACAATTTCAAAATTTTTTTCAGAAGAAATAACACTGCTGAAGAATTCATGGATGCAGAATACAAAAGCCATTTTCATATCAATTTATGGATGCAGAATACAGAAATCATTTCCGTTACCAGTTCTGCAAAGACCACAAATTTTGAATGTGAAAGTTTTACTGTGTTCTCTTTTTAAATGCTGCATGGTTGCTCCCATAAAGTGACATAAAAAGCATGATGAAATTTTAAAAATCAGACTAGAGAAGTACATGTAGTAGAAACGGTTGCAGTCATGTTCCTGTAAGTTATGCATTTAATATTTGCTTTCTAAAAGCATCAAAATTTTATCACTGTAGCTTTTATCATTACATTAATTGTAGCAGTGAAAGGTTTGATTCATCCCAATGATTAGGTAGTGGAAAAAAATGTGAGTTGTCAGTAGGCAAACTGATCCTCACTTCTAACTACAGCAGAACTTTACATGAAACCTAAGTTAACCTGATGTAATAGAAAATCACCTTCCAAAGCCCCTCTTTAGTCATAGTAAAATGTTTTGATTTACCTGACAATGACTTTCTGGGAACCTTTCATAACATGATAAGTGATGTGTTGGTGTGAGAGGAAAAGTGATCAAAACAGGAAAAAACAAGCTGCTGCCCTAGCAATTTTCACTTCCCTTGTCCACTAGTGGTTTGGCACATAAAGATTTCAGTCAGCTGCGTGGTGATTATTGCAGCCATCAAAGATGATGACAACGAACTCCAACAACATATAATGCTATAATCAGTCAAGGCCATCCAAGCCATCACCTAGAAACAGTGTCATCTGAATTTCTTTGCTTTGTACCCTCTTACATTTCCTATTTTACTATGCTGTAAATGGATAAGACAATTTGGTTAGTCACTTCAATTTCATGCTAACAGAGTTCTACTGTAAATAAGTTTAAGGGCAGCATGTAAACATAGATTTCTTTGATTAAACATAAATTCCTTTGATTACACATTTAGATAGCTCTGGCTAGCCATTGTTAGAGATAATAATTAAATAAATACTGCCCACTACTATAGATAACTCCCCATTACTCCTTCAAAACTTTGGCATAACTTTAGAAGAAATAACATGATCATTATTGAGAACATGCAAGATGTTAAGTCAGTGGGTCTTGTAAAGCCTGCAAATCAACAACTGGGTAGTGTTGGAGTGGGCAGATTTTATTGGTGCACAGTGTGATTACGCCCTTGTTTACAAAATAAGAAAATGATGTAAAAGTTTGAATGCAGAACTAATGGGGAGCTATTTATGATGGATAGTACAGTATATCTTATCTGTTATCTTATTCTGTTAACACAAAATTGTAGGGGCCGGCGAAATCTTGGCAGGTTAAGCAAGTTTTGTGTTATCTTTATACAGGGGGAATTACAGTCTTTCAAAATAGTGCAAACTTCAAAGTTGGTATGTTGTGCTTTTAAGCTGCAAGTTGTTGGGGATCATGGCACGTTGTTATCACCAAGACCTTTCATTTATGCAACAATTAATGTAATCTCCATATGCATGACCACTAATGGACAAGGGAAAGGAAAACTGTGATGGCAAGGCTCTTTTTTTTTCTTACTCTGTCTTTTTTTTTTTCTTCTTGGTGACCCAACAGTTGTTGTTTATCAAAGATTCCTGAAATTCATTGTTTATCAAAGATTCCTGAAATTCATTATCAAGTTACAAAAAAAAAAAATTAACTATGAACAAAAAGGGCCTTTGGACAAGGATTTTCTTTTTGTTTGGGTTAACTGAAATTTCGGGTGGAGTGCTGTTATGTCAAATGAACTCTACTGCATTCATATAATACTAGTTATGGTGTCCCTGTACTGCCTAGAAAGGAGGGGGGAGTGCGGGGGAAAAGAGTGGGTTTGACTGGTAAACAAAACTTACAATGAGTATTTGGTGATTTGTGTTGAACTTAAAAATATTCATCTTAGAGCTGGTAATGACGATGATGATGTAGAAGAAGCAATTGGGAAATTGAAGGGATGGATGACTGAGTAAGCCATGTACAAGTAACTAACTTCATGATGGGAAGCTAGCCATGTACAATTAACTCCATCTCACTCACTCAAGTTGGGCCTTTTGTTCACTTTATATTAGCATGACAGAGATGATAGTTTTGCTTCCCTAGGCAGCTGAGTCAGACTTGAGTGTCTCTTACAGTTTTATACAGCTGTTTCACTTGTATCCTTAATGCTTGGTTTGACATCTCTAGAATCCAAAAGTTGCACTCTGATCAAACAACTGAGTCCAAAAGGCGATCTGAGGCCATTTAGTGGGCTATCTGTCCTGTATGCACACTTGAAATCTGAAATAAATCAATGATTCAAATCATCATTCAACATCATAAACCAGCTTTCCATATCTTTTATCAACAAATTTAACAAGTTTATTGACCATGTCCAGAATGTCCTGGACAGACAACAAGGATGTGGAATATATGTCCGAGATACTGAGAACTATACCTGAAAATGAGGATTAAGCCCCTATTTGCTAAAATCCTATTTATTGCCTACAGTGAGAGGTAACTTAAACGTGGACATGCATGTCAAAAAGAATTTTCTGTTTCCCAATCGGACTTCTATCTGTCATTCAGCCATCCTTCTTATTGCTGCTTTCAATTATCTATTTTCCTGTGTTATAGGCCATGGGTTTATCAGATTGTAGAAAACTAACATTCTTACTTGAGGCACTCCCAACTCTGCAACACTGAAGATTGATTAATATTATAATGGTCTTGCTATGGATATGAAGAGAAATTAAATAATCAATGGGGAGTGGAATTAGCAACAAGATGATCAAGTGCTGCTCTGTGGTCAAGCCAATAGTATGTTGCCATAAAGCGATGAGGGAGAAATTATTTTGCAGTATAAATATGGGACAGGTTGGGACAAAGAGCTGTATCAAGTTAAGCAAGATGTTGACAGTGACTGAGACTTGTTTGTAAACTGAGTAAACTGTATTTTCCTTTGAAGACAGTACCGAACTTAATCCCCTTAATAAAAAAAAAACCAACTAAAAATTGATGCTCAGCTTCCTTTAACTGCTGTTCATTCAAATGCCCTAACGTCTGATACATCAAAGGAAATAAATCCTTGTATTTTGTATGCTTTGATAATGAATAAAATAAATATCACAATTTCAATCAAAAGCCATGTTTGTGAATGACACAAAAGTTTGTCTATATTACTTCTAGGACACTTCAAAAACTCCGCACTTGTGAGGAATGAGTATCTTAGGAGACAAATGGTGGTTCCAGAATAAAAATGCTACCTAATGGATACATTATTGTTTTACCAGAACCACTTCTTCCCTCTTTCCCTGCTCCTTCCCCAAAACTTTTCTTTCCTGCAGTGGAGCTGCTGATAAGCCACCTGTTATAAACAAATTTCAAAGCTGTTCTGACAACTGCCCAGTTCTATATATATATGGCAGTGGTTGTTATATTTTTATGTGCTGACCATCATTATAATAATTAGGAATATGACTTAGATATTTCATAAGAACTCGCTGAGTCAAGAGCCAAGAACTAGGTTATTCTGGTATTAGGACTTTGGAGATTTCTACCAAACAAACTTTGAGAGGTCACAGACTTTGATTACTTTGAATGCTTCTGTGACAAAATTTTTCTGGCAAATTTTAATAGTCTAGTCTAGTCTGACTTAATTTTGCTCTTCTATGTCAGGCACTGAGACCGAGAGCATCTCTGTCTAAACTGGATTAATAATTTATAAACTGTGTGACTATTGCTAAGTGGGTATGGTTAACATGTTCACTTTATGACAAGGCCTAGTCTAGACTTTAGAGCCTGGAATTTTAGGCTTAATTAGGTTACACTAAGTTACAGCCGTCAGCCGTGGGCGTGTTACTCAACTGACAATTCTCAAAATCTTACTGAAACTTATTATCTAGTCTAGTCTATAGATCTAGTCTAGTTATTGGTCGGCTTTAGCCGCTTAGGGCAGCCCATCTGTGCGACAAAATTTAGATGAAGTGGTAAACAATATGTATGGAAAATATTTCGGCATGGGACCCCTTTATAAGTTAACGAGGAGTGTAAAACATTACATAGCCAACAGTTGGGGGGAAAAGTTGATATCTTCATACCTGAAGTCCAAAGTCGCTACCACCAGCTGATCGTACACAAAACATTGATTATAATTTTGTACTGGAAAGGATAGTCGGATTGTTTTCAGATACTCGATATTTCAGTTGATAATTTTATGACCTAGGCTACAACTCGATACCAACAGGCCTACTTGTTTTCTTTTTGCGAAAAGTAAACTAATATATCTCTGCGCTAGAGCAATATGCTTATCAAACCGTTGTGTTTATGATATGTACTGAGTTTAATCTACCACTTCACAGATCTGTTTAAGGATAAAATACTATTAAAACTTGGTATATAAATAGAGTACAGTATCTCGACAAGTATCGTGAACATGCTCATGTGTTTTATTCTTATCAAATACGAGCGAGCGATGGTAAACCTAACTACCACGATATTTCATAATATTCAAATTTCAGGAAGACTTCACGGAGTTTTCACCAAATATGATGAACAACCTCATATTAGGATACACATGTGGCCCAACATTTGATTATGGTATCAAAATAGGGCATTATACTTTCTTATAGTATCTAAGATTACTGCGCCATTGTCTTTGCAAATTTCGTATAAATCTTGGACAATATCCTGATGTTAGAAAAACCTATTATTTCATTTGCAGTACAAACTACTGTTAAATATCGACGAAAAAGACAACAGTCAACAGACAACAGACTGAGATGAAAGAGACCTCTGGGTCTCGTCCACTGCTGTTGTGTCGGACTCAAACACAGACATATCTCGTTTGATCCTCTCAGTGCTTTCAGTTAGCGAATCGTAAGATTTACAGTGCTTTCACGCATTTGTGGTGAATGAACAGTATTCGTCCATTCTGTCCAGGTCGCCCCACAAGACCAATGGTCGAATATTGAACAGTTGAATGGACCAATGCAGAGGAGCCATCCCCCCTTCCCATTTCCATGTATCAACTCTTTAAAAAAAAATAATTTGCTTATATATGTACATTTGAATTATATCTTAAGTAAGGGCTGGAGCTGGTGGAGTGCTGTTGGGGAGGGGGCTAAGCCAAGGCTAAATCAGTAAATGCTGTTGCTATATTGCCTATCTCTAGGGACAGGACCCCTCTTCCATTTAGTCATACTCATAGATTAGCCACCAAATCGGTCCTGTTCCCAGATTATTCTACACAATTTCTGCCAAGGGCCCACACCCAACTGCTGACTGCTGAAGATGACTGATGAAAGCATAATCTTGGAGAATCTGTGAACATGCTCTCCTGGAAAAGAAAACCAGGATGCAAATTAGCAGTTTGGGGCACTCTCTGGCTACAGTTTGATGAAAATTTTTGGAATAATCCAGGAATAGAACCAGTTTAATAGCTAGTTCTAATCTGTGATTAAATGAACTCTACTAATGCTAGAGCTGTCCTGTCCCTAGAGATAGTCACATTTTTATCATGATTTGTCTATTTTAAGGTGAGATTTTAGAAAGCAGAACTGAATAAAAGAGACTTTCTGTGGTTGTTGAAATTAATCTAGTCTAGTGAGCATGCTCACCCAGGAGGTTTTCAAAAAATAAGGAAGCAAAAAGGTTAGACTAATTTGTAGCCATTTCCAGCTGAAAATTTGTTCAAATTTATACCTGTTACTCATTTATTTCTAAGTGGGGTGTATAGAGGTAGCAAAACAAATGTAAAAGACATTCCACCGTCTATAAAGTGATATTGGTGCCTCCTGTGCAAAAGTCAGTGAAAACGAAAAATTCAGCTGGAATACAAAATAATACATTCATGTTTAATACATTCACCTTTGTCCACCTGTCTTGGCAACATCAAATATTTAACAATAGAACTTCTTTTATAGTCCTGGAATCAGGCAAAAGGAACTGAGTCAAAATTGAAATAGTATGGTTGTTTCTGATTAGAATTCCTTACCAATGTTGCAAGCTCTCACCTAGATTTAGGCTCTAAATTTATTACTGGGTATCAGTAGTAGACTATTGTTTGTTGGGGGGGAGGGGGGAGGCTCCCTAAATTCCCCTAACTACTTTCTAATGGGGAAGAGCCTCCCCCCTCCTTCCTCCTCCTCNCAAAAAAAAAAAAACAACAACATTAAGTTATCTTTCTATTCAAACAGCACGCTTCACTACTAAAAAAGTTAGGTAGTCCAGGTCTAGGTCTGTTTCAAAATTTAAATTGCTATGTAATAATACAGTCGAGTCCGCTTAACTCCAATTCGCTGGGACCACCCCAATGAGTTGGAGAAATCAGGATTCGACTAACGATTTCCAAGGCGGGTCAACCGTATGCGAGCGAGCCAGCACCCTGGGGAGGTCACGAGGGTAATTCAACAGGGGATGTAACTAAAGATGGCATATTGGGGAAGTATTTTAAATGGGATTATTTCTTTTTCTAAGAAATCGCTCTGAGTAGTAGCTTAATAGATGAAGAGGCCGCCGCTTTTTCAACTTGTTCCCGGTTTGTCAAGATCGTAGAAAGCGTGCTAACGGGAACGCCATATTTCTCAGCTATGACATTCTTCGACATCGCACCTCTGTCGATTTCCTGGAGCATGTTAATATTCGACTCAATGGAAAGAGTCTTGAGGTTTCTCTTTACAGGATTAGAGGAAGCCATTATTTAGAGGACAAATTCAATTTAATTCAAGTTGAAAATGATAAAGATGAGTCAACCGTACGCGAGCGAGCGAGCACACTGGGGAGGTCACGAGGGCAGCCTCTTGTTTATTTACCGTCACAGTGCAATGGGCCAGTGTATGTATAAACTGATGCCGAGATGTTTAATTATCGATCGATTTTTCAGCCAAGCCCTCCCGCATTCTCTTCCCCCTACTGTCTTATCAGCGGTGGTGTAATACACACGCACTACTTATTGTGCTACTTATTGGCACTCGCAGTGTCCAGTTTTATTGCCTCTCTCTATCCGCGGCACCGTCTTGTTTGTTTTTCAAGCCATCGGCGTTGTTTAGTACCACGCGGGGAAGACACCAGGAGGTGATTTTGCCTCTGTGGCAGCGCTGAGCAGTTGGACTAATCAGAAATGGGCATTAATTACTTCGTCTTATGCAAGGATAATTAATAGACGCAAAGAAGGAAAAAAAACTATTATTTCTTTTTATTTCGACTAATAAATAATTGGAGGTATCCGGTTTCGACATACATGGACTCGACTGTAATTGCTCAGTAGGCAGATTTCCTGGGCTAGGCGAAAAACTCCAGGGTTTCTATGCCAGCCCCGCCACCACAACTGTTAACATCATCATGAACAACACTGTCAACTATCCTATTGCCACTTATCAGGCAACTAGCAACATGCATTCCCATAAAAACTGTGTAGAGAAGACTGCAGGCACTTGAAAGTCTTGACTACCATGACTAATATATATGTCATGGTTTCCATGAAAACACTGTTTAGTCTTTCCCTGCATATTCTAAAATTATTTCCTTTTCAGATGTGGTGAATGTGGTGTGTTTACAAACAGAAGATGGACATGGTCTTATCAGCCAGCTCCTGTGGCAGAATAAAGGAATTATACATTTGTATGGATCAGATGAAGGGGTTCTTTAAGAACAAACATCAGAGCAAATCTGGATCACAAAAGGAGAGCAAAGAGGGATGGACCAAAATTCAGAGATCTCCAGCTGGTGAGATTTTGTAAATGCTGACACGGTATCTTATAATAAAAGTATCAAAGCTCAACATGTACTTTTGTAACATAGTGATGAAGGTAACAGTTAAAATGTTTCATAAGAGCTAACAAGTGATTCGTATCTTTTACTCCTGTGTTCTGTATCCTTTGATGTAACCTTTTCAGAAAGGAAACGGTGAACAAAGGACCTTTGAATCTAGCACCAATACTGACTGGAGAGTTGCACATGATGAGAGCTTTTTCATTTGGCAATAAAGACGACTCATCATGGATGAGTATTTAGGATCTTTGCATTGTGTTGGGTAGCAGTATAAAGTTTATTAACTCATGTTGAAAAATAATTTATCATTTGCATGTTTGTTTTCAAAAGTAGCGAATATCTAATTTTGTCCTTGCCATGATCAACATAAGTTGAAAATGTTTTGAAAAAATATACATACTTATGAGGTTTATCGTGGCATGTATGATTTGCTTCTGTGCCATCATGATGACCAGACTCAGACTTGGGTCAGATTTGAATGACTGTGTCTAATCATTGCTAGAACCAAGCTGTTCACCAGCATAGTAGGCTAAAATAAATTGTGGAAACCCTTGTGCATTGGCATGCCCCATTTTGCAGTTAAATGCAGAGTTCTTTATTCTGTATGTTTATTCATTTTCATTGCAACATGGGTAAAAATTGAAACATACAGTTTCATGAACAATAATAGCTTGAATTACAGTGGTACATGCTCTCAATGTGTCTTGGCACTGACTAAGCCTGGTTGCCCTAAATGTCAATTATTAGATAAGTATCAATAGTCATACATCGGAAATCAATCAAGGGAGAGAAGATGCTTGAAAATTTGACTCATCAAGAGTTCTTCATGATCTATCCAGTCCCCAGTGTTGAAGCTGCCAAATTCGTCTTCACCTAGTCTCTGCAGACTTTATTTCCGTAAGGGGTTTGCAAGAGTATCTCCCATTGATAAAGTATCATCAAGTTGCCTGAGTCTTCCGTGCCAGGACGTCTTTCCTCCTTTGCTCTTAACAACAATGTACACACGCATCTGTTCTCATTGTACTGAGAGAAGATAGTGTGGTTTTTGACATGATATTCGTATGCAATGGCCCAGTATAATCTTGGAGCACAGTCCTAGCTGACCAAAACCCCTGTTTCGAAACTTGATTTCAATCTTCATCGTCTGTGAGTTTGGGGTTTTTTTTTTGTTTTATGCTGCATGTTGTTGTTGTGTGTTGTGTGTCTCAGAACTGGTATGTATGACTAGACTTCATCAATCTGAATATTTTCATGTTCCTGGTCTTTCAGTGATAATGTTGAACAGGTTTGAAGCTTAAAATGGCGGCCTAAAAAGAGGTCACTGCATGCTTGATAGATGACGATGCAAACACTAGGCATTTAGCTCAGCCGGAAACCACTTTCATTTTCAGTATGGTGAAAATTACATGTATACTTTATTTATACTGTATCACTAATTTTTCAGATTTTACAGTTTCTGAAATATTGTAGGATTTCATATTGAACAATTCAGGTAGATCTAGACCAGTACAATTTGTGATAAATAAAAATTTTTTCAAGGATTAGGCATTTCAAAAGTTGACGATAACTTTTAATCTGCGATAAAACATTTTATTTATCGGTGTGTTAGAATGTTGCCATTTTCAACTTTCACAGATTTTTTAAACTACAGTGTGTCATGATTTGAAAATATTTTTAAGGATTAGGCATTTCAGCAATGTACCATAACTCATAATCTATGATAAAACATTTTATCTTTATATTTGTCAGAATGTTGTCATTTCCAAGTTTCAAAGATTTAAAAAACTATGGTGTGTCATAATTTTAGAAAACAATTTAAGGATTAGGCATTTCAACACGTTTACGATAACTCTTAATCTGTGATAAAACATTCTATCAATGTGTCAGAACATTTACAAGTTACAGTTCCTGTGAGTTAAACCGACCGGTCTAAACTCTTGGTTTGTCCCAATTTTAGCATTTTCCAGTTTTCTTAGATTCAGCAAAGTGAGTCCTGTTAAGTCTGAGTTTAGCGCTCAAAATGGACCTGTGGATTTCAGTATTTTAGCACTTTTCACGTAAACCTGTCTCTTACTACTCTACTGATCATGCTCTTATTATTATTACTATTATTATTTACAGTGAAAATCATGAGGAAAGATTCTTCTTTTGAGAGGCAGGCTCTCAATAAAATCTGCATTTTACTGAGAGGATTCCTTCAGACAAACGTGTTGTTCCTATTATTTATGACTTGATTCACCTTGAATGAGAGATAAATTGTCTTTGAGGAAGGGCTATAAGACCCTATTATTTCCATATATTTCTTCATGCCTCCATGTCCACCATCCCTCTACCTTTCCCCCACCCCTAAAACTCCATGCATGGAAGGCCGCTTGTGCTAGACTATTCCCAGACTTAGTCTAGTATTGCTTGCTTATGGCAAAAAGTACCCTTTTTTGCCTTTGATTCAATTTTACTTTTCAAATTTCTAATTTATGCTGGTAACTATATCTAAACATCTTTACAGATCTGCACTCTGCACAGGATGTTGAGCCTAATAGTTTGATATATAAGATGATTCAGTTTATGCATCGAACTTCCAGTGATATGTGACTAAGGGTGAAAGATTGAGCTTACCATTGGTACAAAAATTTATGCGAATAGGCTGAGCAGTCAATAAGTAATTAGTGTGTAAAATCGAGTTAACAGGTCCGCATGTCCAATTCACCAGTCTACCTATGCACTGTTCATCCCCTTCTACTATATCCTTTCCTCACCTTGTGAGCAAATCAGGGCACATAACTCTTATTTTCAAGTGTTATTTCCCGCAATCTTATTTCCGGATGACGTCTGTCATTAGATGTGTGAAAGACTGGAAAATATTTTTTGTGAGTACACCCGTTATGAATTATTCAATGTTTGTCAATCCCAAAAAGTTCATTGACTACTCTTTGTTTAATCTAGCAACCCTGACATCATGGTATGCACAGATTTGTAAACAGAGCATTAGATCACAGGACATACAAATCATCATATTATATAAAGCAGTACAGCATACTAAAGCTGCACTATATGTACTTGTAGTTTGTTATACATTTCCTCAGTTCGCACATTAGACCTAAACAATGGCAGTGTGAAAGTGGAAATCCTCCTCCCACGTCTGGAGCCAGGAAAAGACAAATTTACTCACAAATTGGGAACAGTGTGCTTTGACTTCCTGAACAAGTAGGATGGGTTATGTCTATATAAACAAATACAAATATGCTGCATAATCCCAATCCGCATAGTCACGCACTTCACTTAATTACATTCTTTTACATGAGAGAAAAGTGCATCTCTATTAAATCACTAGATAATTGCAGCTCCTTTTAATTAACAATTTAACATTGTTTTTTCCCAGCCATGCTCTTAATGAACTGATTTTGTTTAAAGGAATCAACTGTATCCTGATCAAACAATACTGTATTTGGCAATTTTCTTCATATGTGAGCTTTATGGATTCCAAAATGAATAGGTTAATGACCACTCACTGACAAAATTAGTGTATTTGCATTTGAATATTAGAATTCAAGAGAATGTACAGGTGATCTAGATTTCAGTCTTTAATTTTCTTGATTTCTTCATGTCCTTTTCAGTAATTATGGCTTTGACATGACAGCAGTTTTTGATGACATGTCAACCAAAACAGAAACAACCTGGAAATTCCAAGTCTTAAAGTTGCCTACTAAAATTGATAAGGAAAACTCAAAGTGGCATGTGAGTGTTTAAGGTTTTTTGTTGTTTTTTTTTCTGTAAACTTTGTTGAATATGGCCCAGAACTGCAGAAATATCAAATTTCAGTTAATACATAAATGCTTGTATTCATTGTGACCAAAGACCCGTCTCTATATCCCAACAAACTTTTCACTGGAAAATACACTTTAGCATTCTGCTAAAAGATTAATGGAAGAGAAGCATCATCTATTTTGACTGCACATATCCCTGCTTAGGTGTCCTTCAGAAAAGAAACCTTCAGAAATTGTGTAGCGGCTCACAGTATATAGGCCTAGCTATCCACATGGCCAGCGACCTTTTTCATTTTCAAGGAGTCTCCTTTACATCATAATTCTAGAATTGCATTCTGTGATGCAAATCAGACATGGCCTGTTGCATTTACTGGCCTCCAGCATGATATGTACAACACATTTGCTGCATAGGAGGGGAACCTCAAATTCTAAAAGACAGGTCCATAATAATAATAATACAGAGGTGATTGTGAGGTGCTTAATAACATTTGAAATAATATGAACATGTGTATTACAGTGAAATTACAGCTTTCTAGAGTACATGACATGAGATGCATAGTTTTTAGGTGATTCAGAACTTGTGTTTAAACAGGTGTGTTGATAGCCACCCAGATCCAGCTAGCCATTCCATTAGATGGCACATATGGGTATACCATGACACCATTGAAATTGTGTACATTTGTCCCAAACACTCACTTATGTCAAATCCTATTTATTAATTATTTTAGGCAAAGTACTTTGATGATACTATGGTATCAAGTAACACAGTGTAGTTAAGTTTCAATCCCTTCATAAACTCGGAGACTAAAGTATCACTTAGCCCTTTATTTACCAGATCGCCCACTGTTGCCAGCCCCCAGGTTGTATCACATCTTCTTCCTCCCTTCTCCCTCCCCAACAAAGCCCATTCATTTTCCTGCTGAATTTTTTTTTTTTTTTTGTTGACATCCTTGTTGACTTGGACAGAGTGATTAGAATAGGCTGGTAATTAAAAGGCATTTAAAAAAAAAAATTAAAAAAGAATGGCCTTTTTCAGTAAATTAATTGCAGTTTTTCTTTTACGCTCACTGATATTATTTTCTTGTTCTTCATATGACTGTTTTTCCCAGCACCTCTCATTCCCTCCTCTTTTCTACAGTTTTCTTATGATTTTGGCTGTTGTCAAAGCATTGTGGTCTGGTTAAACCGGTGATATGACTTTCTGTTCTCTTGAATTTAATGGGTGTTATTATCACATACACTTCACAGCTAGAGAAAGGCAAGATAGTGGTGATAATGGAAAAGGACAGAGACTACAAGGATGTTTCCTGGCAGGACATGGTGGATGAGAGAGGGCTGGACCAGCAGAGCAGCAGCAGCAGCAGCAGTGATGATGATGTGACCTGAGATGCTTGGATGGAGACACAGGAGGTCACGAAGCTGATGCTTTCAGACAGTGTTCACAATGTTCACTGGTCCAGCTTCTTGAATATCAGAGCATTCCTATACTATCTTCATTCCTCTCCTTTAAAGGCCAACTCTTATTTAATGGTTTATCATACAGGAACATTTTGGTTTATTGTTTTCTTTTCCTTTCCTGTCTAGGTGGATTGCTTGTAATGACTTTATGTGGGGCTAAAACCTCTTGCAAATTAAGAAGCCAGCATAAGGAGTAACTTTATTGTTTTGGTTTGGGGTATCTCTCAGAAATAATGCTTTTTACCATTTTAACATGGTAATTCTGCCGCTTAATGAAAAAAAACACGTACTGGTTTGAAGACTTGTGCAGATTATCTGCTTTTTGAATTTGTGAGGCTAAGCTCATGGTCTTTTGCTCAGTTCTCTCTACAAGTGTTACTGTGACCGAACTACAGTCGAGTCCATGTATGTCGAAACCTGATACCTCCAATTATTTATGAGTCGAAATAAAAAGAAATAGTAGTTTTTTTTCCTTCTTTGCGTCTATTAATTATCCTTGCATAAGACGAAGTAATTAATGCCCATTCCTGATTAGTCCAACTGATTAGCGCTGCCACAGAGGCAAAATCACCTCGTGGCGTCTTCCCCGCGTGGTACTAAACAACGCCGACGGTTTGAAAAACAAAGAAGATGGTGTCGCGGATAGAGAGAGGCAATAAAACTGGACACTGCGAGTGCCATTAACCGCAGCACAATAAGTAGGGCGTGTGTATTACACCACCGCTGATAAGACAGTAGGGGGAAGAGAATGCGGGAGGGCTCGGCGGTGCTGAAAAATCGATCGATAATTAAACATCTTGGCAGCAGTGTATACATACAATACACTGGCCCACCATTGCACTGTGACGGTAAATAAACAAGAGGCTGCCCTCGTGACCTCCCCAGTGTGCTCGCTCGCTCGCGTACGGTTGACTCATCTTTATCATTTTCAACTTGAATTAAATTGAATTTGTCCTCTAAATAATGGCTTCCTCTAATCCTGTAAAGAGAAACCTCAAGACTCTTTCCATTGAGTCGAATATTAACATGCTCCAGGAAATCGACAGAGGTGCGATGTCGAAGAATGTCATAGCTGAGAAATATGGCGTTCACGTTAGCACGCTTTCTACGATCTTGACAAACCGGGAACAAGTGGAAAAAGCGGCGGCCTCTGCATCTATTAAGCTACTACTCAGAGCGATAAAATACTTCCCCAATATGCCATCTTTAGTTACATCCCCTGTTGAATTACCCTCGTGACCTCCCCAGGGTGCTGGCTCGCTCGCATACGGTTGACCCGCCTTGGAAATCGTTAGTCGAATCCTGATTTCTCCAACTCATTGGGGTGGGCCCAGCGAGTTGGAGTTAAGCGGACTCAACTGTATGTGAATAAGTTTGCAGTCTTTAGCCTTTCAGGTCATGATATAGAATCATTTCAAGATGGACATTTATTTGTGCACTAATTTGTTTACTAATTTAATTAATCAAATTTAGAGGTGCATTATAATGATGAGCACAGTAATTGGAATGCATGTTCACGTACAATTTGAGGTTCCTTTCTGCCCCTTGCCCAACTGCCCCTGCCCCCTCACCCTCACTCCCCTCCTCAAGAAAAGAAAAAAAGACATTACAGGCTGGAACATGGGTTTGATTTCCTGTATAAAAGAATAAAGGATAAAAACCTAGAAGTTCCAATAGCACAAATAAAACACAAAATAATACAATATAATAATAATTATGTTTGAAGAAATGATAGAATTTTTGAGGACCTGATGGCCTAGATAATGTATCAGAAATAAGTACTATGCATGATATTATGTTGACACAAGTTTGATGAAACTCAGTTTGTTCATTGTATTGACATGTTTTAAAACTTACCAATATTTGTAACCTCAGAGTAAGTGTTGTGCAGATCTAGATATACATCTATCATAGGCAGCAGTAATGTTTTAAATTTTTGACGTGTTGAAATACTGTGTACTTTTTGTTCTGTTCATGGACTCTGGGTTCAGAATCTTAGCCTAGCTTTAACACAAGCACCCCAGAACTTTTCTTTTTTATTTTATTGTCTACATTATTGTTGTAGTTATTATTGTTGTTATGTAATGAATAATGTGAAAGGTTAGACTGACAGGTATGGACTTCTTTGCTGAACACTGAAACTGGAAATCCAGCCCAAGACATGATTAAATAGGAAATGTTCCATATCGTGTTTGATGGCATGGAAGGAAGTAAGATGTAAGAGTCAGTGCTCTGCTGAGAGGTATACAGTACACACAAGTCAAAGGTGTTCAGAATCTGTGAGAACTACCATACTTGTTTTTGCATATAATCAGAATTTTACTTTATATCCATATTCTCTTCCACATGATGAAATTTCAAATAGCCAGCGGTAGGACTTTTACAGGAGGAAGAAAAAACTGATCTACATCCAAATGTGCATAAGGAAGTTTGCTTGCTAGTGCAGAGAGGAGAAATGTGCACAAAAAGATTGTCTAAAGAATGAAGTGATTTTTTACCTCAGAAAGGATGAGGAGGTTTTATCATGAGATTTTAGGTAAGCAGGTCTGCTAATTTTCTTAACTTTCAAAGCACAAGTCTCCTTTGGTCCAGCCTCCTGCTGGCTGCATGGCCATTATTACGGATGATGACAATTGTACATGTTTTATGCCGGCTGGTCAGGTGACACTGGGCTGCAAAATTCTGCCTCCATGCCCAGCCTTCAGCAAGGGGATGTGTATATTCTGTTGTTGCATTGAAGTGTCGTGAGCAGACAGTAAAGTATATTGTTTCATAGCGTCAAGAGGATTGAATTATATTTCTAATCAAACTTGCCATGAAGAAATATTTGATAGTATCTACCTAAGAGCAAAAGTGCACTTGTCCAAAAATTTAAAGTATATGGGACCTGCTGTTTGGAAATAATTCATCTTTTTCTTTTCTGTGAAATCCCCTAAGGTCAGCAGGCAGATCATCTTTCACACAGGATAAGACCTGCCAAAGCCATAGGAGGTTTGATCGTGCACATTGTGTGGGCATAACTAATTGAGAAGTATGTGGCTTAAATGATTTAAATAAATTTTTTCATACTTACATATGGAATTTGGGTCTAATGTTTTATGAGCGGGGTCAAGGAGAGCCTGAACAATTTTTCACCAAAAATTTGACTTTGTCAGGTTCTGTCATGCAGAAGATGATAATTGTATTTCATTTATTTAGAGAAAGTGCGTTTACACATAAATAAGAACATGCAGATGATAAGAAAGGTTCAATGATGTGAAGAAAGTGAGTTAACACATAATTGAGAGACATGAGATAATTGATTGCAGGATTGAATGACCAACTGACTGACTGATTATACTGATCTAACTGACCTGACCTGACCTGACCTGACTTATTGACTATTCCGACCTGACTGACTTGACCTGACCAATCAACCGACCGACCAACCGATCAATCAACCTTTATTATGTAAAAGAAGAAGATATGCCATTAAACTTTTTTTATATTCTAACTGTTGAAAAAAATACTGAAACTAAAGAACCTGAATGAAGAGTATGCACAGGAATGACCTGCGATGTGAATGTTTCTCAGAATCAGCCATTACATATAATTTGTTACATTCTTTCTTGCTGTACTGCTGTCACAACTAAATAATTTTAAAGCTGAGTAAAGTTATTCTTAATATTGATGTGGAATCCTGGAGAAAAATGTCTTACAGCATGCATAGCATCTAATGATCATACCTGAGCTAACAGTGTTGGATGTTTGAATCTCGGGCAAGTCAGCAAGTTTGCCTGTCTATTACTGGGTGACATACTTCCAATTCACTTCAGTATTTCCAGTTCAGTAAATTACTGCTTACTAATGTTAAAAGTAATATTTTAATACAGTAGAACCTCAGTATGACATAAAAGTTGGTGAATGTGCAATAAATACTTAGTGACAAAGTATATGTAGTAACAAAGTTCATCACTTTTAGCTAAAGAGTGCACAAAATGGAACCAGTGAATTTATATAGTAGCATTGTCCACCACTTTTAGCCAATAAGTGCACAAAATGGAACCAACAAAGTATATATAGTAACAAAGTTCACCACTTTTAGCCAATAAGTGCACAAAATGGAACAACAAAGTAGTTACGTACTGTAATAAGGTTCACCACTCCTTAGCCAATATATTCACAAAATGGAACAACAAAGTATTTATAGTAACAAAGTTCACCACTTTTCGCCAATAAGAGTACAAAATAAAACCAGTTTTAGGGCATTTTATGTTGAAAGGCAGCAAGAGATGTGGAGAAAGCCCCCTTAAGATGCCTCAGTGTCTGTCCAGAAACTCGCGTCTACATGCTAAAAATATAATGGGCGGCCTTTTGCAAATGCACCTGGTCTGTGGTCAGTACAGCAGTTGTCGTTATTTCCATTGCATCACAAGATGCAAGTGAGTCTGCTGCCCAATATCATCATTCTCTCTTGTTATCACGAATCCCATCAAGCTAAGTGCGGAATTGGACAGATCAGCTTATGCGAGTGATGCCAAGCCACATGTGTTATGATCACATGCTATCTCCAGTCTGCATATATACTGTACTATACCTAGGTCAGTTTCTCAAGGAAATTACTTAGCGAGACAGTTCGAATTTAAACTTCACAACGAGCTTATACATTATAAGTATCAAGGTTTATTTTACAATTACAGAGGAAAACAAGAGAAAATCAGCGCATTAGGAATATATGTAGTAATGATTTACGAAGTAACAGGGTAATTAATAAAGAGATCCTACTGTATATTAATTGAAGCATTTCAGGGAAATCCACAGATTAGATGAAATGATTTTAAGAGTTCAGACCAAAGAGATTTCTTATCTTCACGGTTTTTTTTTCTTTTTAGACATCTTCATGTGTTTTCAGGAAACTTATACTGATATTATCTTAGTAAATGATATTTGTGCATGTCTACCGCACATTTTATGCTTAACTTTTTTTTTGGAATGTGTCTAATTTTTTATGTCATGGTCCATACATCTCAATACAATATGTGTAACTGGTCTGATACTGTTGTCTTTTTTTTTGTTTTGTTTTGTTTTGTTTTGCAGGACAGGTTGAGTACTTCTCAGTCAAATTTATAGCAGACTCAAGACAGAACACAGAGGAAAGTTTGTTTTTTTCTGTACTGAAGGTTGTAGGTAGTGCATTTCTGGTGTTTGAACTTTTACACCCACAGGTTCTCAGATATTAATTATAGCTTTAGTGGCCAAGGATTTCAGAAGAAATTAGCCTCCACATAATTTGAAATCTGTGCCAAATATGCTGAACAGTTAAGCTCAAGAGTGAGTTCCCACAACTTTTCTTTGCTCCCCGAGTTTATTTTTTTATACAGTATTTAGTTGTAAATACACTGATTGTAGTCTGTTTTCCTCATGCAATATCATTTCAAATATAACCTATAAGATAGCAAAAGATTCTGTTTCAATATATAGTTATAATAACTATGCAGAAAAGTGATAGAACAATGAGTTTTGTGTTGATAAAGTTATAAGATCAGCTTTGTGGTTAGGCTGTCTGTTTGTCACCTGAATTCAACTAATGATTTACAGTGTTAGGACATTTTGCTCATTCTAGACTTGAATGGCCAGGGCACTATGCTGCGGGGGCTAGCAATGACTTTGTTATGGGTTTCATCTGTAATATTGTGTATTTATATGTACATGTACAAAGTATTTCGTTCAGTGTTTATCTGTATTGTGAATGTGATATATGACATTGTAAGTCATTATGAAACAGTTTTCCTTTGGCGTAAATAAAAGTCCTGTTTTCATTTCATTTTCTTTTCCTTGAAAGTTGAGCAAGTAAACAAAGGTTGATTGCTTGGTGTGCTGACCCCGGCAATTTTTGTCACAAATCTGTTACAACTGTTGCTGTCTCTTCCTGTCACATCTGCCATTTCTTCTTTGATTATTTGTGGTTTTGAAATGCACCTATTTGTGGGGTCAGTTAATGCCATGTCCCCACATTTTTCTGTGATACAACAGGTAAACAACTGTTTTCTAACATATAGACTAATTGTGCTGGATTTTGTGATGGTCTTCATGTAATCAATGTACAGGTACAAATTTGATGATTTAATACTGTACTCCAAAAATTTGCAAATTTTTATATTTAGATTTTTACTTAAAATTACAACCA
>JAWQUT010000204.1:1079427-1110109 GCA_033807755.1 Ellobium chinense | reverse complement strand
ATGATAACATCATGCAGCAATTCACAAAACTCGTTTAATCCTGCAAGATTTTGCTGCAGAGTTTAATTTTGTGTAAGCAGGACTCTACTGTATTTTGCGCACACACTTACACATAATGTATGTGACATACACAGGCACTTCCACACTTAAAAAGAGCAAACAGCAGTACAGCTTAGGTGTCATTTCCTTCCTTTGGAGCTACAACAGTGATGCAACGTAAGACTGCATATTCGAAAATTGTGAGAAGTGAAGGTGTGAAGATGCCAGTATACATGTTGCAAGTTATACATGCAAGTTTAAATAGACTAGTATCTATGAAATCAGAAAGTTGGCCACGGAGAGGGGGGAAGGGGGAGGTAGGGGATGGATTTGAAATTCAAAGGATAGATACAAATACTTTTGTAAACTCAGAATAGATCTAGTTGGGGTTTTGCTACTTAAGTGTAAACTGCGTGCTTGTTGTTAGGTGTGTAAGATTATCCTGTTTATTGTGTAGAAATAACTAAAAAGAAAGCCTGATTCGCTGCCAAAGATCTCAAACTCTTACAAGTATTGGGAAAGTTTTCTGCCAACATTTGGAGAAAGGGCTAAACAATAAGTGTGAGAAGTATTTTGACATGGGACGCCTTGATAAGTTAATGACTGTTGTAAAAGCTTATAAAGCCAGCAGTTGAGAAAAAATAGGCATTTTCATACATGAAAACTCAGTCTTCATTGCTAATAATTATATAACGTCAATTATGTGAATGCGAAAGAGTACGATGGAGCCGTTGCTGCTGTAAACTTTGCATAGATTAGGCTAATGGCTTTAGTAATCTCCGATGATGCGGTGGATAACTAATGCTGTGCCAACCTGTATCAGTTGACCAAGCGGCATTTGAGGTATAGATGAAATAGTCTAGGAATAGAACAGATCTGGTGGCTAATCTAGTCTAGGCCTAATGAACTGGACTGATAAGAGAGCGGTCCTGCCCCGGGAATTAGCAGGCTCCCGAGAATATAAATCTCGGTCTTCCTCTTAGTTGTCTTAGATTTAGAGTAGCATGCTTTGCCCACATTTTCGCTCCACTTCCTAATTACCCACAATGAAATAAGACTGCAAATCAGAATCACAGATTATGGAATACCCTTTGCCCCCTCCCCTCATAATTTTTGCAATTATGATCCAAAATGAGCAGTGCTTTCTGTTCAAGGAAGTTCTGAAATAGGGCAAAACGAGAATCTAGACCTGACATTAAAATGACCTAAGTTCTCTGATGGGAGTGTTTGTTTCTTCCCATAAATACTAGTCTAGATGCTTAGTTCAGCAATATTTTCAAATGGTAATCAATGATCACTTGACTGTAGAGACTCTTTGACATTGGGCAGCATGACAATTAAAAGAAAGCAGTTCCAGTAACACCCTCTCTTTACTTTATAAAGTACATTGGGCTATTACTGGTAAAAGTTACTTTAACCATTGCGACAGTG
This sequence comes from Ellobium chinense, assembly GCA_033807755.1. Classification (NCBI taxonomy): domain Eukaryota; kingdom Metazoa; phylum Mollusca; class Gastropoda; order Ellobiida; family Ellobiidae; genus Ellobium; species Ellobium chinense. Next base: position 1,108,639 of record JAWQUT010000204.1, on the reverse strand, counting down.
ATCGGGTCATAACCAGGGGGCATCTTCAGATAGATGTAATTCTGTAAAAATCACTTCTCGGACTACTCGAATCAGAAATTTCATGACTTTTTCTAAAAATCATTTTCCTCATGATCTGCAAAAAAAATATCAATCAGTTCCACCCATTAGTTACTGAGTGACCAGCACTCTCTGACCACAACCCCCTCTTATTGGTGGTCGGGTCATATGAGACCTGATCACCATTATAGAGCAGCTGGTGATCGGGTCGTATAAGATCCAATCACGTTTAAGAGCCATTGGTGGTTGGCATTTTCTTCTTGTTGCTGTTAAAGTCATTTAATAGCAAATACAGAAAATTCCATACCTCTGACTATTATGAGACATAGATGAGGGCATACATAATCATTTTTACCTCAGGATTTCTAATATTTTTTTGGCTTTTAAAACGCATTGTTAATGCACTACTTACAACATCAGGATTAGCTGCTTCTTGTCCTGGCAAAGTTGTAGGCCTCGAAGTTTTGATTCACACAATGGAGGGTGATGACAGAAGAGAAAACATTTTAACAGTTATTAGGAAAGTCATAGACTAGATAAAATTGAAGGTGAGAAAAAAAAAACATTTTACGGTCAGGACACAGTGTTCGAAGTAGACGAAGATGAGATGCTGTAATAGAAAATTTGCCACTTGAAGAGGTGTTTGTGAACCAGCAGAGGATCACCATAGTTTCAGTTTCTGGTTCATTCAAAAATACAATAAGCTTCAAGGGATTTGAGGGTTTAAGTTATGTGTTAATTATGTGCTGTTTTGTCCTCCAGCGACATAATTAATGTGTGATCATAGATCTACTACAAAAAATATAAACCCATCAAACCGCTCAAACCTCACCCACATGAGTAAGGACTGGAAATTTAAAACCCTCAGACTAATCATACATGATGAGAGTATTTGAATACTAGGTTTGGGCTTATAGTCACAAGCTCATTTAGGCTACCTGCTAACTGTCATTGTATTGATAGGAGGCATAAACTGGTACTGAGTTGCAGAACTGACATCTCGCTACTCTAGGCAGACCCATACGTGCTCAGCCCTCGGCAGCAAATGACTTACAGTGTAGATGCTGATGATGCCGGTTGCCCTGTGTGTACCCTCTTGTCCCTTCTTCACTGTGTACGTTCCTTTTGACCTGGCCCTCTTGTAATAAAAAATTATTGCAGTCTGAAGGCTACAGCATCCTCGATTGGTTTGTCTGCAGGTCACAGGCGATCTTTCAGTGACTTTACTGACTTCACCATGTCTGCCTTATCCATCTGTAATGTCCCCACTATAGAGACATCAGCTGCCAGCCAGTCTGTTCCTTCATTATCATGGACCCCAGCATGTCCTAGACAATAGATCCTTGTGGTTCCATGAAACTTGGAGGTCAGCATATAGTCCATCAATTCATGCTGCAACCATCCATTTAAGACTTACAGGAGCATGGATTGTGAGTCTGTCACAATGACTGCCTTTGCTACTATGGCCCCAGAGAATCATTTCAGAGCCACAGTGACTGCCTGCACCTTCATTCTCATTTTGGAAGAAGTTGTTGATTACTCTCCACTCTAGTCGGTGATGACCCTGCCTCCCACGGGGAAGCCCTATCCTGATTTTTTGCCACGCAGCATAGACTCATCAGTGAACACGACAGCATTGTCTTCTCTTGAGTTATCAGCAGTGAGTTGCTTAATCTCGAGGTCGACTCACTCAGGAAACCATTTCCTGCATCCACCGCCAAGGAAGATTATATATTACTTTCTAGAAGTCAGTCATGCGCTATCTGGAGTTGACCTAGTCCTCTCCCTTGACTAAGTCTTTCGCGGAGGGGACCAGAGCAGTAGTATTGTTCTACTTGTGCCATCCATGATATCATCTCTTAAATCTTGTGTTGTTGTTGTCTTGTGAGCTGGCTTCATCACTCCACTTAGCGATGGCTTGCATTGTTTCATGAATGTTTGTGACCATCTCCCACCTATCTGGGTCAGTCTTATATATGAGGATATTGTCTACAATGTTAATATCCTTCCTGGACTGTTACATTGACACCTTGGCAGTTGGCAGTGTAGATGTGGAATAGCACAGGTGAGGGAGGATATCCCCGAGGCAATCTTGGACATACCGGCACCCAGACGGTTCAGATGTCTGTGATCCCAATAGAAGGGGGATTTTTCTCTCCATCAGAGCAGCTGCAACCCAGTTCACAAGCCATGTATCCCAGTCCATATACTGTATATTGATATTGCTGTCCATCAAGGAGTATCCATCTAAGTCTCGAAGTCCACTTTTTTGTAAGTATCCTCCAGGTTGATGGCCCCAGGCATAAACTATTAACTGAGAACAAAACATGGGCCTACCTTTATTAATTTAAGCTTACAGTATGATAAGATAAGTACCTAAAGTCTAGAGAGTACTCACCTTCTTCCTCCAAAAAAGGACAAAATAGCATCAAACTTTGCCTGTCTGGATGTATCCATATTTTTACCCAATAGTCTAAAAATAACTACAAAGTGTGCTCAGCTTAAAGTTTTGTAGACAACACACCCAGATTTTATAAGACCCGATCACCATTTCCTCAACAGAGTTATCGGGTCATATAAGATTCGATCACCAGTGGCTCTGTGTGAGTGATCGAGTCATATAAGACCCAGTCAACGGAGTATATGTATGTAACTTAAGTCAATCACCAGCACACGGGTTAACTATAACTGAGGAAGACCCTCCCCCAGGTTTTACTGTCCAGTATGAATTTTTAATGTGTAATAATTAACACTCTATCAGTGCATGTAAACGAGATTTTGAAGGGAGAGGATAAGATGGCTGAAGTGACAGAAGAAAGAGGTCCCTTTGTCATATAACAGTCGGTGTCACCATCAAGAGAATATAAGCTCTGTCTCTCTTATATGCCCACATGTGAAATAGATAATTTCACAAATCTGGTATTTGTAGATGATGGTTTCCTAAACCTCATCAACCATTGGAAAATTAATAAACCCTTACACAGCATATATTCTTGTTCATTGGGTGGAGATGAGTTGAGCCCTCTCAAGCAATTTTAGCAGCATTAGATCCAAGATATTTTCATTTTCACAGACAGATCAGTGAAGAAGCATGTACAATCCCAGTTCTGACAGAGATGCTGTACATTCATGATAACAGCCTGGGTGATATGACTGAAGAAGTCCAAAGTGATGTCGAAAGATAAGACAGCATGGCGGTCAAAGCGGGATACTCCAATGGGTAGGTTTTTTTTCTTATATTTCAACATGTAACAGATACTAAACACAAAGATAAACATGAAGCAGAAGTCAGCTTAAAAGTCAAAGAAAGTCTGTTATAAAAATGAACTTAATGTGCAGTGGATATATATGAAAACAACACATTGTCTGTGTCTAGAATGTATGTATGATAAACAGAATTTTTTTCACCCTTAAAATAATTAACCTAAAGGTCAATTTGGAGTGGAATAATTTATTGCAATAATATGTACAATGCAAAACAGCTGGTCTCAATTTCATACTCAGGTTTTCCACGATAGTTGTGGTGTACATAATATGGACTGATATGAAGATGTGTGTAATAAAACAACAGATAGGAATTACTTGAAGTCTTTATCTACCAAGTGGCTCTCTCCACATCTTCCCACAATAGCTTGCTAGTGTAATTTATCAGTGTTCATCATTTTTCATTTCAGATATGATGGAGGAACTAGATGATAGCTCATTCAGAATAACACTTTTGATCCCAGGCCTCAAACCAGGATCAATCAAATCCTCCCCCAAAAATGGCAAAGCGAATGTTACCGTACATGCCTCGTGAGTACTTGTCACTAGTTCAGTGGCAAACTGGAAATGTCTTATTGCATTGTGTCTTCCACATTTAGCAAGGCTAACTCGTGGGTGGTGCAGTGGAAGCCACATAATCAGGACATGTGCAAACAGGATGCCTTATTTGACTGAAATAATTCTAGGGAAACAGAAGTTTTTCTTTTTTTAATTTGTTTTACTATTAAACATGTAATCAGGGCACCATCCCACTTAACTGAAACAGTTTTCGGAGAAATATGTTTAACATCCACACAGTTTGTGATAAGAATTATGTAAATTTTCATAATCATGCTCAGTCACAATGTTTGTTCTGCATTGCCCACCAACTGAACATGAAAAGCTTAAATGAAGGTAAAGCAGTGATGGCCAGAACTGTGACCCTTGCTTGCCTGCAGTGATCCACATTCAGTCAAGCCCACACACAGGTTGGTTATGCAAGTGTAACCACTGCTTTGCCTGAGGTTCGATCATCAGTTTTGCAGAAATGCTTTTTGATGCATACTGATATTATTGCCTTTGTTTGCATTGGCAATATTGCCAGGTAAACCCTGTCTCTTATGTAAACTTAGTTTGATACCAATTTAATCAAATGATTAGCAGCGGCGAAACATGCTGGCCTTAAGGAAACTAGGACTACCATGTTCTCTCTTTTAAATACAGCAGTCTACTGAAACTGCCGTTAGACCATAATATTAACTGTTTTTCAACAAATTTAACCTCTTTTGGTTCATCACTGCAGCAGAGTAATGGTTTCCTGTACATGTATGTTGCAATAAAGACGCAAATTTTGAGAAACTACTTCATGAAATTACAAATAAGAATGATTTGTCAGAAATAAACCATCTAATTAAAGGGATTCCACTGTTTGTCCTGTTCCAAGTTAGTTCTAAGAGTCTTATTTTCTTCTTAAAATTCAGAAAGTTATTTCCCCACTTCCAGCTGTATCAACAGCATCATTTTTGCCACTCTCCTGTTTCATTGAAAGCTCATTGCCTAAGTTTTATTATCTCATTTACAGGAAGAGATGGTTTTTTTGCATAAAGATGTTTTGCATGATATGTTTTCTTGCTTCCAATCCTCAGACATTCTTGCAGTTTTGCAGTGTTTGTGGCAATGGTATACATATTTTTGGGGTTGTCAGGATCTTAGATTTTATAAAAACATGTACACTGTATGTCTTTGGTATTTATTATCCAATTTTTATTGGCTTTTCCAGTGTTTCACATTATAGCTACAATTACCATCTGAAGCAAAAAGGGTAAATACATGTAATCTGTGACTATATTACCTAATGTATACATTTCATGATAATGTGATCTCGTAACAAAATCTTATCCTTCGTGATACGGTGATAGTATATATACTACCATGCGCTCGCTACCGTTCAGGGTGGCAATAGTACATATACGCATCGCTCAACCAACCTCTACCTGCAGTGATCATATTTATGCAGCCGTGTATCCTGGCAACGGGTCCTAACCGTCAGGCTGTATGCGCTAATCTGCTATAAAATTGGTAAAACTAGGTCACACAGCCAGCGTGGTCAGCTAGCGCTACTAGTGTTAAGACAAAAAGATTATTAATAACACTTTTTAATGTCAAACAGTTCTTTGATTTTTTGTCAGAAGCCTCAGTTTCAAACAAAATTTTAATTTCCTGTTGAGATTGACCAGCAGTCTTGCCTGAGAACTGCTGCTACACACATAGGAAATTATGAAACAAAATGTTATATTAATTTGCACTATCGAATGCTGGTAAGATGAATGTTAAGTCATTTATTTTGGGATATACAACATATGACAATTCAGACAAAGTTTGACAGAAATGCTTATTAGAGGAGTGAGTTTTGTTGTAATCTTGTATCATTCCATAATAATAGCTTATTTAGGATGTATCTACTTGTACTGGCAAATATTTCCAGGGCTTGGCAGCTAGACAGAAAAGATCAAGCCAAACTGATCTTTTGTTGCAGCTTAATAATCGACTTAGCAAATCAAATCATGATCTCCAGGCTCAAATTTTAGTTCCAATAATTGTGAGTCACTCAAATTAGGCTCGACTGAAAAGAAAAACATAAACAAAACATCCAGAAAAGGAAATGGCCCTTAAAGGGCAACAAAAAAATCAGAGCCAATAGTATATGCCCATCTGGACATGAAGCATTCTTATATTTTGTCAGAGAGTGGCACAGTGTGGAAGGGAATTCAGGAAAAGGAGAGCTGTAAGGCAGAAGGGGGTGAGAGGATGTTGGCAGTGATGGGGAGGTGCACACCAATATGCTGAGAGCCCAGAGTGCCAGCTACAAGGAAGATGATTTATGGTGACAGTGGAATACAAATTGTCATACAAGCCACAAAGCTTAATCCAATCTCTTGGCTGTATTACCAGCTTTTACCATGGAGTTTCATGCCCTCACAGACTGAAAACACTCGAGTCAGAAAAGCTCAAGCTTGAGTTGATATTTGGGATCCTTGACTTGAAAAGATCGAAATGAGCTGACTTTTCAAAATGAGGCTAAATAATTCACACTTGTAATTCTAGAAAATCATCATTTAGCATGTGTCTGAAATAAATTTATCCTCTGTGGCTGCAAGGCTTGGCGTAGATTATTCACAGAGTTTAATAATTTTCACCCACAGTTAGGTCAATCCAGTCAACTTGAAGAACTTGGGGTAATGATCCTAAATGCATTATTGAGAATTGTGTATCTCCAGGCCAGTCCATGCAGTGGTATTTGTTGTTTTGACAGTGGAAAGAGCCTGTCAGTGGAAGTGACGGTTGAGGACAAAGCAGAGAAGTTAAAAACCTTTTACCCCTTCAAAATCAGCAGACTGCCATCACCAGTCAAGCAAATCAGACAAAATGAAGCAGATGATGAACTGTCAGATTGGAAGGTAAAAAATGTTCTTCTTTACTTTAGTCATTGCTGTATGGGTGCGGAGAATAAGATAAAAGTTCAGTTTATTTGTACTGTCCAGACACTTTTGTAAGAAATGATCAGTTATGGCATGCATTCCCTGAGGAGAATAAGATAAAAGTTCAGTTTATTTATAATGTCCAGACATTTTTGTAAGTAATGATCAGTTGTAGCATGCATTCCCTGAGATGCAGGACTCTATCTTGACAAATTGTCTTTCCTAGAATTTATATTTAAACATGGCATTACAGTCTTTGCAGCTGACACAGTACTTGAACAAATTGAACATGTAAGGTCTTTTATTCTAGATATTATTATTTGTTATTGTACATTTCATTTGTTATTTATGTATTGCTGTGTGGGAGATATTTCCCTATATTGTTAATTTATTTCCCAGACCACAAAGATATAATATCACCCACAGATCTATGGCATACATAATGTTTATCATAAGCAAATCCATGGTTAACGCAGCACACGATGCATGAAAACGGATTTCTTCTATTCTGCTAGCTAGAAAAGGATCAGCATGCAGTTTGGTGTTGTGCATCTCATTGACTACTAGTCACTAATGCCATTATCTGGATTTGTTCGTTATTCCAAAAGGTAAAATACTATTTCAAAGAAAGGGGAAAGGGGAACGGACTTCTACTCAAAACGCTAACATTTTGGTTGAACTAGCATGAACTCTGCTGTGCTGATCCCTCTTGAGCCACTAGCTTGTTATCTTTGAATCAAGGATAGATTGTCTACACAAAGATGCACGGAGTTTAACCGTGTAAGTCCCTTTTGAATGATATCGCATTGCTAAGTTTACTTAACAATATAAAATTAAACTTGTCTCCGCCAGACAGAGAAAGGGAGCATTGTCATCACCCTTCGAAAATGTGATCCGAGCATTTCATGGACCCAAATCATAAGAGATACAGGAGGGTTGGACCAGACCAGCAGCAGTGATTCAGACTGATGATGGCCTAGGTAATTAAATTGCTCACTCTTGGATTGTTCCTCTCTTTCAGTGTTGGGGAAAATAAATTGTCTTGCAGCCAATCAAAATGAGGAACATGTTCCTCTTTGACAATATGAAGTTATTGGTATAACATGAAAGCTTGGCTTATGTACCTTCATGAGCTGGGAAATTTTTTGCTAGCATTATTCTGTTCTGACATTTTGTCTTTTGAGGTGGCTGATGGGCACCCCAGTGCAGTGGCAATATTCTAAGGATATCACAATTAAAGAATATGTTTTTACTGTATAGAAGTCACACAGTCATCCTCACAAGTTATTCTCAAACACATTATCATTCACCCATAATAATAATAATACAAAGCATTTATATAGCGCTCATCCCTGTAGATACAGGCTCTGAGCGCTTTACATAGAGAAGTAAATAAGATTATATAATATTCAGCTCACACACCCAAGCATACTACACTCTGTACACATATACATACAGATGAAAAAAAAAAAAAACTGGTTTCGCAGACTGTCATGGTCAACCAAGATATTGTTTGTGTACTTAGACTATTTTCTTTAGGGATACTTTTAGGCAGTTTATTCCAGACAAATGGTCCTGAGGACGTAAAAGCTCTTTCTCCAAATGTTTTCATGTTTGCTTTTGGTACATGGAGAAAAGAAACATTTTCAGATCATAATGATCTAGTGGGCTCGTGTTCAGCAACCAGGTCCGATATGTATGCAGGTGAACTACCATTTATGGTCTTATAAACACATATTTTCATGAACAGAAATAATTTTGGTTTCAATTTCTCTACCAACAATAATTCAGTATTTAAGGGCTGAGGTTAGCTTGCCTTTCTTTTTCTTTCTTTCTTTTCTTTTACATATTTGTCTTACCTTTCGAGTCCTTCCTTGCTTGCTTTGTACTTTATGTCATATCAAATGTCTGGCCGAGGGGCTGCACTTGAAATAACCTTTAAACTTGAAACTTGCTTAATGACACTAACCTCATCTTGATTGTCTAGGAGACAATTTGTCTGCCATGCCAGACTTCACCTTGAATCATCAGAGTTACCCCAAGGTGTTGTAAGCATCCAAGTCGAGCTGCCATAATTTTTTCTATGGCCAGCTGACAAGTCATCATTTGACTAGAAGCATAGCTTACTTTGGCAGCAAAGCAAATACATGTGTTTTAAGTTTATTTAATTTATTTATATAAATGTGTAAATTGTTTAAGACATTATTTGAAAAATAACCATGGATGTCACTTATCCTGCAGGTGCTGGATTTTCCGACTCACACTGATCGCTGTTGGATGAGAGAAGGTTAGATAAAATAGGGCTCTTTGATAGTTGGTTGTGACATGCACAGCAATAGCTCAGTGTCACTGCACAGAACTTATTTTCTGTTTAGGTAATGCACAATTTCTGGTTTTAAGATGGTACCTGTAGCAAGTTGTTGAGTTACAAATGAATAATATATAGCACCTAGAGGAATGGGAATGATGCATAGCACCTACAGGTGCAGACAATACTTATCACAGGAACGATTCTAGTGGCTGTCAGTGGGGTAGCATTAATATCATGCACTAAGGCTGTCAGTCATCAAAGCAAGAATGGATATCAAATTGAGCCCTCTGTTTGATTTGACAGTGAAGATTTAGAAAAGTATGTCCCCACAAAGTGATCTGTGCATCTAAATATTTGTTTGAAAAATATATTTTTCTGTTTAAACAAAAAAAAACTGATTGCTTATCAGAATGACTCATCCTGCTAGAAATGGCACTTGATAAATTTTTAACATGTCAAACTGGAGAAAGCATAGTGTGCTCAGTGTTTTTTCCAGACCGCATGACTTGGCCCTAAAATTTCAAAATCCCTAATAATAATTATATTGAATGCATGCTGATTTCATCTTCTTCCTCACACTCTTAAGGTTTTTGGCACATATTAGAGGGGCAAATCACTCATTGTATACAACCCAATTAATGCGCTCATATATAAAATCCCCCCTTTTTGGAGTCTGCCAGCCAGTGTCAGGGTGTAGAAATATGTAAAATGACCTATGATCTACATAAAGCATCCAATTTTTAAAGATTCAGGTACAATTTGAGCCTTCTAGATAAAAAAAATAAAGTGTGTAGGCCTATGTATTATATTAGCATGCGGTCAAAACCAGCCTAATGAAAAATTGGAGACCAAATCAGAATTTGAGGTGACCTTTTTTGAAAGAGATTTGTGAAAAAATTTTGGGCATTGACCTCCCTTTTTCTTCCCTTTAAATGATCGGGCAAAAGAAGTATTTTAACCTCCATAGGAGAACTCGAAATCACAGTGGTATTTGTAGAATAACACAAAATGTTAATACGGCAGAAGGTAGAAAAAATAATAGGTTCCAAAGGCCTAAAGTTTGCAGTGCTTTGAGAAAAATTCAAATGCCTCTAAAAGTTTACAAATCTCTCCTCAAATTAATGACAAGAAGGGAATGTCCTTCCTATCTCATGTGGTCTGGAGAAAACACTGTACATGCCCAGAATGGTGCTGGCATAATCTGGGGGTAGTCAACAAAGCCCATATTGAGAACCACTGTGTTATAGAGACGGTAGACAGGTTCATTATGGATGACTGATGCTTGATAGATGACAGATCCATTGTGGTTTTCCTGAATGGTTAAATCGGATTCTTTTTGCTCAAATGATATATTGTTACTTTCATTCAACCTTTTTATCATTATATTATATTATTATATATTATATTACTTTTTAAACTAAAATGTATGTTAGTTATAGAAATTGTCACAAAGACTGGTAATGTTTCTTAAATTCTAATGTTTTCTGACAAAAGGGCTTATATTTACCAAAATTGTTTGTGAGAAAATTGAGTACTTTGAATAGAGCTCTTTTATTTCAGCGACTTTATCATCAAAGTTCTATTTGGAGATGAGTATTGATTTACCGATCTGAAATTTGCACAAAAGTGAATTTGATGAGAAAACCAACAATCTCTTTTGTCAAAAGGCATTAGAACTTCACTTAAATGACCCAACTTTCAATCTACCTCTAGCACTGAAATTGTAATAGCTTCTGTTCTCATCATTACAACCATCATCAGTGCCATCATCATCCACATCGTTACATCTCATTTATCATCATCATCATCATCATGCTCTGTTTTTTCTTAAATGAAATCACAAAGTTCATTTCAAAATTTCACGATTTGTATTACTCCACACAAATGTGAAACATTACTCCAGTAACATAATAACAGTGCAACAGATATTAATAAGTAAAGTGCATAAAACATTACTTATACCACATTATACATGACTGTGAAAACAAATTTATTATATAAAAATGTCAAGGATATGTTATTACCTTAACATTGATGTTTTGTAATAAATGTAAGTATGAATATACACATTGTGGACTTTGTCAATTATTTGAGTCATCTAATTCACCTTTCAAAAAAAAAAACTGAAAAAAGCTTTTCACATGACTAAAATAAGCCAGCCAAAGGCTCCACATGACTAAAATAAGCCAGCTCAGCCTACTTTTTATTCCAGTCACAGTGCTTGTTTACCCTTAACCAATGTCTCACTCTCAGGCCATAACAAAACACAGGATTGCTCCTCCTGATGGGCTGATTCAGATAAATCATTATTTAGTGTTTCATGCCAATCCACTCCTCAGTGCGGAACAGATCATCACAAAGGATTACATCTTTAGCAACCTTGTACTCAATGTACACTACAATTTAACTTAAAAATGTGTCAAGGTCACTGTCAACAAATGAGTTCAACATTATCTCATTAACAATTGAAATTCAAGACTGACTCATGTTTATTGTAAACATAAAGATTGACCATTAAAATAGACTAGCCGTAGCACCCATTCTTTGAATTGGATGGCTATGCCTAACATTGCTAAATGTGAATTTCTCATACTGAGCATCCTGATGGCCGAGAACAAAGCATGGCATAAATTTCAACCCGTGACCTCTTATTGAAGGAAACAACTTTTGTTTCAGCAAATTCAAAAAATAACTGGCCATTAAACAGATATTTACAGAGACGAACTGGTTTATAAAATCATTCATCCTATCTCAATGCACAAATTAAGGCTATCACACAACTCAGCGTCGGTGAAACTTGTGGCATATAAGAATTCATGAGCGTTTGTGATTGTAATGAGATTCACTGGTGTTACATGAATTTGCTCCTTGGCCTTATTACAGTTTGATGTTAATGTAACATCAGTTAGATGTTCAGAGAGTCATGTAGATATGATTATAGACAGTATAAATGCTCTAAATGACATTGCAGTGTGTCCAGCTTTGCAATTCTACACAGCATTAACTCTTCAACTGAGACTGAGCTTAAATGATAAACCATTTCACTCAAGTCTTAACTTGTCACCATAATATACTCATGACTCAGCCCTGATCTGCAGCTATAATCTGTGAGTTAATGTGACAGCAAATTTAACTCACAGTCGTTGGGAATAGTAATTATGTTCCATGTCACTCCTCACTTTGAAGATGGATGCAAGATTAAGGACTAGAGTGCTGTAGATTACTGCTTTCCTCTGCTATATGACAATCCATTATTATATTGCAACACAGAGCTCTTATACATTAGAACCCATTTATAGCTGGCCTGGTTGTAACAGGGATCAATGTTATTGGGCTTAGTTTCAGTTTCCATTTTCTCCCCTGTTCTTAGTTATTGCTATCACAGCTTTTTCAGAATGGGACTAGAAAAAGTGAAAAATCTTATGGTCATGGCGTAATTTCTTTACCATTTTTCAAGTTTTTGCGTAAATAGGATGATATGACAGCTGATGCATGGATGATTTCAAACCATAGGTTTATCTTTAATTTGTTAAATTAGTGATGACTGGATGTAGCATCACCATGACAAAGTCTGCATGTTTATGCACGAGCCATAAGGATACAATTAAGGTTACTTCTTTTGTCTGCATATGCCAATTGCGGAATAACAAGGCTCAACAATAATGGGAAAATTATGAAAGCCCCAACCATATTTTCAAAACTCCTATAGGCCAAGAGCTTCAAAATTTGGCTCATTCTTGCATAATTTTGCTGTGAAATGAAAGACAGTGTCCAATTTTCAAAAGCAAATTCATAAAATCAATTTCTTTACTCCTAGATTGTCTTTTTCTGTGTATTGCATTTATACTTCATTCCTGCTCCCAAGGTTGAAACACACAGCAATTCTGTTGCTGAAGAACTGTTGAAAGTTCGGTAGAAGAAAAGAGGGACTGAGTTCACACTGTCCTTCTCCAATATGGTTGTCTTTGTCACCTTGAGTTCTCTGGTGCATACGCAATTAAGATACTCTGTTCTATGTATATTCAGGAACAAAGTTCATGGCTTTGCTGAACCTACAGCAAATCATAAGTTTACTGGCTGTTTAAATGAACACATCAGTCTAAAGTATATATTTTTTTCTGGATCATTCCTGCCTTCTGCTTCGATATATTTTTGTCACCTACCTCTTCTGCTACCCTTTATGTACTCTCCATCTCATCATATTGTCCAGGTATTTCAATACCTTTTCTGGTCAACTTAAGCACATTTGTCTTCTAATTTCATTCAGCGAAGAAATCTACTTTAATTTTGTCCTACAGTTCAATCTGGATCTGTAATGTCAGTTTTCATCCTGAGCTTGATGGACTAGAGTTGAGAATTAGAAGAAGCTGTGGCTTCACACACGGCTGACATCCATGGCCAGAGAGTCCTTTAACATAGATTTTTCCATTGTTGTACGCAGACAAGCCATGCATCGCGTTATGTTGGCTGGCCGCAAGTTCCGCACAGAACTAAACACACCTTGGAGTTCAATGGCCCAAGTGTCCTGTCAAAAGTGAAAGGAAGATATGTATATTATGTAAATCATGTTTCCACCTCAAGATTTGACACAAAGAAAGTTACAAGTACACATGAACATCCTGATTATAAAAACCTTGTACACACAATTTGCACATCTCTGAAACGCTTTAGCAAGTCGCAAAGCATAGTATATGGGAGATTCACAGCTGAGTAGCTCAGTCCCATGGATAATACACAAAATTGTATTTAATGCAAAACAGTTTTGAGCAGCCCTTGAATTTCAAAAGACATGCATTTTCTTGGGTACAAGGGAACATGACTGGTTTTTACTGTTAAGCCCACAGCTGAGTAACACTGGTGCAAAAGCATTATATTCATTGTCTTGTGATTACTGCTTTGTTAGTAAGAAGGTTTCTGGTCTACTACCACCAGTTATTACAACACAACTGTTTAGCGCCATGATCAGTCTCACCGGGAGCTCTGAGTTATCCGGCGTCTCTCCAGCTATGACATACACAATCCCATCATGCAGTAATGCTCCATGCCAGTAGCGAGCAAAGTCCCATAACTGCGACTTCTGATGGATTATGGAACTGCGGTCATTCAGCTTCATTTTCCAGACACTTCCTTCCTGCAGATAGTGACAAATGATGTAAGAGAAACATACACAACTTCCTAGGGAGCTGAGATAGTTATTGAGTAATCTGACCTTTTAGGATAGTAACTGTATGGAGTTATATGAGCAGATATATAGTATAAGAGATCCATAAATCTCAATTTTTTAAATGTTAAAACTCAACATATGACCAGTAATTGCTTAAATTTCTTCATACACCTTGGCATATATAACAGACTAAATATCATAGGGACATCATGACAAGAGAATTTCTCCTGTTTTAGCCAAGAGCCCGTTAAAAGCAACGCCATATGGGGTAAGAGAAAAAGGGGGAAAAGGCAGAGAGGATAACAATACAGATAATGCCAGTATTCTTTATTGAAAGTTAGTTTTAGAAAGCAAAAGAAATAGGGATATTTTTAAGCAAGATCCTGCTGTATCTAAAGCTATTGTATATGAGGTCAACTTTATATCGCCCCCCGAAGACTGAAAAGCCTTGTTCAAAATCTGAAGCAATGCATGATGAAAATTCCTACAGACATGAATACTGTCCCCTCATATTCATGTGAGCAATTAGAAGTGAGTGAGGGTCCTTGGGGAACACTAGGTTTACCCCTGAAGGTTAGGGAACAGTAGTTATTAAGGCAGTAGGGATGTTAGCATCCCTCAACTTGCAAACTAAGAGGCCCTGGGTTGAACTTCCAGTCATGGCAATAATTTTCCCAGTCAGGGCAACCCTTCTTCACCTTTTGTCCTAAGATTGGTCGAAGTGATTGTAAACAATCCCAAAAGGAACCCTTCTCAGACAGTTTGTAACATCATAAGAATTATGATTTTCGGATGAATACTCACATTACATCCTCATAAATGTAATACTTTCAAACGTGTTTATTATGAAAACACTTACCAAAAAAAAGTGATATTACCAAATGTTTTTCCAATCATGACTATTTCTGTATATTTTATCATGCCTATTAATGAAATGCAACAAGCATTAATCTGCAAAACCAATATCCCCTTCCACCCATTTTCTTAAATATTCACAGTCTCTCTCATATAAATCATACTTGGGCAAGCAACCCCTAGCCCTGACTTATTCAACTCAAGGCCAGATAAAGGCTGATTATTTATTATTAACCAATTAAAGCTTGATCCAGTGCAACATATGATCTCATTTGCCATGCTATAATCTAGACATAGGGGGGATGAATCTTAAGTTTTTGTTAGGGATTCTGCAAAATATGTTTAACATGAAATGATTTAATACATCTGTCAAGTTTGCATTAAGCATATGCGAGTGTATATGCCTTATAACTTGGTCACATTCACCTGAGTAATGAGGTAGATTTTGGCTCCACTGATAACAGTTCGAGGCAGGCAAGTCTCGGAGGGCATTTCCCCAAGAACGTAGGATGTATTCGTGGTTGTGTTAAAACATTGCACTGTCCGAGAGGTGACGGTATCACTCTCCTTCCCACCACAGATGATGACTTTGTTTCCTGCAAGGATGGCCAGAAAACCCTAACATCATTACCACAGGTTGAGGAAGTAGAAAGGGGACAATCTGAAGAAATCTGCTTGACAGAACAGTCATCCAACTATGTACTCAACCCATACATCAAGTTAAGGTCCAAACACACAGTCACTGACACTATCAGCACAGTCAGTTAAATATAGTTCAGGTTTCATGTTGCATAAATTAGAGAGTGACTGAAGTCTTGTCTTCAAGCAACTATATGAAATTCTCAAAAGACATCTCTGATACGGTATTATATGTAACCCCTGGGTCAAGTTGAAGATGAGTATGCAGTATTAAAAGTACTAACTTTGGCCCAGCCAGTAAGAATTTAGGGACAACATTTGAAAAACATTTGATCTGTACATACATAGTGCAGATACTGAATTTAATAAAATTTTCTGAAGGAGACATTTGGTGAGGATAGTTGCCAGTAACCAACTTTAGCATTCCAGTACTGGTCACAAGAGCAAACGAATGCTTTATCATAACAGAAGCATCTAAGATTCATATCAAACCAGACAGATGACTTGTGATCTGTTGGACTGAATTGTGCTATAACAGAGCATATATCAATTTCAGCGTGTTTTTAAATGACATCACCATGATGATAACATGATGTTGGGATGCCTACCAAGTATTCCTAGGAAACAGGCAAATAGCAAACTGCAGGAATATTAGGCAACCCACAGTATATATTATATGTCAGTAGCTCTCCTTACCGATGACTGCAGATCCACTGGATCGTACTGCTGTGTGAAGGAAGCCAACATCTGACCATACTGCTTTGTCTATGTCATAACACTCCACACTATTCAGAGTTGTCACCTGGACAATATCAAGACTACGTTGTAAAGATGTTAGTAAGAACACCTAATGTAAGGAAGGGTACAAACAAAAATACTGTATCCTCCTCACAAGACTTGATGGGATAAAACAATCTATCCTAAGATCCTATTATGATAGATTGCTCATAGGAAACCTAGTACTATGCAGAATGCTGATATGATGTTCAGAAACACAGTCAGAGGGCATTTTATCAAGAGAGAAGAGGCTTCATCAATTTAAGTGGATAGAGGCACAAATAAGACTTCTTAAAAAATTGGATAAACTCCATTTCACTATTTTATATATATAACACATCTACATGCATAAAGTTAGATCACAGAAACTACAGTATTTACACAATTCCTGATTCTTTTCAGTGCAGCATTTTGCATGTGCGGAGTGAAACCAATATTACAAAAGTCATGACCTAAGAAATCATAAAGTCTTGTTCTTGATTTCTAAGTTTGGCCATACTAAAAGAACCAAATAAACAGTCCATAGCCATTTACTATATCAGTTTGGCATACACTTTTAACCCCTTTTTAGCCTTATGCCTGAGAATTCTTGGTATCTGTGATACCATTTTGTACAAGCGAAAAATGAAAGAAACTGGATTATCGTTACATTTTCTTGTTTATGGACACAGTATTGTCTATCAGAAAAATTGATTACAGTTATGAAAATCTAAAGTTCTTTAGACTTTTGTCTTTGTGTTTAGAAGAAATATGATCCCTGACAATGAAGGATTAACAATTTTATACTATGGCATCCGGAGTGGTAGATACAGGATACTACATCCCTGAACAAAGACCCCAACATAATTATCTGTGCACAAAATTAAACTCACTTCATTATTCAAACCACCCAGCACATAAAGACAGTGGCTAACAGCAACATTCACATGATTTCTCCGTCCCATCTTCATAGGAGAAAGCTTTAACCAAGAATTCTTGTGAGTCTGAAACTGTGGAGGTGATGATGGATATATATATCTCTTTACAAATAATCATGACATATTGAGCATCTTAAAGGAGATATTTACTAAATCAGATCACACACTACTGTATTATAAAATGTCATGAAACTGAATACCTCACGTGAAACTGAATACATCAGCGTCAGAATATGAGGATTAAAGGTTTGCAACATGAGATCATCATAGTCTCCATGGCAGAGAACACATACAGCCGTCTTCACATACATTTAGAGAATAGTTAAACAATATATGGTAGTTCATCTATTTAAAAAAAAACAACTTTCATTAGCAAAGTTTCTAAGGATTACACAAAACGATGCCATTAATCTGCACTGATAAGAGTAGGTGAGCTCGCATCTAGTTTTCTCGGATAAGCAAAAAACTAGGAAGTCTTATGTGTAATGGCACACACTAAAAATCCCTTGACAGTTTTAGAATGATAGAAGAGTAGGCTGCTGTGTAAACAAAACTGATAGGGAAATTCTACCCAGAAAGGCACAATATGTAATTGTAATCGTGCTGACACGCCATAAAACCCAACTCCAACAAAAAATCTGTGGTGGGCTGGATATCCCAATCACCAACACATATCTTTCTTCAGGCTGGCTCATTATTCACTACTCTGTTGTCAATACAATGATCTCTGCTTGAATGCAAATCCTCAGGAGCACAGAAAAAGTTGCAATTAAAAGGAACTGTAAATATCCAGTCATTTTTATACTGAAATATAGCATTTTATGTGGAAATATTGCTTTTAAAATGAAGTTGCAATTATGTGGACGGTGATTACATGGATTAGACTGTAACTGGATTAAAAAGCTCTCTCTCTCTCTCTATATATATATATATACAAAACCCTAAAAGAACATAGCGCTAACCTGAAACAATGCTGTCATTGTGTTCTTGCCCCCTGCCACAAAAATATCATCTCCATATGTACATGCAGAGCTGCCTAGACCCATGTCTTCTGGTAGAGGGGGTAACAGAAACCATTCTTCTGTTTTGAATCTGAAAGTACAGTGGGAGGTTAAGCACAATTTGCTTCACAAGAAACTTCTTAAAGTAAGACTTAAAGATTTTAATAACTTCACAGCTCCCTTTATGTAGAGTATCATTTATGTAAGTGGGGAACACTTACATTAATAAAATATGCTTTGTGGATTTAATGTGATGATGTGAATAAAAGCATTTTTCTACACAAAATAACAGTTTATAGGCAAATGGTTAGTTTCACTTTAGTCTCTGTTTACTTAAGCAGAAGCTAAACACATAATTATGAATACAGCAATTCAGTAACTGGAAATAAGTGTAAGGTTTTGTGCAGCACATAAATTGACATATACAGTGAGATTCTGATCTTCAATTGTGATTTTCTCAGAATGTTTTCCATTACACTGGGTGACCCTTGCCATTTCAAACAATTATACCTCAGGTAAGATAAATGCTAGCTCAAAATTTAAACTTCCATTTCATGGCAAGAACTTTATGCTGCCAGAGTGACTTTAGAAAATAGCTGCAAGACATTTGTGATTCTCCTCTTGACATTCTGATTTTGTGAGCCATTTGTTGGCATTTATTTCTAACAAATCACAATAATCCTATCTCTACCTGTAAGCATAAAAGTTGTCTTTTCCTTCTCCCAAAACCAGCATTACATTATCGTAATCACTGGCCCGGCGGTACATGGCATTAGGTGAACATTCATCATGGCGTCGTGCCAGAATAATATGGTACTCCAGGCTTCGCCGCACCATCTCTAAGACCTGTGGAATATTTGACTTCCTATTTGATAATAATAATGAGGTTCATAAGTCTCATATCCAGGCTAAAGACCACTCACGCGATTTCACACCATTATTACCCCAGCAGGCTGAATCACTCTATAACTTTTTAAACTCCTTAGGGAGTATACAATGCCGTTACTATATACAGACACTGATCACTAACATTCTGATAATATCTGTCACTACTGTGGCCAGATACCGATTTACAGACAGGTGGACTGAGGGAAATGTAAATGAAATGCTTTGCCAAGGCACCTCCACCATGAGCTTGGTCAAGATTCGAACCCATGACCTTTAGATCTTGAGCCAACACTGCAACCATTTGGTCATGCTGCACAAGTGCACAAACCTACACTTGACAGTCTTCAGTTTATGAACATAACTCACAAACCAAACAGTCATGTTGCGTATGTAAGCCTTTGCTCCAGTGACTCTTTCGAAGGCCTTATTAAAGCCATTTAATTGTTGAGAAATAATAACCACTGCCAGAAAGGTATACAACATTGGTAATCAACTGAAAATTCTCTTTGTAGTGTAATGCTCAGTTGCAGTTTTCAGAGACAGCAGGGACATGAAGCTTTTTCATGAACACCCAAGGCAACACTAGTGAGCAAACTGTGTGACCACCTGTTTCTAAACTGAAGATCATCACCCTCTCAAGTGCCAGAGTCTATGCTACAAGATATCAGTGACAGGTTACAAATGATTGATAAGTTTTGAACTTTTCTTTTAATTTTATCCTTCCCTGGTGGAGGAATGATGGTTGCTTTCTCAGAGCTCCTCATTCCCTCTTTCCTTCTCTTTTCTCTCCATCATTCTCTTGAGCATTTTCTCCTTTTACTCTCCCCTGTATGAGCACCTGTTTGTATCTGCTGCTACCCATTCAAAAGTCTATAATAATAAATAAGACATCAAGCATAAGGACAAAATCTCAGCTGCGTGGATCACTATAAGCAATATAAGTATAAGAACAAGGACAACAACAAAGGAACAAGTACAGTTATCAAATTTCTAGTACTTGTACAAAATACACACAGTGAATGAACAAAGACAACCAACCTCTTGATTGTCCAGCACCATCTGATCTGTGAGCAGCCTACGCAGGATGAAATCTTCTGACACCAAATTGAGACGGGACAGAGAGAACAGACGGGCAAGGTGTCTGCGTCTTGCATCCTCATGTCCAACCCATAACAAAATGGCATCTACAACCTCGAGGTAAAAGAAATGATAGAGAGTAATTTCATGTGTTTTCCTTCTCAACACTTAAACTAATAACCTTTAATATAAACATCAATAAGTTTTTCATCTGAATGTTTAAATATAAGGCATCTACTCATCTAGTCAGTTTGAGGGCAAAGGGCATGTTGATAAAGGAAAAACTTGTTTTAACTTCTCTGGACATTACTTAGATAATGAAAATAACTATGTAAATACAGTGCCTGTAAGACTAAAGTATCATGGCATAGAGGCTGAAAGTCTAATAATATTGTTTTACACTGTATTTAAGTAGTGTGCGCACAAGTTAAATACAGTTTTTCAAATTGTCTTTTAATAGTATGCATGGAACCTGTCTGTTAAAAAACCAGTTAGAAAATTGACCCAGGTGCAGTTCTCACAAAATGTTTCTTAACAGATGTATGTGTTTGAATCTAGATACCAGGAAATACAGTCGAACACTGTCAACACAAACACTGCTTTATACAATCCCCTACTTAGACCACACCCATTCAGTGATTCCAACACAAAACTTCAGTTAGGACATCCGCACTAGCTTAGTCTGGAAAATGGTTGTGATATCAGAATTCCACTGTATTATATCAGCTTGTGACATTAACCCAAATTCAGTAGGAAGTGAAGCAGTTCCAATTTCCAACTTCGGTAGAATACCTCCTCTTCATGAGCAACATTAAGATCCTCACTGGCAACCATAAGACAGATGTCGTCCAGATCACAAGCCAAGAAATCTTCTGTTGTTTTGATGGACGGAAACTCACGATGCACAAAGTTCCAAGCTTCATTGGCTAGAACCTGTTAACAAGAAATCCTAGTGTACATATACATAACATATTTAGACATGTATTACATACACAGATACAAATGTAGTCTGAACAAACATTACCAGCATTCAAGAAATTTGCTGACTCCTCTCTGCAGAATAATGATATTTTTTTGTGTTTTGTTAGATGACCAAGTATCATCAGCTGACGACATATATTAACCAGAAGGATGGTGCAAACTTATGTGAGTAGTTGGGAAATGTGACAGGGTCATGGGTGGACACTAGGCTCACACATGAGAGTTAGGAACCCATTCAAGGATTAAACTGATGCATCCGGGTGGTGTCGTGGTAGCACGTTCAGACTTGCATGCTGAGAGACCCTGGGTTCGATTCCCGACAGGGACAGGAAATTTTCTACTGTTCGTTTTTTTCCAGCATTTTCTCTCAAAATTGGACTTTCACAGTAATTTAGTAAAATTCTGGTGACACAATTTCCTAGAGAATATGTAACAGATTCCAGAAAAATTATCAGATGGGCCCATATTCCTACCCCTTTAATGACTAATCAAGAGTATGCCTTGCCACCAGATTACACCTAGCAAAGACAAACAATGCACATGTGAATCAGGCATTCCAGGGTGTTCATTTACCTTGCAGCTGCTGACTCTTGCCTCACGCCAGATGGTCAGACAATTTTCATTGGAGATATGGTCAGCCAAGAAGTCCTCACAGTACTGTCGGAGGCAAGCGATCTGCAACATGGAAGCTACACGCCACACTTCTATCACGTTCCTCTCATCCAAGATGTCCTTGCCATTATAAAGGGCTTCCAAGATGGAGGAAAAGGTCTGGGAAGTCAAAGGGGGGAACCATTACGATATGCTCAGTGGGACCATCTGGGAGTGATAACAAGACACTTACAGTTATACTTATAGTAAATTCGGGACCTCAAACCATAAAGTATCTTCATTATGAGAATGGATAAGGGCCTGCCACACTAGATTCCAGCGCGATAAATTCCGAAACCGTCGTGAGTAAAGTTCGGTCGGAAATGTCATTATGCATGCAATTTGACAGAGAAGGTTTAGCGTCAGTGTCGACTCACAGATGGTGCAAGATTCCATTAATAAATAAGGTATGGGCAAGTTTGTTCCTATTCCCCCATTTCGAGCTTTTAACGGATGAGGTTAAAATTCGAATTTCGCTTTCTATTCAGTATTCATTATTGACGCCATGCGGTGTGAAGCTGTCTAGCATTGTTTGAACAGGTAAACCCGTAAATGTAGTTATCCATTAGTATTCCCTCCACTGAGTAGCAGTGCACGCTGGTTCACTGCATTACTACTGCACCATAGTGATAATTTAATGCAACGATTGCCATGTAGAAGGCAATCTTATTTCAGTCATCTAATGTCCTACTCACAGAATAGGTGTCCATGCTAGCTGATTATGAAACTGGAAAATATTCCATCATCGAATCACTAAAGTACATGAGATTTTGGAGACGGACTTCATTACTACCCCGGTTGCCCCAGATTCGGTAAAGAAAGAAAAAGTCTATTACCAGAAAAAATACAGTGTGTACATCATGAAAAATTCGAATTTGAATACGTCCGCTTGGAGGTCGTGTTGCTGCAACATGGTTTGGCTATAAAAATGTAAGTTATAATTAAATTTTATTATCGTCATAAAACCCCATATAGTTGTGTATGTTTTACATTCTATCCCTTTTTTTTCCTTCCCTAACTTCCACCTTAATCTTTAAGACTGCGCAGTAATAGCAAGAATAATACACCAATGATACCGTTTCACTATGGACAAGTAGATCTAGTAGGGGAAGAAAAATGAGAGCTTTCTGAAATAATATTTAAAGCAAAAATAAAATGTTGCCTCAAGTGCGGCTTATCTTCGCATAATAAAGGATCCATTCCGATTTTTTCAGGCTCCACTATGACAAGTTGCATTCTTTTCGTGAGTCGGCCCCGAACGTTTTCGCCTTCCATTAATTTTCGTCCATTTAACAGCGCCGTATGTCACACATAGTAGAGTACACTGTGNCAGATTCGGTAAAGAAAGAAAAAGTCTATTACCAGAAAAAATACAGTGTGTACATCATGAAAAATTCGAATTTGAATACGTCCGCTTGGAGGTCGTGTTGCTGCAACATGGTTTGGCTATAAAAATGTAAGTTATAATTAAATTTTATTATCGTCATAAAACCCCATATAGTTGTGTATGTTTTACATTCTATCCCTTTTTTTTTTCCTTCCCTAACTTCCACCTTAATCTTTAAGACTGCGCAGTAATAGCAAGAATAATACACCAATGATACCGTTTCACTATATACAAGTAGATCCTGAACTTATTGCTCTAGTAGGGGAAGAAAAATGAGAGCTTTCTGAAATAATATTTAAAGCAAAAATAAAATGTTGCCTCAAGTGCGGCTTATCTTCGCATAATAAAGGATCCATTCCGATTTTTTCAGGCTCCACTATGATAAGTTGCATTCTTTTCGTGAGTCGGCCTCGAACGTTTTCGCCTTCCATTAATTTTCGTCCATTTAACAGCGCCGTATGTCACACATTGTAGAGTACACTGTGTCAGTCAAATGCTCGAGGGCAAGCACCAATACACGCTCTAATATCACGTATTACAGTAGGCCACACAATACACAACAAAAATATCAGGTTCCGCTTGCCTAGATAAGAACACGATATTATAAAGATTATACGGGTAGCGAATTCACCCCTTATCTTATACTCTCTCTCTCTCTCTCTCTCTCTCTCTCTCTCTCTCTCTCTTTCTCTCTCTCTTTCTCTGGCCGTGCGGTTCGCGAGTCGTTCTCAGAAACTGAAGACTTTCCAGTCTAAGGTTATGTGTTTGACTCGCGAGCTCAGCGGTTTACGTTGTAGTGTCCTTGGAAAAGACACTTCACTTCCATTTCCATACTCAACTCAGGTGTAAATGAGTACTGTACCTGGTTTTAGAGCTGGGGGGACCAGGGCGCTGCACCGCTGGCGACCAGCAATGACTCTGTTATATATTTCATTTATTATGTATTTACATGTATGCTGTGTATTGCTACATCTGTTTGTATTATGAATGAGATGTATAACATTGTATGACATTGTAAAACAATTTCCCTACGGGCTAAATAAAGTCGTATAGTTTTCTTTCTTTCTTTCTCTCTCTCTCTCTCTCTCTCTCTCTCTCTCTCTCTCTCTCTCTCTCTCTCTCTCTCTCTTTTTCNTCTCTCTCTCTCTCTCTAACTCTTTCTTTCTCGCTCCTTCTCTCTCCACTGCCATAAGAAACAGGCTCAGTCAGTTGTTTGTCTCCCTGCCTGCCTGTTTTTCTGTCAATGTATCTGTCCATTTGCCCGTTATCTGTCAGTAACTATCTAATCCTGCTCTTCAATCCTCATCTTGTAAGTAATGTTATTTTGTTCATCAACCTGCCTCATCTAGACTAGTGAGACAAGTTTGTCTGTCTGTTTGAGTTTCTGCTTAACCACGCTCTAATGTAATGAGGAACATAATTTATTCAGCTTGATGCTTAAAGAAACATATTATCTCTGCATAACGCCCAATCCCGCCCTAACATGATTAAAAGCATCGTTCAACTTGATGCATAACCTCGTCCTCATCTGATAAGAAACATCTCTAAGCTTGATATCTAACCCCGTCCCCACTTAAAAAGAAACATCTCTCACCAAGACGTCTAACCCCCGCCTTCACTTCATTAGCAGCATCTCTCAGCTTGATGCCCAACCCCATCCTCACCTGATGAAAAACATATCTCAACATTACGCCTAACTCCGCCCTCACCTCACAAGAAGCATCGTTCAACCTGATGCCTAATCCGCCCTCAGCTGATAAGAAACAGATCTCAGCATGATGTCTCACCTCGCCCTTGTCTGATAAATCTCTTATCAAGACGTCTAATCCCGCCTTCACCTGATTAAAAGCATCGTTCAACCTGATGCCTAATCCACCCTCAGCTGATAAGAAACATATTATCTCAGCATGACACCTAACTCCGCCCTCACCTCATTAGAAGCATCGTTCACCTCTTTGTCTAACCCCGCCCTCACCTGATGAGAAACATCGTTCAGCTTGACGCTCTGCGTGATGGCTTCCTGCATGCCACTACTGAACATGGCCTGAAAGTAATCCGAGTAGGCGCTTAGGATGATGCGATGGCAAGGGAACTCCACGTCGTCCACGTAGATCATGACGTCACAGAACTGACCGTTCTCCAGCCGACCCTGAATCCCCTGGAGCAGGTTGACGGCTGCCACTTGTGCCCAGGTCATGCTGGATCGGCTGAAGTTCCTGGCAGTGGCTGGCGGAAATAACGGACAGGGAAACTAGTTTAACAAGTGTGTTAGGAATAAGCTCAGACTACACCTGTGGTACAAAGGCAAAATACACTACACGACGGGACAGCACATGAACATTTAAAGAACATTTAAAGTACTATAACTACTAAATTCACACATGTTCACAACAAACTCTTACTATCACATATGTTCACATCGTATTGGTACATTTTACGTGTAACAATAATGGACCAGTCACTTACACTAATAATAATTCAAAAGAAAAGAGAGGCTTATAAGACAGTTGGCTATAGTCAGAATGGCAGCGAAAAAAAGGCTTGGTGCAAACAGAAGAATAATTTGGGCGATAATTCACCCTGTGACCCAATATGGGTTGGGGGTTTAGTGTAAAGAAACTATCCTAACCCCAACTTCCTTCTCGAGAAAACCCGTATTTTCTTATAACATCAACAACCGTCACTTATTTTGCAATTCACTTCACAGCCGCGGGATGTTACAGTTTCCACTTTTAGGCAGAAGATTTATTCATTTATTACTTCCCTTTTCTTACTCGGCAACTAGACCTACTATCGTAGGCATAAAGATAATTTAAAAAAAAAAAGGGGAAGGAATTCTGAATGAGTTTCATACTATACCAAACTCATATAATATACATTCCAAACACTACCCCTTATCCTACCCACTAACCATAACTCTAGACTTAACCCTAACCCTAATGTCCATCGAGACAAGAGCATCAGTCGAGGTGAGTCCCTTAATCCTAATGTCCATCGACACAGGAGCTTCAGGTGTAAGTCTCATTCGGAATTCCTCCCAAAAGAAGACATAATCACACAATCACTGATCACCATTCGACAATGCTGCCGGCCGAACCATCCGGTCTACGGGAGAATTAACCGCCGAACCTTCTTAATTTATTTAACTGACAAGCCTATCTCATTTCGCCTCTATTCCAAAAGCTCAGTAAAACGTATCACTATGAATATTGGTCGTAATGAAGGAAGTAGTTGGTATAGAAAGCAAAAACATTACTATGACTTGGGAGAGAATTAAAATGATATTAGTAATGTGATGTTTTGTTGTTGTTTTTTTAACGAAAAGGCTTGCCTACACAACCATACAGATAAAATAAAACATTGGGGAACGGGNGGGGGGGGGGGGGGGGGGGGGGGGGGGAGGTGGTGTAAAAGAGGTCAGCAGAATCCTTTTCCGACAAGGAATGACAAAACTATGAGGACAAAAATATTCCCCGTTCCCTTTCCCCCGACAAGAAAAGCATCCCATGGAATTTGCAAGCCACACAAGATCAGTACTGCAGTACCGCTTCACCTGCAGTATAACGACTGCACTAAGAGTTCCTTCCAACCTGTACACTGAATTCGACTGCTGCCCAAAAGAGGAATCATGTAAGACAGAGGAATCATGTAAGACTGATGAATCATGTAAGTTGGAGGAATCATGTAAGTAATGGAAAAACGACTGAATAATGATGAATATCGATCAGTACAATTTAGAATGTACACACAAACTAACAGAAGAATTACAACTACATACTGAAGTAGTACTGTTATCTGCATTTCTAATTTGTAAGAAGGAATTGCGTATTGGAGATATCAAAGAAAACAAAAAAGAGTGGGACGGGGACCCCAGCGTTCATCGCCCTAGGATCATTTCAGGATATATGTATATCGGATCACCTAGTCACGTGAAGTTGCGGGAGGCACTTTTCCTCGACACATGGTTAAGCCAAGCTGATGGGAGCCATCAGTGCCTCTTGACTTATAGCGACAGCTTCTAATCCGTATATTGACCCGGACTGCCGCTGCCAAACTCCACCCCCAACCCTCAATTCCTCTATGGAAGCGTATTATGGGAGGAACCTGGTCAGACCCAAAGCTTTACAGGTTAGTTCGGCATAAAGTAACCGTACCAGGACCTTCGTCACACCGGACGTTAACGCCACACCGGAATAGAGGCCAGTTCCCAACACGAGCTTCCGCTGGTTGGGTGGTTATGTACTATTGAAGTGTCGGGACTTGCTTATATGACATGCTATGGCGGTTGTGTTAATTTTGTGGGTGTTTGGATTTAGGAAAATGACAGGGATTTATTCAAGCAGTGGTCAAATGTGTCAAAAAACTGGATAAAACGTTTAAGTGGACCAGGCAACAATTATGAGTAAAGGATTTATTGCCACGCATGATATGAATCTTGAAATTGTTTAAAATCACAGAAATTATATCTAAAATACCTGCCATTAAGTCATTCCCGTCATGCATTCATAAACCAGAAAGCAGGAAAAAAAAAACCAACACATTAACAACAGTGACTGAATACCTGTGAATATCGATCAGTACTCAGAATACACAGACACACACGACAGTAGGAACTCACAAATCGTGTAACTGAAGAGAGCGTAAGAAAACAAATTCCACAACTTCAAAAATGTACTACTCTTCCTCGCCTGATCTGTCTGGCTATCTATCTATCCATCTCTATTTCTTGCTCACAGATCAGTTGTTTATCTCGAACAGATGACAAAATTATTCCCTGCCTTCAACTTTTTGCGGCTTTGTTATTCTTTCAATCTTATTCAATCAAAACACAGCTTTCTGAACAATAGCAGGCCCGCGTCGTGACAACTTGCGATTTTTGAATTTATCTCTACATTTCAAAGTCAGTTGCTAATGCAAAGAACTAATTGCAGAGAGGTGTTATTGGCCCATTAACTCACAGCAAGTAAACATGAGGAATCTGGTGTTTGTTTGCTTGTGTTAGGTTTGGACGGCCCTTTTCGGCACAGTTATCAAGGTGAGACTTAAACCCTTCTCATGTCGCTGATATGGCAGTGCCTTCTTAACAAGGCGAATACTACCCATGGAAAAACCAGCCATCAACTTTCGCATGAGGGACCTTTCGCACGGAAAAGCAAGCGTTTAACCACTCATCCACATAGCTAGCGAAATATGTGATATTAACCTCAGGCAATTAAAGATTAAATATTCATCCAGGATACGTTGTTTTGTTTTGTTTTTTTTTGTTGTTGTTTTACTTATATTAACGGCTCACATAGATGAAGGTGACACAGGAGGAAAAGAAAACAACTTACATGAAAGCGTTACCTGACTAATATCCGCAGTGTATTATACATGTATATCCTCTGAAATAAAGTCTAATCCAGCATGCACAGATGTCTACAACACATATAATATCCATTCTAGAGTAAATTACTACACTTTAAATTCATTCTTCTTAGACTGTGTGGCAAGGAGCCTTCAAAACTGTTTAGACGAGAAAGCGTGTCAGGGGATTATAATCGTGTTGCTGAATATCAATCACAACTGAACAACAGTAGAGTGTACAGAAGGAAGAAGATTTATGGTGACATTGCACAGAGCTTCAAACATGATAGAATGAATGGGCTTTTTATTCCAGTTTGCTGTCACAATGCAAGATTCATAGCATTTACTTTGGCTTTTAACTAATGTAATAGTGTTGGGTAGCACTGGCATGGTGGGAAAAGAGACGAGATAAAAGGGTAAAATGAAGTATGGAGCGAAATGACTTGGTTGGGGGGGG
>JAWQUT010000204.1:1056366-1079408 GCA_033807755.1 Ellobium chinense | reverse complement strand
TGAAAAAAAAGAAAGAAGGCAAGGAAAAAAACAAACAAACAAACAAACAAAGAAAAAAGAAAGATAGAAAGAAAGAAATGCAAATACCGACTTTAATTTATCCCGCCGAAGGAATCTCTGGGGATCTCTCAGGCCACATGACACACGGATCCTTCAACAACAACCAAAAAAAAAATATCGTTGTTGCCTTAAAATATGGAAACTCCTGCACAACCATGATACAACTAACGAGACTATCATTTTGAGATCCTGTGCTGGTCAACTGCTATTTCTGAGTCAGATAAACTCAGCACTTAAAATACAAAGGCGCTCAAAGATAATCATGGCGCACATGACAACTGATTTACGTTCTTCTGCATTGCCATCCACCCTGCCCTTGCAAAACCTAAACCCGATGACACGACATCCTTGAGAATATGTGTAGCCGCATAGGATAACCCGTCGGATCTCGCAATGGGTAATTTTGAGTAGGGCCTTGAAACGTCGAATTTCGACTTCCTGGGCCAAGCTGAGATTTCTGCGGAATCAGCTAGTTTATTCATTTATCTTTCATTTCATGTAAATTTTATTAATAAAAATGATGTTTAAATGTATTTTTTTCTTCAGCATTGCAATGAAGTACCCTTCGCTCAAAAGCGTGGTTTAAAAGACTTTAATCTCGATTTTCTCAAAATCTACATGACAACGGTAAGTTTACAAATGTGTCGATAACTTTGGAAGTAATAGAGATATTGACCTCAAATAAAGGGTAAAATGTTCAGAAGTTAATGAGGATTAATATTCTAACAATAAATCAGTTTTCATATCTGGAACAATGCAAAGGGTTTTACCATACACCCACACATATATATCTATATATACCTGTTATTCAGCACTACTGTTTTCGTTTTTTAACATTGCAGCAACGTCTACGGCATGTCTCCTGACCTCAAAAGTGGGCTTTTCATGCGAAAACATCTATTTCAGTTCACTTGTGCCGAAGGCGTCTCTCCTACATTAAATGACTTGTGTTTGAGCACATACACTATTTTTAACGTACTCACTTTCAAGAAAGATCTTACTCCAAAATGACTCAAAATAATTTTCTGCAAATATTGTAGGTGTTTCATAGCTCACCTCATCAAGAAAAAAAAATACATTCCGCGCTTTTTAATCACACGTGTGAAAATTCACTTCCTTTGCCTCCGTCTTTTCTCTTCCATTCGTATCTACCTTCTCTCTCTCTTTTACTCTCTCTCTCTCTCTCTTTTCCTCTCTCTCTCTTTATCTCTCTCTCTTTTTCTCTCTCTCCCCCTTTCTCTCTCGCTTTCTCTCTCTCTCTAGTATAATAGTATGGAAAATGTGTGAAAACTGCTACTTTGGNTCCACCTTTTCTCTTTCTCTCTCTCTCTCTCTGTCTCTCTCTCTCTCTCTCTCTCTCTCTCTCTCTCTTGTTTGTTTGTTTCTCTCTCTCTCTCTCTCTCTCTTTCTCTCTCTCTCTCTCTCTCCCTCTCTCTCTCTCTCTAGTAAAGTAGTATGGAAAGTGTGTGAAAACTGCTGTTTTGGGAGCACACTGCACACTGACCATGTATTTATTTGTTTATTTACTTTTCATTTATTTATTTATTTATTTATCCATAACAACGAACTCTATGCGCAAAAGCGAAGAAGAAAAAGATGGATGTGTAATAATAGAGCATACACACATCGCAAACTCTCCTTTGTCAGCTTTCAGCCACCTTCATCTAGCCACAATTCACGCAGACATGCACATGAATACGCATGCACGCACGCACGCACGCACGCACGCACGCACGCACGCACACACAGAAAGAGAGAGAGGGGCACGCACGCAGTTTCGCACATTCATCAACTACCGCGAGTTAATAAATCAGGGTGAGACTAGATCATCATGATATTAAAAAAAAAAAAAAAATGTTACAGAAATGTCATTCACGGAGAATTATTACTGCTGTCGTCAAATTGCAGACTAATCATGCAGGTTAGCTTGACATGACCTGAAAGTGAAGAAGCAGAAAAGGCGCATGGCTAAGGAGGGGGTGCCGGGTGGGGAATCAGGGGAAGAATGAGGACTGCACTGCATGTTCGCAAACAAACCACACAGCGCTGGGTTAAAGTAAAGAAAACGATGAATACATCAAATCTGCGTTCCTCAAACTAAATTTAAAAAGGGAGTAAAAAAAAATTAAAAACCCGGCAGCTGGCGCTAGGAACAAAGATTCATGTCATGTGTTCTACGTCCTTAAAGGGGAGTAATTTTTGAGGCGTCATGCAAGAACCACCTGCGCCAAGTTGGTTTACACACAGACATAACAACCTGCAAGGTTGTTTTTACCCCTGATGTCAATGCAGTACTCTGTATTCCTCATTACAAGCGTAGAATCTCGGTATATTATTATGCTAGTGAGAGATCCTAATGAAATAGTTACCCATGCGCCCTGTAGGCCATATACAAATACACTAGGACATGTTTATTATGAAAACGTCTGAAACAAACTAGTAAAATTACAACAACAACAACAAAATTTGCAACTCCCAACTTTCTGTTTTTCATGTACATTTAAGTTTGTTGTGCATTAATTCGAAAAATACGCCTATTATGAAGCACTTCTAAATCACCTAACACCCTATTTTTTCGGATTAAGCCACTGTCTCTCTTCTTGTTGTCTCCTTATCATGGATAACCCGACACAAGCTCAATACGAAATGATTTAGCGAGTCCCTTGAATTTCGTATTAAGTGTGTTCATGTGTGTGATTTTTTTTTTTTTTGATGTGATGCTAAAAATGTAAAATGTAGTAGTAAATGTGTATTTTATGAGAAATTTGGTCCCCTCATGCTAGCGAAAGAGTTGCACAGCATCACATTTTTCTTCAAACCTCATTGTCACGGAACACGATTCTTACTTCAACACGAGCGTTATGTAAAACCCTATTCTTCAGCCCATACTAAGGCAAACTTAAAACCGCTTTAATTACTTGAACATTATTCTAACCTATCTTCTAATCAGGTAAAACATTATCATAATTATTATTTTAAATGTATTATTATATTATATTATATCACATCACATCACATCACATCACATCATATTATATTATATTATATTATATTATATTATATTATATTATATTATATTATATTATATTAATGTTAGACAGCCTGGTGTGTCGGTCTGATATGTTCGTCTATGATTTATGTTCAAGTCGTGAAATACAATACTGTCAGTACCAAAAAAAAAAAAAAAAAAAAAAGCCTTCCCGTAATCTTCGCAGCCGGAAAATCGCTCCATATGTCAAAAGCATGAGAGCAGCTATATGGGGACCAAACCAGCTAATTCCCCCTACCTCATTCAAATAAGGAGTAAAAATTATAAAATTGGAACATATACATACACATACATACGTACACATGCACTAGAAAGCAGTAGTCTATTTGATTTTCAACGTACATACAATTAAACTGATTTAGGTTGCTGATACTAGAATTTGCACTCCCATTCTCAAATCGTCAGCTATCTACGCCTCTGCATAATGACTGTCGCTGGCAGCACTGCACCGCCATGCCACAACAGCCTAATGACTTATCTGCACAGAGTCGATAATCTACAGCGGAACTGTCTCGTCTTCACTGGGATGCATTGTGCAATTATGTCGACCTGCGGGCTGCGAGTACTAAACTGTAGTCATGCATAGTCTAGTTAAGTTAAGCACGGACTGATGAGAATCAAATCCTCGTGACGGTGGAGGTCTTCTTTGTGGAGAAAGCTTTTCAACTTTTAGGCTTCAAGCCTCTCATTGACTTTTTCGACCCGGGGAACGTGCAGTTTCCAACTGAGATCCCCTTGCTTCAAGGCTGTATTTAATTTTGATCCAGGGCTATATTCAACATTTTTCTTCCTGTTATTTCTTCCTGGACCCACGGTCTCTGGGGTGAAGGGGGAGGAGAAGGAGGAAGGGGAGGGTAAGGAAGAGGGAGGGAAATACATTCTAATGACTACCTTTTTTTCTGTCTGTAATTCAGTGTTGACAGGAACTTTGTTTTTATTTCGAGAACATGGTTTTTGTTGTAAGGATTTCACGGATTGGATAAATCAGAGAAGCGTGTGTTTACAAATAGCAACCCATTCCAAATTCCCCTTTGCAATGCTCCACTGAGCTTTTAACAATTCTAGCAAAGAAATACTAGCACATCATTATATCAGTTTCTGCCTATTTGCCGGGGTTATCGATAGCCAGCATTCCTTCCACTTTACCAATTACCTGTCCTTGAAAGCCGAGGCATCTAGTGCCAAGGAACACCCTCCCCACCCCCCTCCACGACCCTGGCCCCGGCCCACGGTCCTTTCCAAATCCTCCCTGATGGAATATGATTAGGATCAAATGGAATCACGAAATGAGTCAAGATTAAGTTCACAGAAGCTACCGTGTAGCATCCCCGCTCTCTGTTACTGAAATTGTAGTAGTAGTAGTAATAGTAGTAGTAGTAGTAGTAGTGGTGGTAGTTTATTTAGAAACATCCCCTTTATATTAAAACAGGGGTTTCTCTGTTCGTGGCTACTAGCGAAACGTCTAACATGTAATAATAACGCTCGATGGTCAATCTATTTACATATAGGGATGTACTGTACAATACATGTACTTACATTTCCTTTTAACAAGCTTTCATCTTTATTTAGAAACATCCCCTTTATATTAAAACAGGGGTTTCTCTGTTCGTGGCTACTAGCGAAACATCTAACATGTAATAATAACGCTCGATAGTCAATCTATTTACATATAGGGATGTACTGTACAATACTTACATTTCCTTTTAACAAGCATTCATCTTTATAAGATTTCCACCTCGCACAGACGTTTTAAATCTTATTCTGCACCAGTATGCATTAAGCTAAAATTGTTAAAGCTCTATGGAGCTTTGCTGCAGTTAAATGTGTGTCACTGTAACAAATCCGCTCTTTCCGTGCATTTTACCTGTACCCGTTTTCCAATTACCTCCGCGAGCAAAACCTGCAACAATTTTCTTTCCACAGCAGCGCACACAATCGATAATTCATGACGCATACAACGGAGCGGTTGCGAACGAATACGAAAAATGACTAAAAAAAAAATGAAATGCTTCTAGTGGTGCTTTCAGAGGATGGTAACCAATTATGGGTAATTAAATATTGAATCTGTATTCACAAAGGATAATTGCTGCTTAAATGTCTTTAGTTCACGTTTGAATTCACGAAAAATGCGGGGTATGTCGAAAGCTATGCTTCACAGGGAGATGCAAGTCTAGTGTAATATTCTGCTCGTGTTAAAAAGGAATAGTTTGCACAGGGGAAGGTTGACATAATATCATCAGCGTTGACACAAAAAGCTGTATTTCACGAAAAGGAAGTTTCGAGGTAAAAATGGAAATGTATGCACCCTTTTTATGGACATGACATTGTCCTCACAAAATTATCACACTCTCAAGTTTTTGACTTGTGGAGGAGTGCAGATACTATGAACCCGCGTGATCAAAAAGTATATTATGTCGCTAAACTAGGAACTAAAATATCAGCTCTGGAGGTGATTGATCCAACATCAAAGTGATGATTGATCCAGCATCAAAGTTTTATTTGTTACAGAAATCGAGCATAAAATCACTCTGTACACAACCCTATTGATTTTAGGGGTGAGTGGTAACTAACTGTAGATAAATCTGAGTTTTAGTGAAGATGGCTGTTACAGTGAAAAATTGGTACGATTTTCTCAGAATATTTCCACTGCAGAACGTCGACTCTTGCTCCTTCAAACAACCAGACTAGACCTCGGGCGAAAATAATGCTGGGTTTTCTTTTACGTGATGGTACTTGACACACATTAAATTAAATTTTTATATCATATCAGTTGCTTGGATTTGTTAAAGAACGACTTTAGCCCGCAAGGCAAACGATACCAGGTTTTGCACTTGACCTTATTTGTGGAATACGTCAACTCGAGCGATACAATGGGTACGTCCTCACTCAGAATGAGCTCAAGAATGAGCAGCGTGTCCAGGCGTGGGCCGCTTTGGGCATGTGCCTTGGGCAATGCATCAGCACAACTAATGCAACATTTTGTATTTAGGCGTGCAATATTCAATGTCAAATCTAAAGACAGCTGCGCCAGAGGCCAGAGTTGGTTGCACACCAAGGCATATGTTCAAGGCAAATTGATCTAAAATTCCCCTGTTTTTACTTTAGTTTTTTGTTGTTGTTTTTTTAAATTAGTTTGCAATAAACATGACTTGGTAAGCAACTCTAGTGCTGCTCTCTGGATCTTACATGAGCGATTGCACGCCAGCGTGCAACATGGTGCACTGATTATGCTGATGTATTATTCTAAGCACATATGCTCTGCATAAGCCTCACTGTAGAACAAGCTCTTCAAGGGGAAATACCAGTGGAAAGGAAAAGAGGCCACTCTCGAAAGACACTGAAAAGCACACTGGAAAA
Organism: Ellobium chinense; assembly: GCA_033807755.1. Classification (NCBI taxonomy): domain Eukaryota; kingdom Metazoa; phylum Mollusca; class Gastropoda; order Ellobiida; family Ellobiidae; genus Ellobium; species Ellobium chinense. Next base: position 1,072,942 of record JAWQUT010000204.1, on the reverse strand, counting down.
TTTAATTTCTGCAATCAGAAGTAGTAAGGCACGACCAATAATTTGTGGAGCATTTGCTGTTTGGCGATATAAACCCATTACGAGTAGCCAGAGAGAGTTGGGTTTGGTTAGACGGCTTCAAAGCAATCCTGGAGATCGCACATGACATTGGCAGCTGACGTGACAAAATGTGAGACCCACATGACGACTAACGGCGTGAAGAGGATATAGGATTTATCCTACATCGTAAATTAAACGACCGCCAGAGTTTATTGCTACTGGATACTTCAGTCTTATACCTCTATCTCCAACTACATATATATGACGCCATATATGTAGTTTTCTCGTCCCAGTTTTATGCAGCGCAAGAATATGGGNGAGGAGGAGGAGAGAGTTTAAGTTTGATAGATCTACCTTTTTTTCTTTTAAAAAGGGGTACGAGGCAGACTAATGATAGGAAGTTTATTTCGCTGATGTGTAAATTTTGTTGGTGGTGCTGTTGTTGTTGTTGTTGTTGTTGTTGTTGTTGTTGTTGCCGTTGCTGTTTTTGTTGTTGTTGTTGTTGATGATGTTGCTGTTGTTGCTGGAGCTGTTCCTAAATTGTTTCTCGACGAGCATTCTGCAACATGCAGCTTGTCCAGAATTTGAATTTGAGTCATTTCGTTCATTACATGATAACAGATTTCATCTTCTTGCATAAAGCCTAGTTCACTTTCGAGGTTTGGTACCATGGTGTAATTAAATTTGACTAGAGACTCCTGAATCCCCCTTCACTGATAGCCCACAGAACTATCAATGGAGCAAATAAAGATACCGAGATATCGATCGTTGAGACACTTTAGTAGTAGACCTACTCAGGCGTTCATAACCTAATGACATAAGCAATCGCCTCAGAAAGCATTTGTTCAGCTGCACTTTACATTTATACTCCTCATAAAGTGCTGATCATCTTTCATTCCTTACCCTCCCAACCATATGCCACGTGATCTTTCTCCCTCCTCCCTCCACCCCTTTTCTTTTTCATACCCCACAGCATGACCAAAAAAAAACCCAGTGCCTTGAGATCTGTACAGTAAAAACGACATTCCCACGGTGCCCCTTCCAATTACATTATGTATTAAAATAGTGGCCTTAGAAAGAAACTATAATTATACATATTTACTTCAGGCGACATTCTTCTGTTGTCAGTCTTGCTTCATTTGATATGAAGTAGCAGTGAAGCTTCGTTGAATCAAAGTTGAACTGTTGTTGTTGTTGTTGTTGTTGTTGTTGTTGTTGTTGTTGTTGCTGCTGCTGTTGCTGTTGTTGTTTAATGAAGCAACATTTTTGGCCTCCTGAGCTAGTGTTACAGCTCGTTCTGGTTAAAACGGCACGAGGGCCCTTTCTCGGTATGATAGTGGCCCGTCATTAAGATGCAGACCGTAACATAATATCAACGTCTAAAAATCCCAAATATCTTGAATGGCGGGTTTGGAAGGTCCCGGACTAAAGCCGGTAACGGACATGGGTGCCTATCATCCGACAGTGCAATCCGAGTGCAAAACAAATTTAATGAACGTTGGCGAATGTTGGTGGTGTTATTTTTCAGGAAGCAGATACTGTATCTATATACACTTACCTCTAGTAACACTTAAGAGCTTACGCATCAACGAGGAGATCTCTTACCACCGCAAGAGTTACATAAATGCATTGGTGCTGAATGCACCCCTAGTAGAGTTCAACTTGCAAAGTGGATGTAATTCTTCCGATGCTAAAGAGATCCCATCGTATGCGCAAGCTCTCTAATGAGATGCCATGATTCTAGAGGACTGACTCATCCCTATGAATCCAGAGCAATATGAGTTCCCTATTTACTTCCCTGTCTACAGTGTTATCCTCATAATACAAACACACACTTTTCGGACTCAGTTTTAGAGGGTTCCCTATCAGAGGGATGTGTTAACAAGATGTGTTGCTGTTTTTGGGTTGTTGTTTTTTTTTTTGTGTGTAATAAGGAACTAAACAGCCGGGACTTTTGAGTGAGTGTGCTATGCAAGGAAGTGTTTTATCATTAAGCCATGGTTGTGTTAGCAAGGTTCCACTGCATGTGATGTGGTTAAAAAGTTTCCTTTCGATATTTACAATATGAGATTCTAGGTTTCTTTGTTTTACGTCCTTAGACACGTCTGATTTTGAATTTGGTTTTGAAATTGGAGACATTTAACGCGGGAGGGGGACGGGGAAAGAGATGGAGGGGGGAAGAGGGCGTGTTAGGATGAGTAGAGGCGAGAAAAGATACACAGGACGCATGTAGGCTACTATAATAATATTATATTAAGCACACAAAAATACTACACCCCGAGCATTTACATTATTGGGAGTAAATGGGGGAGGGGTGGGGTGGGGGTTCGGAGAAAGGGCTGTCCATGAACAGGGAACGATTCCAACAATGCCGGACACATCGTTGTCAAAAAAAAAAAAATCAAGACTTAGATCTAGTCTAAAAGCTGTGTTAATCCTTATAATATTTTCTAGGCTTTGAAAATACTTACCTTCACGGGCTGCTCGTCACTTTTCAAACAACAACAATAACTGAGATGTACTCTGCGTCGCTGTACAGTAATAAAAGTCCTCAATGTTTCTCCACATGAACCTGGGCCTATTTTTCGCTGCACTTTAGGCTTTAGGCTCCGGTATTTATTTCACATGGGAATGCTTCTTCGATAACTGCTTGAACGACAGTGTCAGTCAGTCATAAATAGGTGGTGGCTCAGTTTCCAGTAAAAACCAAATCTCCAGGAGTAGAGTCTAGTCTAGATCTAGTCTAGTCTAAACAGTTTCACTGCACAAAATTAATTTCTTGCCAAACTACCTATCATTCGGACACTTTGGGAGTAACCATTCCTAAGCAGTAACATAACCGATAACACCACTTTCAGAGCATGTGAAATTCACGGCCCTATGTGTTCTCAACACCGGCTTTGATGAGTTGAATCGTCTCTTTACATCAGATATAATGAACGGATTACACTACAACACCTAGAGGTCCACAATAGTACGCAAACCGGCAACACATACACACCTAAGTCTAGATCTAGCCGTTGGCCACCTTCGTTGTCAAGTTATGATAAACACAACTCAATTTCTCTCGCCTGCCTAATTCCTCGGCTGATAGCAGACACCTTGTAAACATTACAAACGTGCTTGAGAAGTCACGTGACTTTGTGACAGTCGCGGTGAAAGAGGCTAGGCGGCTAAACATAGCTGTGACGTTCCAGGGGAAATGACTGCGATTAACCTTGTGGCAGGCGAATGGTGACACCCCACGGTCTATCTGATCTGAATACCATACATACTGTAGAATCTCGAAAATTAAGTATGCCCTTGGTTCAAGGAAAAACTACACTCAATGCTGAGGCATACAATTCATTCCAATAATAAAATGATTGAACAGAAATCTATGTATGTGAAATTAATATTCAGTACTAAAATATGCCTGTATACTACGAAATGAATGCTTCATATGATCTAGATCCCACTATATTTGAATAACATTGGAGACAGGATGGAGACAGAAGCATTTATCCTTCATTTCTCTTTAATGTGAATGTGATATAACAAATATTTACCTCAACACACTAGTTTAGTTTAGGTCTTTCATTTGGTGTTTTGATGCTGATAATCTATTGAGTTATAGAAACTAAATAGGCTTCAACGATTGTGAATACAAACTGGAAGAATGCATCACTGGTGCCTTTCATCTGAGGAAGTTATTTTTTGGTTCTTTGAAACCCTCGGACTAGGGCAATCTCTCTAGGGTGGTACTGCCACATTAAAAAAAAAAGCCCAACCAACCAACCAACCAACCAACCAACCAACCAACCGACCGATCGACCGATCGACCGACCAACCAACCAACCAACCAACCAACCAACCAACCAACCAACCAACAACAACGAGTAATCATTCATAAAACAAACGACAATGAGCACTTCTGCTTTTTTTCTTTTGTCAGCTTGAACAGTCGCCTGTTAAGTCTAACATAAAAGTTTCAGTAGCACTTTCTATGTAAGCCAGTCTCCATTCAAACCACTGTTCATTAAGATCTAGCATTACAGAACAAACAAAACAAAATAATGAATTTGTATAGCCGAAATGCGTCGAAAATACTAGAGAGAAATTTCTTACTTTAACAAAATTCTCTTTAGACTGGTCTAATTTTAGTGCTGAGGGGACTCTCTGATGTCATTGATTCCATAAGCCTCTGTTTTGAGACACAGGCTATCAGCCAGCCAACCATTGAACAAAGAGACACGTTTCAAGAGCGTTGCAGGCCAATGGTTTTCGGTAACATAATATCTTCCCACGGGATTAAGATTATTGCTGTCACAATTTATCTTACATAAATCTTACCTGGATTGCCTAGCGTCTTTTTCTTATCACGGGCTTTAACATGTAAGTTTAGTTTGAGCAGTTGTTGCCATGAGCCGCCTTGAGGGAGGCATGGTCCCCCTTGATTATGAACGTGTGATAAACAATAAGCCTCCCAGGTCAGATACTGATAACAGCACCTGGGAACGAGTAGGCTGGGAGGGAGAAGGGTGACGTTTGTTGACATGAACAGTACAAACATAATTATATAGAGTCGAATCATGTAAGCTTACAGCATCTCATGCGAGCTAAGTCTGGTTTAGGCTTAGGTAATAAGTAATATGTCACTAACATCACATTTTCACATCTTTGTTTTCAAAAGCTCGAAATCGTGTGTAGAAAACGACTAAGATAGTCATAGCGGCTTAGCCTGCGAATATTTAGTCCTAAGTTCAATATATGAAGTATGTGACATACAATATTGTCCGCAAACAGGATCGATTTTCTGACTCAGAACAAGGTTTGTTTGTCATAAGATAGTCATATCAGCTTAGCCTGAGAACATTTAATCATAAGTTAACATATGAAGAATGTAAAAAAGTTCACCATATGAAGTATGTGACATACAGCATTGCCCGCAGATAAGACCGATTTTCCGACAAAGTTTGTCATATAGCAAGAACAGTATTCGGGTGCAAGTGGGACCTATACTGGGTCTCCTACCACACCAGGAAATGGACAAACCTTCCTAATACTCTCATGAAGCCAGAATGAATGGCCTGTTTTTTTTTCAAGGCACGCTCTCAACTGCGGTGTGTTTCCTGGTGCTACCCTCGTACCGTTTTTATGCCCTCCTCATTGTCAAGCCCTTATAGAACAGAATGAATGTCTCTCCAGCGAGCAAATCCTGCAAAGATCTATAAGCATTCCGTATTAAGCCCACATGGGCCCCAAACCGCTGTGTCTATTCAATATAGAGCTCTGGAAACAAGGTATCTAATGCTGCAAATGAAACAATAAAGAGAAAAGTATTTCTTGTTGATTTTCATAGAATACTTTATTAACTGTGTACAATCAAGCGATAAAGCGATTCATCTGAGACAACAGTATAATTATGTAAGCCTTACATTTCAAGTTCTTAAAGGTCATCGTCGTTCACATAGAGCGCAGTAAGTTTAAAACAACAAATGGCAGTCAGGTTGCTTTGGGATATGGACAGAGGATGTTTCACTAACAGAGTGGGAAACAGCATGGTCGTGTGGTTTGTGAGTCGTATTCAGAAACTGAAGACTGTCAAGTCTTAGATTTGTGTGTTCCACTCGCGGGCCGGGCGGTTTACGTTGTAATGTCCTTGGGAAAGACACTTCACTCCCCTTTCCCCACTCGGCTCAGGTGTAAATGAGTACCTGGCTTTAAAAAGCTGGGGGACCAAGGTGCCGCAGCGCAAGTGACCAGCAATTATTTTTTACGTGTTCAGTTTATAACATTATCATGTATTCACATTTATGATGTTTAGAACTCTTTGTGTTTGTATTCCAAATGAGATGTTTAGTAGAACCTTGATATTAAGTACTCATTTATTAAGTATACTTTGTTATTAAGTGTGAATCTCACATGCACGAATTCATTATCATTCTTCATTTCATTATTCAGTTGGACCTCGATACTGTACAGAAAATCTAAAAATCTAAGTGTTGTTTTTCCATGCACCAAAGTATACTTTAAATCGAGATTCTACTATATAATATTGTATGATATTGTGAACCAATATTTCTACAGGGTTAAGGAAAGTTATATAATTCATTTTCATCTTCCATTTATGGTTCACAATGGTACGTAAAGTGTTACCGCATGTTAGGGACATTGTACATCAACAGAGATGATTATGTAATCCACTCTGCAGATGGGTAGATATTCACACTGAATATAACATCTACAAATGCACTACTAGCTATTCCCGGACACCGTGAAAGGCCATCATCGCCAGGAAACTTATACTCTCAAGACGCAGTGATTAGCACATCGCAGCACACAGTCAACATGCAAGGCTGCCATAGACAGGCCGGAGAGAAACAGTGCTGGCACAGGAGACATTAAAAGGTCTCTGTCATTGACGGCATGCACCTATGGGGATAGGTGCTTCCATAGAATTTGTTATTCTGAGGATATTCCGAGTTGTGGAAATCAATTTTACTAATTTTTAGTTGGTTGCCTTGCAGTGCATGTAGTCTTCTAAGGCGGGCTGCTCTATTTAGAAACTTCCAAACAACCTTAAAGTGGCCAAAAGTACATTTATCCATTATCAAGAACAGCAAGGGACCTCTTTATTAACATCACATGAATCATCTGGTAGGCCCATAAATGACAAGCTGTGATCTCAATAATCTCTGTCTTCCAGGTCTTGTCAAATTGCTATCGTCAATATGAACGAATAAATTATTATAATACACAAACAACAGTGACAAGAGCTGACATCCACTAACAAAATAAATGCCTTGATGTTTGTGTAAATTCCATCAAGACAGAGAATGTACTCTCTATCAGGCAATATTTATATTTAAAAAGAACAATTGTCTTTGACACTGCGGCATGAAATCCACTACAGAGAAGTAACTGTCGTCAAAATCTCATAAACTCTGTTGTTTTATCCTCATCACTACTGTCAGAAGTTATCGTAAAGGCCGTGTTCAAGCTTCCATATTTGGGTTTGCTCCCGCCTTCCCCACTCAAAGCATTAGCCAGCTTATCGGTGGCTGAGCTGGTTTTGCCCTCTGGTTCTGGCCGCCATATTGCCGTAACTTCCTCGAAGGTTTTCCCTTTCGTCTCGGGCACGACGAAGAACGTGAAGAGGAAGAAGAGGATGAGGAGAACGGTGAAAGGGAGGAAGGTGTAGTCTTTGAGAGCCTCCTGTTGAAAGAATGAATGAAAGAGAGAAGTAGTGGTGGTGGTGGTGGTGGTGGTGGTGTCAAATATCATGTTGGTGTCAAATATCTGTGTATACAGTATAAAGATTGTTCGTTGGTGTTAATGGTGCTTTTCGTGGAGCTGCTACGATGGTGGTGGTGCTGAAGGAGATGGAGAGACATGACAAAGAGCACTTTTAAGAGCAAACACGAAATAAGGGCTATCTTTTAGAATGGGACCACTATGGTAATGATACAGTCCATTTAGTCTTAGATTAGTCATTGAACCGGTGCTGTCATGACAGAAGGCCAAAATAAGCTTGTTTGTTTGTGCGACAGGCAGGCTACTAAGATCAAATTCATAGCTAACGCACTAATTATTATGAGCACACACACCTAGACTTAAAAGTAGACTAAGTGGTGGCTGAATTCTCGCCAGGGTGGCATAGTCAATATTTTGATCAATTTCATTATTACCAGTTTCATCGTTAAAGTCATCAAACATGTCCACAACTTCATCTTTCTTGATACAGTTGCGAATCGTGTAAGGGTAACAGTGAATTCAAGGCTCACACATGAAAGTTAGGTATTTAAGGTTTAAATTTCTCTGAGGTTAACGTCCATGTGGTGTAGTGGTAATACTTTCAGATTTGCAAGCTGAGAGACGATATGGACAGAAATTTTCTAGTGTTATGTTTTCTCGGTCTACCTTCTCAAAAGTGATCTTTCACAATAATTGTTAGAGGGGTGTATCTTTCTCTGAAGATCTTCTGCTGCCTCGCTCTCCGAGTAAAGAGAGTTTCCTATACTTATGGTAAAATTTCTGGTGTCACACCTCCCAAAATAATGTGCAACAGCATTAAGTCAGATCGAGTTCACAGTCTTTCCCCTTAATGATTAATAAATAGAACAGAAATTAGGCTTTTCCGCCCGATTACATTTCACTTCACCCACCATTATTATAAGCAACAACAATACTTGAACATATATATTTATCCAGACAACTTTACCTGTAAACTCGGGAAGATGAAACCAACGATAAAGCTGGACAACCAGTTAACCAACACACAAACGGACATAGCGGCAGGCCTGGCGTCATGAGAGAAGAGCTCGGCCACTATCAGCCAGGGGATGGAGCCTGCAGGGAGATACAGTTAAGAAAGTCACGAGTTGTTAACCTGTAGCGTAGGCCTCATTGTGATCTCTTCATGGGCCATAACTCCTGTCCTTTCGATTTGATATATGTAAATATCTTGGTTGTATCCCTTTATTTTTGGCTAATTACTGGCCATCACACCAAAGATCAACTTTTTTTTTTTTAGAATTTTTTAATAGATAATGCTATCTTTAGCCCAGCAAGCAAGAAAGTTATGACTTTCTTGTGATTTCACTAATAAGTTTAAATAACCTTCCTAATAAGTATGACTGTAGCAAAAGAGCCAGGAGCAGTTTTTAATTTACTTAGACCAGGCAAGGTGAGGCTGAATAGTGCTAGATGTTTACAGGGTTTCCCAGTAGACGCCGTTTGCATGACACAGTCGAGGTCGGTTCTTGTTTCTAGGAAACTAGGAAAGCCATTGTTCTAACTACCCGATTCGTGTTTTATTTCTTAAAATTCTCCCTTATGCCGGTAGGTGTAGAAAATATCTTCACAAATCTAAACTTAGGGGGCTGGGCTTGACATTGTGGCTGTTTATTATAATACGGCTTGATTGCTCATTTATCTTTAAACAAACATAGTAAAAAGATTTACTAACAATCTCAATATATCTTAACGAGGAGACTCACCAGGGCCCACAGCGAAGAAGACCATGTAGGACAGCACACAGACTATACTGGCAATATTAAACCATTCCACCTCATCCTGAAATAAGTGAAGACAAGGGTGAAGACTGATGTATGCAGTCAGAGAGAATAGGCCTTAAAGATCATCTTAATTCTGAGGCTCTGAAGCAAAGAGAAAGACTTCTTTATTCAGTAAAATCTCCATTGTCATCCCTAGGTAAGGATTTTAAGTTCAAGAATTGACAGAACAGATGTAAATAGTTTTCAGAGATTATTATTATATACAGATTTTATGTAGCAAATTTTAGACCTGAAAAGCCCTTCTTCAGACAACCAGTATGGTCGTCACCATGGTTGTCAACATTATCACCATTATCACCATTATCGTCACCATTATCATCATTTTCGCTTGCTCCTTCCCTCTGCTTCCATCACGCCCTTCATCTTCTTCATCTTCTTCTTCTTCTTCTTCTTCTTCTTCTTCTTCTTCTTCTTCTTCTTCTTCTTCTTCTCCTCCTCCTCCTCCTCCTTCTTCTTCTTTTCCTTGCTGGAAACATCTAGTCGAGCTGCATGCTGATTTCTTCAAAGCTATCTCTTAAGGTGTTTTCGAACATAAGCATGACATGATGATGATGACGGTGACAGAGGTAATGATATTAATGGTAATGGCGACAGTGATGGTGGAGTGATGATGATTAGGTTCGGTGATGATGTTGGAAGTGCATTTAAGTAAAAACTACTGCGGTGGTCCTGAGGACAAGAAAATCATGTATCAGGACAAAGACATCAGCAGTTATAAATTTCACTTACTCTCAAAGCTAATGTGATGGTGATCAGTATACTAAAAAGCGCCATCCCTCCAACCCCTGTCAGATGTAAGGTCCGCCTTCCCAGTCTGTCAATCAATGGAATTGTAATTGCTGTCATGGTAACCATGATCCCGCCCACCGCGCTGGTGGTGTATTTAGCCTTGTCGCTGGATAAACCCGCCCCTTGAAACAGGCTCGTGGAGTAGAAAAACACCTAGGAGAGAATAAAAACAAAAACGAAAAGTTATAAGCATAGAAAGTAGCTGGCAATGGAAAGGAGGGTTTTTGTAGGGGTGGGGGGTGGGCGAAGATATAGATAAACCAGGCTGTTAAATGACTGTTAAATATCAAGAAAGACAGCATGGTTTACTGATGTGATATCAAAAACATACAAAATGATTTATGATGTGATCTGAAACCTTTGATTCTACTGGGTGAGACATCTTGTAATTCCAGGTATGCTCGTATTAGGAACACAGTTTCCATGACGCAGTCGTAATCAAAACAGAACTTAGACCTATCGAAGAACCTTATTGGTGGCCTCGATTGTAACATTGGTTTTCAGCTCTCTTGTTCTGTGAGTTTCTCTAAGAACAGCTTGACCTACATTAACGTCAGAGTGGATCTTCCAGACTTTCCACGAACTATCTTAATTTTCCCTCAAACATGGCGTACAAAGTAAAGTCATCATTTTGTTTTCAACATACTAACGTCCCGACCAAACGACTGGCATCCAAGTTAAACCAATCGAGTTCTGACAGTTGAACAAGCAATTAAGGCGAAGAAAAATGCATACGGTGATTAAAACAGGAATTAGCAACACTACTCCTGTTAGACCGTCATTTTATGTCAAAGGAATAGATTGACTGTTGCGATCTAAAACATCGGCTTTCATTGACTGATAATTCTTTTACTTCCCGATTTATTGGAAATACAACTTCCGAGGGACATATACTGTTTTTAGGAATTTGATTGACTGCTGCCATTTGAAACTTTTGCTTTCTCTGGGGAACACTGCCCTCTTACCTTCTGGTCTAATTAGGAATTTGGAAGGGGAAACTGGGTAAGCCATGGGAAATCTCTAGCAATCTCAACAGTTTAGCTGTTGTATTTGAATGACATTGTGGAAGGGAGAGCCACTTGCACAGAATTCAGCCTAGGGTACAGCGAATAATAAAAAATTATGAATGAGTAGGAAAGTTAGTAGTTTGCATACTGTTTGTGTGGTATTAATAATGCTGCACCTAGTGTTGCGAAATGATAAAAGGTGAGAGTGATTATGATGATGATGAGGAGGAGGAGGAGGAGGAGGTTGGAAAGGAATGAGGAGGATGGCGGTGATGATATTATACATAATCTGTTTTGCTCACCCCATTGGCCCCTGAAAACTGTTGAGATAACTGCATGACCGCACCAATCAGCATAGGAATTCTCAGAAAAGGGGAGCGGAACAACTGGATAATTGACACCTGCAGAGCCAATCAATTGAAAACAAAGCTTAGTGAGACATTTATAGTAGCTACACAGTATAAGGATAATAAATACAAAATTTACTTAATAACAGACCCTTATGCAGCTAGTGTGTTAATGATGTAGTCCAACATATAGGTTAGAAAACCGCAGACACGTAGAAAGCCGAAGAGTGGCCGACAACAGCAACTAGGTAACACTTTAAGAGTATAATTATCGTCACTAACATAGGCAGTTCGCCTAACTCATTTTATGAGTTTTTCAGGAAAGGGATTAAAAACAATATTAAACAACGGAAGAACATCAATGCTAATATCAAGCTTTGATGCTGTTTGTTTTGTTGTTTTTTTTTAATCAGTGACATTGTGACTCAGTTTTGCCTGTGACATTTGATGGATGTATTGGGTTGTAGCAAGCACTAAAATAGTTCAGTTTGCAATTGGCATGGGCAATCTGCATATGGTTGTGACGATACAAAATACCCTCCTAATACAGGTAAAGTTATTCTGTGAGCCTGGTTCAGTTTTCCTTTGTGCTATCTGCACAGTCACTTAATGATGTAAATAAACTTGAACACAAGATTCATGCTGCAGAGTTCTTTGGTGAGATGTTTTTATCAGCAAAAATAAGAACAGAGAGAGAAGAGAAGAAGAGAGAGAAAAGGACACAGACTGATAGACACATAGTCTGACGGATGGATGGACACAAAGACAGATGAAAAGATAATATGAAACTTTATCTAAGACTGCCATAATTAGCTTTTCAGCTAGACAGTATCAATAAAAACAACAGCAACAATAATAACAACAACAACAACAACAAAATCTGCACAAGCATTTGGTGCATTGATGCATTGTTTCATTTTTCTGATGCAAACAAAATATATTACGTTCATTACAAAATCGCCCCACATATAAATATCTATCCTATTTGATGATCACGTCACTTTAATATCAAGTTAGCCTTATTATAAAACTTTAGATATTTTGCTGAATACTGATTTATCATTCCAGTTTTACATTAATCTTTCGTCGCTACTTGCAGCCTGTAAAAGAGTTCAATCGCAAGATTAAAATATAACCTTTGAGGGTCATTCCGTGGAACTTGTTAGTTAGCAAAAAATCAAGTTTCATTCTGTCATTGTTGGCTAGTTTTCATGTGTGTAGTACTTGCTTGCGTCAGGTGCGACAAGTTTGTGCGAAAATGTACAGGCATTTTTTTTTGTATAGCTGACTGCTTAAGCAACTGACAAGATAATCTCCTTGGAATGACGACCCTTAACTAATCTGGAACTCTGATGTTGTCAGATAATGCCCACCATTAATAATAGCGAGTTACCCTTTAATCTCCACATCACTTTTGTGTAGCTGGCTGCTTAAGCTAATGACAAAATAATCCCCGTGGAATGACGAACGATAACTAACCTAAAATTGTGATATTGTTAGATAATGTCTTCCAATAATAATGGCGATTTATCCTATAATGTCCACATATTCTGTCTCATGAAATTATTATTATGAAATCGTTTTCATATTTTTGAATAAATTAGATTTAATTTTAGTTTTCAGTTTTCAATGCTATGGCCTCTCATTTTAGTTTTAGATCCCGAAACAGTTTTACTTTCGGATTAGTTTTGTGTTGTTTTTTTTTTTAATTTCTCAAAATCGTTTTATTTTTCGCTGTTTAAATTTTCAAGGTCATTTTTTTCCCTTTTTTTCNGGGGGGGGGGGGGCGGAGTAGTTATTCCTTTCCCGTTCAAACAAAAACTTGAAATAACTTTTTTTGTTGTTGTTCTGTTTGTTTTAGTTTCTATTTGAGGCCTAGTCTATGTACTTTCACATTTCGTTAGATACATTAATATTGCCGTGTAAACCAAATGTGCGGTGCAAGTCCCTCACCTGTTCACCACATGATTTCATCTCTTGTTTAATCTCGTCTACCTCATCTTCGATGTCATCGCTGCCTCTCAACACTATTAAAGCTGTTGAATTTGTGTGGTTGGGAAAGATTGAATAAAAAATTAGTTTTTGGACTATATTAAATGTTTTATGGCTCATGCAAGCCGCTGATGGTAATAGTTGTTGTGGTGGTGGTAGTATTATTGGTGTTGTTGTTGTTGTTGTTGTTGTTGTTCTTGTTCTTGTTCTTGTTGTTCTTGTTCTTGTTGTTCTTGTTGTTGATGATGATGATAATGATGATGATGGTGACGATGATGATGACGATGTTTTATAGAGCAACCATAATAAAGAAGGACGGCGAGAGAATAGTCATACAGTATGCCAGATAGATACAGAAACAAATAGAAAAGTAGACAGGTAGATGGACAGGCAAACACACAGACTGATAGATGGACATAAAAAGTAGGCAGATAAACGTATAAACACACAACTACCTGCTCATCAGATATGTAGACAATGTTGTGAGTAACACATTTTGAACAAAACCTTTTTTTGATAGTAACCCACCTTCCCTACACTGTATCTCGTCATATTTATTTATGAGTAAATATCTTGGACTCTCGGGGCAGAAAGGAAGGATGAGGGCTTGTATCACACATGGTAAGATAGTCACACCTGACAAGAGAAAACGAGAACAATGCATACTGTTAAACAGTGTGAGGCTGAACCTCCAAAGTCAACAGATCTATAGTCTTTACTTACGTAGTAAGTGCTAAGAGAGGAAAGTGGATAATATGTTTCTAAAAGTGGTAAGAAATAAAACAACAAAACTAATTCTTAAGTAAGAAAAACAGGGCGAGAAAGCGAAAAATGTTTGTCTCGACAAATACTATTCTATGTTCGTGGTTTTCATCCTGTTCACTGGCTTTGTACTTGTCAGTGGGTCATTTTCCTGAAATTAAGTCTCTCAAATCCGCAAGATGGCGCCCTATTCAGGTATAATTTATCTTTTTTTTACTCCATACCCAGTGTAACTCTATATTTAATAGCATATCTTTTTCATAATTTGATGCAATAGAATGCAAAACAGTCTTTTGAAATTAGTGTGCATAAAGAGCAATAAATGCGACCACCAGCTGCAACGGTGACATACATATATGATATTATTTTGTTCTTTATCTTTTTTAACTCATAATCTTTCCGATGTTATAGTTTAGTAGCATTACTTTGAAAGTGCTAGACAGTTGTTTTTATCCTAGGCAATATTCATGTACAAGAACAGGTTTGTGCAGTTGATAGTAAGTTCACAGTTGGTTCTCAGAATTACAGAGCTAAATAGCAGAAAACAGCCAGAAGGTCTTTTGGCCTACAGAGTTATTCGAGAGTAACCAATCTTTACATTTGAGGAAAATGACCCATGTCTTTCTCTGTTTTGCCATGGACAGTGAAAGAGACATAACTTGATGCCCAAAAGTGTTGCCTTCAGCACACGCTCAATAAAGGCTGAGTACATTACATGTATCTTCTGGGAAGAAAATCACTCTACCCTGTCACCTACCCAGCGACATTTGGGAACAGCCTTTTCCAACCTCTCTCTACATACATAACACACTGGACAGTTCCCCCTAGCAGCTTCAAAGAACTTGTCAATGTCACTACAATGCATGAGAAGAGCTTTTTCCAACCTCACCATATATACACAACACACTGAACAGTTCCCCCTAGCAGTTTCAAAGAACTTGTCAATGTCACTACAATGCATGAGAAGAGCTTTTTCCAACCTCACCATATATACACAACACACTGAACAGTTCCCCCTAGCAGCTTCAAATAACTTGTCAATGTCATTACAATACATGGCTTTGAGCAGCGGCTGGATCAGTAAATTCAACAACAATAACAACATCACCACCTACTTAAAGAGAACAGGGGAAGGTATTTACTTCACAGCCTAACCAATTCCTATTTTTTGTTTTAAAACGTTAAACCGCACAAATTTTCCTTCCGCCTGAGCATTTTGAGAAAAACCACTGACATGTCTGGAAACGTCACCCTGCCTACGCCGCCATTCCTCGTGCTGCGTGACGTCATAAAGCGAGAAAAGCTAGCAGACGACTGGTGCAGGCTCATATATGCAAACCGTGGGATCATCATTATTTTGCTAGCCAATCTAGTATCTTGACATCACGCAGTACGAGTAATAGTGACGGCTGCAAGATGAAGATCCCAAGATTCCTGTGGTGCTTTCTCAGGAACTGTCAGGCGAAGGAAAAAAAAATATATATATAAAGTTTTATGATAAAATAATGTAGATTATAAGGATGTAAAGCCACTAACTTCCCTGTCCCTTTAAGAGATGGCTATGTTAGCCAGTTAAAAGATAGATCAGTCCATTTCTTACCCAGAAGGAAATCCCATCTGTCCGCTGTGCCTAGCAGGTCAGGAAACCCAAGAATTTGAGAGAAAAAGATGCCCGTGACGATGGCCATCTGATGCAGCACCCCAACGCCACCCCGGATGTTGGGGGTACTGATTTCCGACAGGTACAGGGGACTCAGTCCGGTGTAGAGACCTGTATGGGTATGAGGACAGTGAGTTGTGTGACTGGTTCTCCGAGGTACCTGCATTTCTATTGATTCTTATAGTCAGTCATTTATGCCAGTCTCACAAGATTATTCTTCTCTCATGTTTATGATCATCATCATCATCTTCATTATCATCATCATCATCATCATGATCATCATTGTAAAATAGGCAGAAATTTTAAAACATTACTTCAATCCGATATGAAAATTTATTATGAGCTAAAATGTATAATTACAATCTAAACATTTCGGCAAAAGCCTTTTTTTTTTCAGCACAAAGTAAATGAGTAAATGGAAACTTAGTAACGTCATCATCATCATGATCATCATCATCATCGCGATCATCATCATCATCATCATCATCATCATCATTTAAAACTGAGAAAAATTAAAAGCTCAACCTTAATGCAGGAAATTTATTAAAAATCTAGCAAAGAATTAAGATCAAAAATGACATCCAAACGTTTCGGCTCTAAGGCCTTTATCATCATCATCATCATCATCATCATCATCATCATCATCATCATCATCATCATCATCACATTGTATGAAGAAAATAGGCACATCAGTATTGTATTATGAAACATATAGTCTACAGTTGTTTAGAAGAGACGAGATGAATACACCTGATACAACCAGATTGTGAGTTTATTTGACAAGAAGAAATACGAGAAGAATTAAAACCCACAAAACTGAATAATAATATGTTGTATTTTAAACAAGCCAGCCATAGCCAAGCTCATATCTACCAACACATCTTCTCTCCTCCCCCTCCCCCCTCCAATTTTCTTCGTTCT
>JAWQUT010000204.1:1044935-1056319 GCA_033807755.1 Ellobium chinense | reverse complement strand
CCCTCCCCGCCCTTTCTCGACCCTTCCCCCAATTCCACCCCTGCTCACCACAGTGAAAGCCAATGAGCACTCGACCAATGATGATCATCTCAAAGGATCCTGCCCTCCGGCTGGCAAACATCAGTATAGCAGCCAACACACCCAACAGGATATTAGCCAAACAGCCACGTTTCCTAGCAGGGAAGAATAATGAGGTATTTTCAGACGGGTCAGTTACACCACGTGATCTAGGGATTGCTAGGATATTTTGATAAATGACGAGTAATCATAAATAAGCAGAGCATGTAAACAAACCAACGTGTGAGCTAGATTTCCTTGGTCACGTGATGGAGCTGAAAATACCTAATTACAAGTGATAGGTTACGAGCATATAATATTAACATGTATACAGTAGTACTTCGATATTAAGTATTTATTTAATAGTTATATGTTGTTATTAAGTATGAATTTCATATTCACGGTTTCACTTTTATTGTATCATTTGATCATTGAGGTGAATCTTGTACAGATTGCTAGAGCCTAATTGGCTGAATATCTCTGGACTATCAGAAGCCATAATAGCACGGTATAAAATCTGCCCTTTGGATAGGCTGTGTAAGAATAACAGTATAACCTGAAACTACACCGCAAAAATGGTAAAATATATCAGTGAATTTGTTAAATAAAGATTTTTTGCAGGCAGCTTTTTGCAAAGGCCTAAGTGGTTTCAGTTTGTGCGAGCAGCTGATCTGCAAAAAGAATGCCAAATTTTGGACCCCCTTTCCATCTAAACTGAAACTGCTAAAAATCTAAATTAAGGATCCCCGCTGAAAACAGTACATAATTTTAACACACTGATAGTTCCAGACCCAAAGACTAGTCTTGGACATTTCGGAACATTCGTGTAGTTTGAGGAGAAAATTGTATCTAATGTCTCAAAGAGACATTTCTAGTTAGGCTCCCACAACCTCAGAGAAAGTGTGCCTACCAACACAGTCAGCAACAAAATCAGTACCTGTCACTTACAAAGCAGCAATTCTCTGATTAGGCATGGTACTACTGAAAAAACCGCAGCACAACAGTACTTCACGTAATTTTACCCCACAGTAGTCATTCCATTCCTATATAAGACTTCCACCACCAGCACCAGCCATCAGACCACCATGTTAAAAAGCGAAAGCCATTGCACAAATCATTACAGATTTTTGTTTTCAGATCTGCAGAAGCGCAAACAACTATTTCCAGATATGGCGAAACGCCATCATAGGCAAGAACCTTATACTCTCAAAGCGCAGCGATAAGCACTGAGCAACACGCAGTTCACAAGAACAGCAATGTGGTTTACACGAAGATGTAGAGGTGATAGGTCACAGGTACGTCACTTACACCGATCACTGCTTCTGTAAATTTTGTTTTATGTTGTGATGACGTCTTACCTGCCGAACTTAGTAGCCCACCAACCAGCAAGAAATCCACCGAAGCAGCCGCCTACGGCAAAAATGGCGACGGTCAGAGCCCAAAGATTTCTCAGAGCGTCTTCTGACATGTTGGAATCCTCCCTGGCGTGCTGCGTCTCGTTCATGAAGTCTTTGATCAGCTGGATGGATGGATGGATGGATGGATGGATGGATGGATGGATGGATGGATGGATGGATAAATGGATGGATGGATGGATGGATGGATCAATGGATGGATAAATGGATGGATAAATGGATGGATGGATGGATGGATGGATGGATGGATGGATGGATGGATGGATGGATGGAAAGAGGAGAGAGATGCTTCTAGTCGACAGATTACCGATATCCCTATGTGGGCAGTCGGGAAGTGTGTCAGGGTCATGGGGGAACACTAGGTTCACACGTGGAAGTTAGGGACCGATTCAGGCAATAGATATTTAAGAATTAAAATGCTGTGAAGCTACCGTCCTGTGGTGTAGTGGTAGCACGTTAAAACTTGCAAGCTGAGAGACCCTGGATTCGATTCACGGTAAGAGCATGACATTTTCTAGTGTAGGTTTTTTCGGCCCTCAAAATTAATCTTTCACAGTAATTTGGTAAAATCCCGAATGACACACTTCCGTAGATAATGTGTTACGGCTAAAAAAAATTATCATACTGGGCTCACATTCCTCCCCTCCTTAATGAGCAATAATGTATTAGAAGAATATGCTTTGCCACCCGGTTATACTTAGTTACTGTTAAGGCCGTATTTCCATCGGGTCCGGCAAATCAATCATGACGCTTCAATTCGTGATGGATCTGGACAGAATAAGAACACATTTAAACTTTTATAACAGCTCACCGATTCAGGGGCGTTGATTACTCCTACGTTGTAGCCGAACTGAAAGGAACCCATGGCCGCTCCTGTGACGGTAAGCACTAGACGTGGGGTCACGTGCTGGTAAATAAAATATAAATTATAGTAGTGAGGTTAATGCCTGGGTGGTGACGATAGTAAATGATTCAGTTATGGAGGAAGAGGGGGAGTGGGATATGAGGAGAATATTATTTTTGAGTATATTAGCAGGTGGCTCCTGATAGATATTGTCTGTGTTTGCTGAATGTGAGCAGGTGGAAGTGTATTAGGGTCACGGGTAAACATTAGGCTCACACGTATATGTTTGAGAACATATTCAGACTGTAGGTAATTAAGGATTAAATTCCTCTGAAGTTAGCTCAGCACCTCTGTGGCGTAGCAGTAGTACATTCAGACTTCCGAGCTGAGAGACCCTGTGTTCGATACCCTTTTATTTTCTGCCTTTCTTCTCAAAATTGATCGTCCCCAGAAAATTGGTAAAATCCATGGTAATATTATATACGCTTCCTTAAATAGTCTATAACAGTTAAGAAAATTATCACATCGGGCTCACAGGAGGTTCTGCATCTTCTTCGATTGCTATTATAAGGACAGACATGGGATGGGCCTCTGACCCATGCCTGCCCAATGAAGAGAGATGAATAAAAAAAAATCTCGAAAAAAAAATATTAACGATTGGCAAACGTTACTTCTTCTGAAGTTCATACCGGTGGCCGACTGTGAAGACTGTAATTTTGATCTCCTCTGTCCTCCTCTATGGCCATGTGACCCCCATTAAGGCTCATCTGTGAATCCGACATCTCTCCCACCTGCCAGACACGCACTGAAGGCTGCGCAGTGTCGTCACCTTGATAAAAAAACAATGGATGTGACAGAGTGATACCAAAACAAGAAGGGCCTATCTTTATGATGAGGAATTTTACAAAACATAAGTAATTAACTGCTTTCTTGTAGATCTAGTGTCCCAATACAAACTGGTTATGGTTTTAAATCCACTGAAAAAACAGTTGATTCTTTGTCTGTTCAGTCAGTTTCGGCGCAAGTCGATGCAAGAGTGCCACACGAATGGTTTGGTTACAGCTGCTCATGAAGGGGGAGGTGAATTTAGGTGTTGAAACAGATAGTTATACTTCGTTAAATTACATTAAAGATATCTATGCTTCATTCAGTACACAAAATATATCTATGCTTCGTTCATTACATAATAGATGGCTATGCTCAATTCAATACATAAAGAATATCTATGTTTGGTTCAATACATAGAAGATATCTATGCTTTGTTCAATATGTAAAAGGCAATCTATACTTCATTCAGTTCATAAAGATATGTTTCGTTTAGTACGTAAAGAAATCTTGCTTCATTCAATACATAAAGGATATCATTTTTCATTCAGTACATAAAAGATATATATATATATGCTTCGTTCGTTGTATAAAAGATATCTATGCTTCGTTCAATACATAAAAAAGTATATGCCTCATTCAATTCATAATGAATATCTATACTTCGTTCAATATATAAGAGGAACCTATGCTTCATTCAATACATTAAAGATATGATATATGCTTCGTTCGGTACATAAAAAATTTCTAAGTTTTATTCAGTACAAATTAGTATATATTGTACCTTGTTCAAAACATAAAATTACCATATCTTACGCTTTGTTCAGTACATAAAAGATATCTATGCCTCGTACAGTATATAACACATATCTTTGGTTCGTTCAAAACATGAAAGATACCTATGCTTCATCTGATACATAAAAGATATCAGTGTCACATTCTAGCATTCTGTGTGTTACAACATCGCTGCACAGTTGATTAATTTATTTATTGCGTGGTATTCATAATCTCTGCAGTGAGCTGCCCTATCCAAAGACCTCCGAACAACCAAAAAGTATAATTTTAACATGTTTAATGAGTTTGTTTAACTGAAACCCAGCTCACAGCAATGGGGAAAAAGAGAGTACAGTATATTATATATTAATATACGTTGGGAACGGGACAGCACACGATACATATAATAATAAAGATCTACGTACAGAAATCACCTATATAAGAACCAGGTAATGAACGTACATAATTTACAAGTTTCATTGGCAATTTCTCTCTTTTTCACCGCTCCACGTGGAGCAACGTGGTGGAACGGTTAAGGAGTTGGACTCCAGATGCAAAGGTCGTGGGTTCGATTCCCGACCACGGTCATATTGTAAGTGCTAGTGATCAGAGCCTTGATTGGCAGCGGCACTGTGTGCTCCCCAGGGAGCTGAGAAAGTCCTGAAGTGATCATGCCTGCTGGGGTAATACTAGTGTGAAGTCGCGTGAGCACTGAGCGGACATTAGCCTAAATATGGGATTTATGAACCGCATTGGTATTTTACACATCATTAAGCAATACATCACTCGGACCAACCCAATGCATACATATCCACTGTAATTTCCAGAATAGTTTCTATATAATTATTATAACAATGAGTCTCATAACTTTTCAAGAACCAGGATAGTCTTGACATATTTATATCTATTCTAGCTAGTGGGATAGACTGGTTACATTTAGTGAGACTCCAATCGTACATGTACTTTTTATTTGAGTAGTTAAAATGCTTTATTTCTACATTCAATGAGTTTTTTTGCCTTTATACATATTGGGGTGTACATATTTTCTTCCTCTCTAAAATCTGCGTCTTTCCTGCGAAAATAATTCACATTCGTACAACGCATGGAATTCATCATCCAGACAGTTACAAAATGGGCATTGTCTGTCCATAAGCTCAATACTGGTTGATTCTTTATAATTAATATTACATTCTTTTCACCGCGCAGGAGTGATAGTCCCATAACAAAAAAAACAACTAAAAACATATTGGTACTATGAGTATAGCTGAACATATACAATGACACGAAAAATTGCCATGACTGGTTTATAATATAGGTGGAGGTGGTCTTTTAAGCCAAGAAGTCAAGATTACCTCCTAAGAGTGTGGTGCTGTCATCTGCCATCTCAGAAATGAATCCTTTGGTAAGGACAGACTAGTAGTTGTCACAATACAAAAAAAAAACAACTTTGAAACAGCAAGAATTTGGAGCAGTATTTTGGCATTGGAGAGGCAGTGTCGCAGCGTAGTGGCACTTGTTTTTCACACAATCACAATTTGGATTTTCCTGTGTGAGCAGTTGAAATTTATGTCATGTGAATCATGATCTTAGGTGGTCATGAAGTCTGTCGTGTAGGATTTAAAGATTACCTCTGAGTGAAGTTGGAGGTCCTTAAAGTAAAAGAGTTAACCCACTCAACTTGCGAGCTAGCAGGGTCAACTCCAAGTCCTGACAGAAGCAGGGCAACAAAGATATTTCTTTGCCCATCTACACTTTTTCTTTTCGTTTAGGAATTTCACCCTCTGCACGTTCCCATTTCATGTGCTGTGTGACGTCATAAAACAAAAAGAGCTAGGAGACAATTGGTGCAGATGTATGTGCAAACTATCTGGACCAATCGCCTGCATGCCTATCTCGCTGTTTGATGAGACGCAGCACGGGTAAAGGCGGCGAACAGAGGGTGAAAGTCCCTACATTTCAGCGGCGTTTTCTTAGAAAATTTTAATGATCGGACTAAAGGAAAATGTACGGTGTAAAGTTTTGAAAGAAACAATGAAGATAATTTTTTAGGCTGTGAAGCAAATATTTACTCCTGTCCCTTTAAAGATTACATCGCAGTGAAGTTAGTGGTCCTTGAATTGAAAAGAGTAAACGGACTCAGTTTGCAACCTAGAAGGATCAGATCCAAGTCCTGACAGAGGCAGGCCAAAAAAAATTTATTCTGGCAATAGGTGACCTTTGACCCTCCGATTTCTTCATTTCGTCCTGGTCAAACAATTAAACTGCGTACGATTTAGTAACTAGCAGACACGTCAGGTAGTTTTCCGGGGACCCCTGAAGCGTTTGGCGTTTGTATTGACCACCTTGTTGTCAAATGTCGTTCCTGTTCTCTGTGTGGTCATGCACAGATCTGCATCATTATTCATTGCCCCACAGCTTGAACACTGTTATTAAGTATGAATTTTATATGCACGGATTCGTTATTATTCTTTCATTTGAGTATTGCGGTTGACCTCAGTGTTAAGTATTCCTCATTGGTAAGTATAATTTTCCCATCCACTGAGGCCATACTTAATATCGAGGTTCTACTGCGTTTATTTCCAGCAGTCCTGTAGAGAAAATACCCTCTACTCAAAGCTAGTCTTTCACACTGGTGTAGGTAGAAATCCCTGTTACACACATTCCACATAATCTGTAGTCTAAAGTCGCAAATATTTATCAGCTCCGTCACCTTTCCATCCGAATTACAACCATGATCACACCTGCTCTGATACAAGAGAGCATTGTAAAATCTTGCGGGTTTTCACATACAGATAGACTGCGACATCACTGAGTGTTGGAGACCATGATTGTAGTAACAATAACACCTACACAGCTGGGAGATTCAATAATAACTCTGAGCAGCTGTTTGGTGGGGCAAGATGTAGATCTAGGTCTCATAAAGCGCAACAAACCCCCGATCGAACATTCGCTATGTGTGTCACAGCTGGCCAAAATTATTTATGATTAGGGACAGGGCCGTAAGTTAAGCCCTCCCGCAATGCTAAGAGACCTGAATATGAGGGATCTCCACCCCCCCCNACCCCCCCCCCCCCCCCTTCCCCTCTCCCCTCCGACCTCTCTTCCAAGGAAGTAGGAACTATAGAAAAGCCAATGCCAAAAAGATAAAGAGAAGACTTCGTTGTTCTCGGGAATGAGGATGGGATCCGTTCGATCCTCAGATAGGTCTTTCCCAGCGCCGTAGTTAAGACGCTCAGAGAAGGGACGTAATCCCCGTTTCGCGCCGTTTATCTTGCCCTGTCCCTTCGTCTTCAGATTAGAAGGTTATAGGCCTGTAATTCTACTTTCACTACTTGGTGCTACTCCTTAGGGGTTATATTTCATCTCCCCTTTTCCCTCTTTTGGCATGCCCTGCTTCCAGTAATAAAGGCTCCAGGGGGCAAATTTTGACTTAATAGGAAACCGTGTCCATTTTACTTTATTTTGCCATGGACTATTTAGCCCTGGGCTGGAACTGGTAGGTCAAGAGTGTGCTCAGGCGGAAAAGAAGGGGTTTGACGTTGACCTGAAAAGGTTAGGGTTTGTTTGCAAATAGCAATCAAACTTAAAATTTCAATAGGCTGGCTAGATTTGGGTTAGTCTTAAAATTTGGGGCACATAATGAGCTTAAATCTGGTATAGGTCTGGGTGAAAGCTGAAACTTTGGGTTCAGAGGGCAGCTCAAAATGTCAATATAGCCCATAGAGAAAAAAGGTTCCAATCCCATTACAGGTCTGTAACCTAGACGTGACAGAAGACGTTGTAAAACCAATACTAGGCATTAATAACAATGCAGTGGCGTATCTCATGAAAGAAGAGTNTAGAAAAGCCAATGCCAAAAGATGAAGAGAAAATTTTGTTGTTCTCGGGAATGAGGATGGGATCTGTTCGATCTTCAGATAGGTCTTTCACATCTCCGTAGTAAAGACACTCAGAGAAGGAAAGTAATCCCCGTTTCGCGCCGCTTATCTTGCCCTGTCCCTTCGTCTTCAGATTAGAAGGTTATAGGCCTGTAATTCTACTTTCACTATTGGGTCCTACTCCTTAGGGGGTATATTTCATCTCCCCTTTTCCCTCTTTTGGCATGCCCTGCTTCCAGTAATAAAGGCTCCAGGGGGCAAATTTTGATTTAATAGGAAACCGTGTCCATTTTACTTTATTTTGCCAGGCACTATTTAGCCCTGGGCTGGAACTGCTAGGTCAAGAGTGTGCTCAGGCGGAAAAGAAGGGGTTTGGCGTTGACCTGAAAAGGTTAGGGTTTGCATGCAAATAGCAACAAACTTAAAATTTCAATAGGCTGGCTAGATTGGGTTAGTCTTAAAATTTTAAGTTAAAACTTTGGGTTCAGAGGGCAGCTCAAAATGTCAATATAGCCCACAGAGAAAAAAGGTTCCAATCCCATTACAGGTCTGTAACCTAGATGTGACAGAAGATGTTGTAAAACCAATACTAGGCATTAATAACAATGCAGTGGCGTATCTCATGAAAGAAGAGTAGCTCCTGTTTGCACCCCCACCCATCCACTTTTCTTTCCACCACAGAAACAAAGCGAGTTCTCAGCTTGTCCCAGAAAAGATAAAACAAGGATGACAATATTAATTGTCCTGCCTCACAAAACAGGTGCTAGTGATAACTCAGCAATTACTTTCTGAATGGGAGAAGGGGAAAAGGAGAGGCATATACTCTAGAAGAGTCCTTTTGCGTAATTCATAGCTGTGAGAAGTCACTGATTACTTGTATTTCCGAGATCACCTATGGAAATTTTAATGTCATAGGCATTCATTTTAATATTCATCAGCTCCTCTAGGATGGGGGCGAGGCGTGGGAGGAAAGTGTTAATTGAGAATTTTAGCATTAACGATGGGATTTCTTACCATCATAAGAATTACATAATTTTGCATATTGAACGCTGTTAAGGTCGCATTCAGCAGCGAAGCACTAATGCAATTCTTACAATGGTAAGAGCTTCCATCGTTAATGCTCAAGTTCTCAGATATCAAAGGCTGTAAAGGTATTTCATAATCTTTGTTTATTTCCTAACAGAGCCACCCACCCTAACTTCATACTCAAGAAGAACCATCACATGTCTACATCTTGAAGATCACATCAGATGCAAGCAGAAATTCTAACACTTTCATTACTTGTTTTGTTTTTAATGTACTAAACGAAGCACCGATTTCTTTTATATATTGAGAGAAGCATATATATCTCTTTTGTGTATTGAAAGAGGCATGGATATATTTCATGTACTGAACGATACATAGCTATCTTTTATTCACTGAACGAAGCATAGATATCGTTTGTGTACTGAATTTAGCATAGATATCCTGTCTGAACACCTCAATCCACTTGATCAACAGGAGTAACCAAACCAACTGGAAACCGAATGAGGTATATTACTACAGACGGACTTATCAATACTTTCTTTCACTCTCATTTGTCGATAAACATTTGATGGTTCTTTTGGCTTAAAAGCTCCAGGTTCAAACCTAAAGTTTGATGGTGATTTATTTGGAAAGCTCCTGGGGGNGGGGGGGGGGGGGGGGGGGGGAGAGAAATTCTTCATTATTCCTTAGAATTCTACTCTTTTCTATCCCCAATCCCACCTGCGACTCTGCAAAAATGAAACATCTTCTACACATATCCTGAGTTTGTTGTTAGAATCCGTGTTCAGCTCTTTCTCGTCATGAAACGTGTTAGACTATTATTTGTGGATAAACAGTTAATAGGCCTGTAGAATCATTATACACCATATAACATTGCAAATTCCCCTTAAACATTAAAGATAAAATTACACCGCCGACATGCATAGCTATGCCAAAAACAAAAAAAAAACCAAAAAAAAAAATCCGATGTCAGTATGTGAGTCAACACAATATTGTTACTCCAGCAGGTGATATGACATACTAAACTAATGGATTTCAGCAAGTTCATCTTGTCGCCTGGAGCTGATAGTTCACATTGTCACATACGCTTACTTCAAACATAAATTCGAATACGTAAATTGCTTAGGAAGCATGCCATGTTATGCCAGCTCATGCTGTTACATTATGTTATGTTACACTGCGTTGCGTTGCGTTGCGTTGCGTTGCGTTGCGTTACATTGCGTTACGTTACGTTACGTTACGTTACGTTACGTTACGTTACGTTACGTTACGTTACGTTACGCTTGGTACGCTATGTTACCTTGTGTTGCGCTGTGCTGTGCTGCGGCATTGAGCTCTTGTGTGAAAATGTTACGTCATATCATATCATGTCATCCCAAATTCACAAAAAGTCGTACCTCATTTAATGTCACATGACGTCACTTAATGACAGTAAAAATAATGAGGCAATAAACTTTAAAATGATATAATGTTACATTGCCTCATTAGTTTACATGAACAGAAGTCTAAATACTCAGACTTCATCATGAACATCTTGCCCGTGAAGCCATGTGAAATGAGTTTAAGAAAACACACGCTGGTACACTTCATCTGAGGGAATTTTAGTTGAAGAAAAACAGACTAGTAGACCTCTCCCTATGGGCAGTTTCAGTACATTGTTTTAAGACACAAAAGAACGAAGATATTATAACCAAACCCTATTCTTACTCGTACTCTGAAATTCCACACCCACTCTGTCCTGGACCATCGTGGACGGATAAAATATNAAATATTGTTACTCCAGCAGGTGATATGACATCGCCTGGGGCTGATAGTTCACATTGTCACGTACGCTGACTTCAAACATAAATTCGAATACATAAACTGCTTAGGAAGCATGCCATGTTATGCCAACTCATGCTGTTACATTATGTTATGTTACACTGCGTTGTGTTGCGGCTGCGTTGCGTTGCGTTGCGTTGCGCTGCGCTGCATTGCGTTACGTTACAGAGGCGTCATATCATTATGACAGACACTTAAAAGACTGTTTTATTGGAATAATAGGGTACCGTATGATTTAATATGGTCTATAGGACGGTTCAGTCTTCCTTTAATGACACTTCACTTCCATTTCCTCATTCGACTCAGATGTAAATGAGTACCTGGCTTTAGAGCTGGGAGAGGGGGGAGGGGTTGGGGGGAGGCCTAGGGCGCTGCACCGCTGGCGACTAGCAATGACTTTGTTATGTATTTCATTTCTAATATTATGTATTTACATGTATGATGTGTATTGTTATAATACATGTGTTTGTATTATGAATGAGATGTAAAACATTGTATGACATTGTAAAACAGTTTCCTTACGGGGTAAATAAAGTCATATTTTCATTATTTTTTTTTAAATGTAGACACTGTCTTGACACGAAGCTTGCAAGTGACACAGTTAAGACTAGTTCTACAAATTTGGTGTGTTTCGTTAATCTTTCCTGGTTTCAGGCACCTAATAATAGGCCAGATGATCACTGCTCGTGTGCAATATGGAATCCGCAATCCAAGTAATCCGCTAGTATGATAACCCCCCCCCTT
>JAWQUT010000204.1:1015923-1035022 GCA_033807755.1 Ellobium chinense | reverse complement strand
CCCACCCCCGACAACAAATAAGTGAAAACTCAGACGATTAAATATCTTTTATCCATTGAGAACTTGCGCATTAACGATAGGATCTCTTACCACCGAAAGAATTGCATTAACTCTGGATGCTGAAGGCTACTAAGGGTGCATTCAGCACCGATGCGCTAATGTAACTCTTATTTACTATAAAAGATCCCACTAAAAATGCGCAAGCTCTCACAATATAAGCTCTTTCACAGTCCTCCCTTTAGGCCTCAAACACACAAATTAACAAAAAATGAGGCGGGTAACATTATTATAAGCACAATGCACAAGGCGCCTCAAAAACAAAAACAAAAATATATACACAATGCACTAAGCGGGATGTGGTAAGCTCAGCATAATGAATGTATTGTATTTGGCCTTCGCTAGAGGCAAAGCAAAGCGAATGATCCGGCTGTCTGATTGTTTATCCATTTTTCTGTTTGTCCATTTGTCTGGTGTCCTGTCCAATGGTAATTATATATGTTTACATTTTGTAACATTATTACAATGGAAAAGAACTTGTGAGTCTGTGATTTTAACAATTTATTTTAAAGAAACAAGAATTCGAGGTTTACACAACAGATTTGACCATTTTTCTTTAATGACATAGTCTAGCTGCTTCATTACTTTTATGAAATGTAGACTTGAGTCTTTAAACAGAAACGAATGGATTGCATCATGTGAGGGATGGGGAAGAAGGCGAAGGAGGAGAAAAGAATAATGTCACGGATATAATACTTTTTATTTCATCTTGGTTTTTCATACTTTCTTCACCTTTCCCATTCATAGCAACCCACTCCACTTTCAAAACATCGACAACATCTGTTGTCATTTATAGCGTGAGTGGGAACATATGTTAAGCCTTATCTGTAATCTACCATAAATACTTACCACTAGTCGTCACCAAAGAGTGGCAAAGAACAGCTAAACCTATTTCCTTATCACTTTTCATGACAGCACACTATTAATTAGACATGTGTCTCTGTACGATATTATGCTATTATTACTTTTTCAACTGTTTGGGGTGGTTACAGGATCAGATGTGCATCGCATGGTCACCTTCTGCACATCACCCCATTATTATGCCCTAGTTGACGAATCCATTGTGGCACAGAGGCATAGTAATTTTTGTATCCGAGTCATGAAGTCTACAGTACCTGCTTGATACGTACCGAATGCTAATAATAATGTCAATAGACAAGGAAATCACGTGTTCGCAAAGCTAACAACATTAATCTGAATCTGAATCAACATTAATCTAACACTCAAGCCAGGACCACAAAGTAAAGACTTAAACGTTACTTAATTAGAAAACGTATCACAAACTCACTCTCAAAGTGTAATCCTGCTTGTCATAGATACCTCCCTAACACCTCCCTGAACAGATACCTCTCTAACACCTCCCTGAACCATACACGTGTAACAGAAACTGAGGTTACTGTACCTATATTATTGTGACCTATATTCCGTGATTATCTCCTGACAGGCGGGCGATTAGCGATCCCACGAACTTGAACTTCCCAAAGTAAGAATGTTGTGTTTCATTTGGTTGCTGGTCTGCAGGAATTTGGGAGACGATTGTAGGTGTGACAGTTGACCAGGGTTGGGCAGAACTGAGAGTACATGAACGCAGGTCGTGAACAGAAGTTCAGTTCATGCAAACTTGATTTGAGCTATATACATACTATTTTGGACAAACTGATCTGGATCTGAATTGTAGCTATTTTGGGTGCTTGATCTGAACTTTAATTTTTTACCTAAAGTTCATTTCAGTTGACATCTACCTCGAAAATCACACCCAAATACCTGATTCAAAACCCAAGGCGGAACTGGTCTGATCTGAAAACCATTAACTTTTCATTGAACTGGGCTAAACTTGATCTTAGAGCTTTATTTCCCTCAGTAAACTGAACTTGATCTGAACTGATTTTTTTTTTCAGTGAATTTGCCCAGACTTGGTGTAATAGTTGACTACCATAGCCGCAGCTACTTTGGGAGCAGGCAAAAACGGCATTTGTTGACAGGGGTTGCGTTTATGCAGTGACTATGAGCAAGTTCCAGAAACTTTCCCAGTCATTGGTTGGTTTAGGGTTAAAGGCATGTGTAAGGACAGAGTGAGGGAAGAAAAAGCACTTTTGGGAGAGTTCTGAGACATTATTAAGATCTAGAATCTCTATTTTCCGCGCTTTCTCATTCCTAAATCCTAACCCTGCAACTAACCCTGAAACAAGCACCAGGTGGGAGATTCCTTGGAAATTGCCTGCTCTAAATAGTGCGGTATATTAGCAGTAAATTTTCTATTATTCCTGAATATACGATTAAGCAGAAGTTGTCATTGAGCAGATTGGGTGGAAGCAGAGTCGACGGTATCACAAACTGGTGATGAGGGTGGTGGGAATAATATTGTCTGGGGACAAACTGTTGCGAATACAGCAACATCATGCAGTCAAGAGTATAAACTGGTATTTACAATGGCAGGTAGTTTGTAGTGTTAAGTATTTGGCCCATGCGGGTCTCTGGGAGGCTCATAATCCACTTAGAGACCGGCCAGTTAAAGGCTGGGCCGTAACCATCTCACCCGCACCCCCCCCTTCCGCCNTTCCGCCACAAAACCCTCGCTTGATGGCCCCGCCCCCTCCTTTACCACCTAGTCCATCTTCATGTATCAGTCCTCAAGGAGAAACGACAGAGTTCCTAGCTCTGTATTTGTTTAAATGTTTTTATGCGTGACCAAACATGCACTGAATCTATGTAATGGTGGATGCAGGAATGTTGTACAGCGTGCAGGGAAAGCTCAAATGCGTGCCTAGAGCGCGCGCGCAACAGCCTTAGACGGGGAGCGTAGTGTAGGGAGGTTCGGGTCAGTCAGAGGGTATATTTCCAGGAAAAATTCTCGAAATGAAAAAGAAAAAAGCGCAAAAAGAGCAATTACTCGCTAAAATTAGGTGAAATTTTTTATAATAGTATATAATATGTCTATATTTTAGTTTCTTTAAAAAGAAAAAAATTAAAAAATAAAATTCCTTGATCTAATAAATGAATCTAAGGATACAGAAACATACTTTCTCGGAAGTTTTTCTTTAAAAAAAAAAAAAGGAAACAAAAGCAGCAGTTTGAGACCATATCTAAAGATATCTCAGATAAAACAACGGCCTTTAATGAGAAGATACTCTGCTAACGTCAGCCTACACTATTTACCTCGAAATATATTCACCTGTCTACCTATCATAGTAACAACAAACATTTAGCAATAGAACAAGTCTTTTTTAACAACGTAAACTGTCAAATCTAATATACTGCATTTTTTTCCCATCACTCTAAACACGCTTTTCGAGCTGTCTTCAATGATATTATTTGTATGAGAGTGTAAGAGAAAATGGTATGTTATGTTTATTCGCAAAATTAATCAAAACCATTTATTGGTTTTTTGTTGTTTTTTTAATAAGCCCTCTATTTCCCGTCCCATCACCACCAACCTGTGTCACCACCGTGTGTCATGAAATGCACTCTCTCTCTCTGTCTCTCTCTCTCTCTCTCTCTCTCTCTCTCTCTGTCTCTCTCTCTCTCTCTGTCTCTCTCTCTGTCTCTGTCTCTCTCTCTGTGTCTGTCTCTGTCTCTCTCCCTCTTCTCTTCTTTCCTTTTTTCTTGTATCTTTATCCCGTTTTTCTCCGACCTTCTTCGGGGTCCCTCACCCTCAGGGAATTGTGTGTGTGTGTGTGGGGGGAGGGGGGGGGTTGCTAGAAACGACCCTGCGTCAAAGGAATTTGGTGAATATAATTATGTTGACAGGACGGTAAATCGTGGCTGGACTGGTGCAGTGTTGTTTCTGTCTGGCTTTCAGTTATAGATAACGGATAGACAGGTGAAAGTCATTTATTTTAGCAAGACATAAACAAGCTAGGAGAAGGACAAAGCACATTATTCAGTTGTTATTTACGTTATTAATGTTATCATTATCATTGCTGATATTGTCGATGTTGCTGTTGTTGTTGTTGTTGTTGTTGTTGTTGTTGTTGTTGTTGTTGTTGTTGTTGCTTGATCCTTTATAAATTCTTCAATGTTATAAAGCTTTTATTCCACCTGTTGTGGCACAGCTGTCGCCGGGCACAAACTGTGGCACAGTTTGTCACACTGTCTGTCAGTCTGTCGCTCTGTCTGTTAGTCTGTCACACTGTCACAGTGTCTGTCAATCTGTCAGCCCATCACACTGCCTGTCGGTCTTAAGCACTATCTGTCGGTCTTTCGCACTGTCTGTCGGTCTGTTAGACTGTCAATCAGTCTCTTTAAATTCATAAAAAAAATTATTTTTTTTTAAATTCAGTTCTCAACGTTTCACTAGACAGACGTTTCCATTTTTAGTATCGCCTTCACTGGGTCACTCAAAAAAAAAAAATCAATTTCATTAGATCTAGTGAAAAATTATTGAGTGGCAGCCTTGCAAAGAGCTGTCCCACCGTTTGAAAAGATTGGGCACTCCTGTGGCCATCCACATAATCCTTGCATTAATCAGCGCACTGCGGTAACCATGGAAACCTCCATAACGTTAGTACGAGTAGTGTTCATCGTAGTTAACGCAATGCGCAAATTAACGTAAGGATTTTGCATAAGACCACTAGTCAACTTAGTCTCATCGTCAAGATAACGATTCCACCCAGTCTGAACTTTGATTACATTAGCCAAGTTCAACAGCCAGTTCATGACTAGACAATGCTTACAAACAGGGCCACAGATAAGAAGCTATTTTTATTTTCGCCAGAAGTTTATCAACAAACGGAACACACCCAAACACAGGATAAGAGAGGGAGAGTGAGAGAGAGAGAGAGGGTAAGAGAAAGAAAGAAAGATAGAGCTCGGTGTGGCGGGGAAAAAAAGGGGCATAACACAGCAGTGCTTCTGACTGGCTAGACAAAGAAGTTTAATCTTCCGTATTTATTAGGTCACAATGTCTAATGTCAATGATTAAGATCATAATGACTCTTTCTCGTTCTAATACTGATCTGGAGCAGTTGGGCTTGCAAATATTATCTGTGAATGGCTTAGTCCGATAGCAACTTGTAATTTATCAGTCTCGATTCCAGGCTTATGCCCACTCACGTGACTTCACACTTTTACTACCCCAGCAAGCCTGATCACTCTAGGACTTTCTCAATTCCTTAGGAGCATATCGTGCCGTTGCCGTTTACTGGAATCGAACCCATGACCTTTAGATTATGAGCTCCACACCTTAACTGTTTGGTCACGCTGTTCCACAAGAATGCCAGAATGGCCTGCCTGCTTTCTTAAAAGTTGGGTTACCTCGTATGATAATATTAGTAAAATTATGACAATTTCTCAAGGTGTGCGTGAATTAGGGTTAAGCTTATGGGCTAGATTGTGGGTAGGGAGAAGAAATCATATTTGGACAATATTTAGGGACTTCCTTGATGATGCTTTCTCTTTCTTAATCTGCACTATATCCTAACCCAGGCTCTTTTTGAGACAGTTCCACGATTTTGCCCATGTGTTACCCAGTTGTGACTAGCCCGTAAGAAACCGATGTTTTGTTTTTCGAAGCAAATGTTAGAGATTCCAAATAACACGGGGTTTATATGAGGACGATAAACTATGGAAGCTCTAGCCGGCTTTTAACGAGTGGTACTATTCCTACAGCTAATTCAGCCCATAATTGTGGGTTTTTATATGTGTTGCTCATGTTATGGCCATGGAGATAACTGTCAACGTGGAAGGTCGGGAAAAAGTCATTTGAAATAATAAAAAAGTCAGCTGGCTGAATTAATCTCACTTAGAAAAGATCCGCTAGAAGTAAATGGTCATGGGAAACTACATCGTAGACAACGCGTCTGAACTTAGAGGTCATATGGTGCCAGCCATGTACAACTGAGACATCTGAGGGTCTAGTTTTTATATCATGAAATGTGATATTTGATATACAAAGATGAAAAGCGGCTGTAGTGTCTTGTAGTTCTTAAGATCTGAAAACCAAAACAATGCATACAATACGGTAGACTGCCACATGATTTGATACTATAACGTTTAGTATTTTTCCTGTTGACTGAATAAAAGGCAGTTGCGTTTTTCTTTCGGTTGACAGTTTTTTTTTTCCAAGATTCATCAATCCTTTAAACCTCTACCCTGCCCTTTTGTTCTTTTTCATACTTGGCTAAAATCGAGCGAATCTCTTGCTGAGTAGCTACAGAATTCAAACTCGTCTGCGACTTGCTCATGGGTGTCGTCGACATCCGGTATTTAGTCAGTGACGTCATGGAACCTCGCACTGACGATGACGTAGTACACATAGTTGTTGTTTGCGGCTGACGTTGACCCCTTTCCTCCGTGGCGTTAGAAGAGCTCCACTTCCGGAAACACCGACAGACACGGTGCGGGTAGGTTTGGAGAAAATGAACCCTGAAGCGACGCGATAGGAGACAGTAGGTGATACAGTTGAAGGCGCTGTTGGCCACGTACAGGACCCGGATGACGACAACAGCCCGCGTGAACGACGCCACGTTTGCTGAAAAGCCCTCCAAAGAGAGCGTGGTGAGCACGTTCATGGCTATATTGTGGGGAAGTTGTAGGAAGACCAGCACAACGATGACTATAGTTATGTTTACCTGTGGGAAGTTAAAAGGTTGTTTTAAGTTATATGTTTTTTACATGAGATTTAGCATATGCATGAGCCTTAGCTCATGACAGCACTGGTTCGATTACTTGTCTAAGACTAAATTAACTATATCACTTTCTTAGCTGTCCGAAACTTGGCTTATGCATGATTAAACAGGAAATAAAACTCAGACTAACAAATGTCGACAATATGACTGGATGGTATGATTGAAACAATTTATTTCTTTTCAATAGTCGAAACAAACTACGCTATTTTCTAAACGTAAAGACACTCAATGATCAATGGATCACACAGTGTGAACAGCTCGCTGTTTAGAGTAGTTACCCACTCCTGAGTCCTCTCTCTCTCTCTCTCTCTCTCTCTCTCTCTCTCTCNTCTCTCTCTCTCTCTCTCTCTCTCTCTCTCTCTCTCTTTCTTTCTTTCTTTCTCTCTCTCTCTTTCTTCTTCTTCTTCTTCTTCTTCTTCCTCCTTTCCTTCTTCTTCATCTTCTTCTCGTTTATATGGAACTTACATCAACGTGCTTCCTGTTTCCCGGTTGCTCCTTCTGTTTGATTTTTGACCTGTATACTGCCAGTGCCCGGATAAGCATCAAGTTCAAGATCAGGACTAAGATCAACATGGCAGAAGTGAAGTATACCACGAAACGCTCGTAGATTTGCCTGAAGGACTTATAAAAACAAAAAGACAAGCGATCAGATAGAGACAGACAAGGAGACACACGGTGTTTGTAGACAGCATCAAAGAGTGGGCAGAGGTACCTATAAAATTGTTCCAGAATGGGTTGGGGATTCTTATGTGGATTGCGCCCCAAAAATAAAAACGCTTTGAGTGACAAAATGTTGGAGGTTTTTTACCGCGACGTGCATAAATTTGAAGCTTGTTACTTGTTGTTGTTGTTGTTTTGTTTTGTTTTGTTTTGTTGTTGTTGTTGTTGTTGTTCTTGTTTTTGCTGCTGCTGCTGCTGCTGCTGCTGCTGCTGTTGTTGTTGTTGTTGTTGTTGTTGTTGTTGTTGTTGTTGTTGTTGTTGTTTACACCAACTCTTCGCACTTTCTCGTGATTTATTTTATGATAAAAAACGAGTAGGCCTATATTTTTCCCACCATGCTAACGAAGCTGACAAAGGTTTGTGAAGGAAGATGTTTAATGGTCCTATCATTCTACGAATGCTGTTCACGGTGACGCATGTGCTAGCTTACTCGCTTTTGAGAACGTGTGTGAACATATAGATCTAGGCCCATAAGTTTGGGTGATGGGTGGTGAATTGTTGAGTAGAGTGTGTCCGAAATGATTCAGCCAGATATAATAGTAACTGTTGTTGTCTTCTTCGCACATTAATAAAGGAAGCGTCTCCTCTTCCAAGATTTAAAAAAAAATACTGCATTTTGTCTACAAGAAATTACCACCATGAAATCCTTAAATGTCAGAAACAATCACAATTATACTTATAACATTGCTTTATTTTGCAAAATCGACCCCGGAAAAAAGAAAAACGGTTAATCCTGGCAAGAAATGCGACTTTTTATCATCTTACTGCATAATAGCTCAGTCTACATAACCTTGTAGCACAATACACTGGAAAAGAACATGGTTCTTGTCGTGTGATCTACATGCCAGCCGAAGCAAGCTGCGTTCACCCATAGACACGTAGATGGGGAATACTGCTCTAAGGCCAGCCAAGTCAATATTCACGACTGACTGACTGACTGACTGACTGACTGACTGACTGACTGACTGACTGACTGACTGACAATTTTATCTGTCGGTCATTCAACTAACCGGTCACCCGCTTAGTTGACACTTTTGTTACTCCAGTATGACCACTCACCTGTATCATTTTTCCTTGGAAATCATCTTTAAGTTGTTCAGGTGAGTTCACAAACATGAATACCTCCTTCAGAAACTGGGGTGTATGGATAGCCAAGGTCAACAGCAGCAGCGTCAGAATGGTCATGCATGTTCGTTTCGGGGTCAGCAATGTCCTCGCCCGAAACGGAAAGGTCACAGCGAGGCAGCGTTCGGATGCCATGGTCAAGGTCACGCCAAGGTTAAACGTCATAAGACTGTAGGCGAACCACCGTTCCGCAGCCTGTACCACAGGACGAGTGTTGATTGCGATTCCGTGGAGGGAGGAAGTAGTGTTGTCTGTTGTGTGTTTTGAGTAGCTCACAGTGGTTTGGTCTTGATCTCGCATCATATCAGTCATAGATGGCGATTTTTTTGTTGTTCCTTGTATGGATAACGACTGTAGTGGAGAATATGTTGACCAGAGCATCAGTCGCTTTGGATATGAGATATCAACATCTAAAGTTGGGACTGTCTGCGATGAACTCCATGCTGTGGCTGATTCAGGACCATTCTGCTTGGGGAAAGTTGCACTAAATACGTCATCCAGATCATTGGCCATGTGGGCTCCATGTAAGATAGTACTAGCTGGTTTTGATTCTTCGACTTTCTTGATATCTGCAGTCTCCGAGCTTGAGAGCAGCTCGTGTAACAAAAGTAGGAGAAGCTGATCAGAGAGATCTTCATCGCCAAAGAGTTCTTTGTCTGTAGTATTGCCTTGGCGACCTGACCCCATTGAGTCGTTTCCGGAAGACGTGATAAATGGGAACCGAGGCATATGGGTGGCATTTTGATTCAACAGCTGGTGTTTCAGTGCGTCCAAAGCTTGACAAGAAGGAAAGATCTTTGCTGAGACCTCGTCCAGTTGTATCTTGGCTCTGATGGCAGGTTCGACGTCGGAGTAAATGGAGAAAAGCATAATGAGAATATCGCAGACCGTGAGACTTTGCAACAGGCAATATGGCGCCGATCTGAGCGACGTCCGGCACAGAACCACCAGGCACATGGCATTGAAGACAACACCAACTAGGATAATAGTTGGCAAGATTATTCCGTGAGCCACATATATGAACTTCAGACTTGAGCCAACTTCCTTTAAGTCCTTGAAGATATTCCCAAGTGGTGAGTCATCGTCTCCGTTGAAGCACATTTCTAAGTAAGTTTTTAATCAGATTGTAGAATTCCAAAATTCAAAAAAGAATTGTCAAGATCTACAGGGTCTGACACTTGTGAATGCTATCATCCATTTCAATTTATTTTCCAGATAATCCTAAACCCCAGATAAGCACACGGATTTTGGTTTGATCTAAGTGGCTTTTATTTATCCTCTGCAGTGAAGCTGACAGCTTAATTGTAACAAAAAGTTTGATCTTGGTGATAAAGGCTAAAGATTTGTGAATGCTATCGAGACTGTCATTTCCAGTATATCAAATACAAGTACCGAAACTTATTAATTCTGGCTTTCATTCGTTGTTTTGAAGGCTATATTGTATTTCTTCATTAACCACGGCCACTGTTATTCGGACTGAAGCACTAAAACTCAAGGCAGCTTGATCACTGCTCACTGTGGCCTCCAGAAAAGGAAATCTCAGACTATCAGGCATGGACAGTGGACACCGTTAGACAGGACAGCACAAGATCTGGCTTTGTCTGTTATAGATTCCCCCCTCTCTCTCTCTCTCTCTCTCTCTCTCTCTCTCTCTCTCTCTCTCTCACTCTTTCCAGCCCTTTCCATCTCCTCAGACCATGGACCTGAT
The DNA here is from genome assembly GCA_033807755.1 of Ellobium chinense. Lineage (NCBI taxonomy): Eukaryota > Metazoa > Mollusca > Gastropoda > Ellobiida > Ellobiidae > Ellobium > Ellobium chinense. Next base: position 1,024,786 of record JAWQUT010000204.1, on the reverse strand, counting down.
TAAGCCATCAGTGATAGGCGCTGTTTGGCTCACCAACATGGTCCAATCAAAACTGGACAATTCTCTGTCCTGCCTGTTCCACTCACATTTACCTAAATTCCACAGTCTCCAACCGATACGTCCCACCACCATCCCATTTCATAATCCAAGCCTAAATTCCGGTCATCTTCTATGCATCCCCCAACGCAATGTGATCTTGAAATGCAAATGACGCTCGTGACAAGACCATTATCTTCATCCGCTGATATCATGAGGAGTAGAATATTAACAACACTTGGCCATGGAAGAAAGTTTGTATTATCAAGTTCGGATCTCGAATCGACCATTATAGCAGAGGTGGACATTCGCAAATGGCATTTCCTTGTGTTACGATCATATTGCTAGTTGCGCGAACTGCACATGAAATCTCACATCTACTTATAGTTGTATGTGCAAAATGATCGTCATAACACCAGAAAATGCCATATGCGCATCTCTGTCATAATGGTCAATATGAAATGGGAGCTTGCAAATGTAAGCGTAAATTACCGTGCTGCGTTAAAGTGAACCAATTAATGTTTTATTTTGGGAGTTACCCATGGTTACCGCAGTGAGTTGACTAACGTGAGGATTATGCATACGCTCACCGACTGACCTTTGCAATACTGACAGCAGAACAATAGAAAGTAGTCCTTTATAACACACAGACAGGTGCATATATATATATATATATATATATATATATATATATTCATCATGTGACCAGGCGCTGAACATTAAAAGTGAGTCCAGCGCTTATAGCCACGAGAGCCAGGTCCACTGAAGGTAGGTCTAATTTGACAATGCAGAGATGAGTGAGATGGACGAGAATTTTTAGTGTAGCTGAAAATGATCTTGTCGCATTGCCTCACTTTAAAGATTTTGTTTGTTTGTTTGTTTGTTTGTTTGTTTGTTTGTTTGTTTGTTTGTTTGTTTGTTCTACGAATGGTCGAGTTCCCAAAATATTTCATTAGTTTCTTTTCCATTGTTGTCGCTTTTAATTTTGTTGTTAGTGTTGCTGATGATAATGGTGATTTTGATGCGAATGAGGATTTTGCTACTGATGACGGTGATATTAGTGGTAGTGGGGTGGTGGTACCGATGATGGTTAAAATGATGATAATGTTGATGATGATGATGAGTTTATTTATCAGTCAATGATGCTGAGGATGGTGGCGGTGATATCACGATTTTCATCATGATGAAAGTGATGATGGTGATTTGTTGAACCAGACCAGTGTAATAGTGTTTCTCTCTCAATTTTTTTTTTCACTTCTTATCTGTTCACAAATATCAAAATGTCTGGCCATGATTTTCATAATCAGTAGGTCAGCCGGTGAAAACGTCAATAGTCGCCTGTACTGAAGTCTGTCAACATTTGAGCAGATACTTGATATCCGCTGTTCAAAATTAGGCACTTGCTGCTCAGTGGTCAGCACAAATCAAACTTCCAGCGGTAGAAAGCGTTAGTGCGTTGCTAGGCTACGGCCGCGGACATGATGTTTCTCCGTAGCAACAGAAACATTGACTGATTGGATAATATTCAGTTTGCTAAAGACTGGATGGTATCTGGCCTCTGTTGATAACAATGTGAGTAATTATGTGCATTTATCTAGATGTGTGCGTGTGTCTCTTAATATGCCAATACCGTTATAGTCATATGCAAGCGAATACGATGAACATGAGAGGCAATGTAGTGTCTTAGCAGTGCCTTAATTTCACATTCAATAAATCAATCTGTTGGTAGACTGGTCGGTCCTCTCAATCGGTAGGTTGGGTGATAGGTTGGTTGGTTGGTGGTTGGTTGGTTGGCTGGCTGGCTGGCTGGCTGGGTGGCTGGTTGGTTGGTTGGTTGGTTGGTTGACTGGCTGGCTTTCCCCGGCTTCTCTTCATTTCTCTCTCTCTCTCTCTCTCTCTCTCTCTCTCTCTCTCTCTCNTCTCTCTCTCTCTCTCTCTCTCTCTCTCTCTCTCTCTCTCTCTCTCTTTTTAACATTCAACATTATCATTAATTTAAGCGATATTGAATTTCAGCTGTATAAATTTCATTGTTACATAATCAAATAAAATTTATGCTGGCACTTTCATCTGATCTGAGGTTTTCATCATAATACACATTAGACTGTTTGAACTGGACATGATATGACATGGGACCGATGAATTCTCTATCAAAAAATTACCAGCCACTAGCTTTGTCTCGGTGTGTTCATTATTCCGCACTCATCAAAATTTTTTTTTTTTTTTAAGAAACGCAAAGTTCATCATGTGTTTGAAGATTGGCTACATGCCAGAATCTGCGTCAGTGTAACTTCAGCGACATTCACCTCTGACTCATTGTTCTAACCTACTGTCCCATGCTTATTCTGAATCTTTCGATAATATCTGAGACAGTCCCGTAGAACCTAATCAACTCCACTGTGTAGTGGTAGCACATTTAGACTCGCAAGCTTAGAGACCCTGGGTTCGATCCCCGGTAGAAACAGGAAATGTTCTAGTGTTGTTGGTTTTTTTTTGGCTTTACTTCTCAAAATTGTTCGTTACAGTAATTTGGTAAAGTCCCTAGTGACACACTTCCCTAACCTTGGTGACATACTTCCGTAGTCCTGGTGACACACTTCCCTAGTCCTGGTGACAAACTTCCCTAGCCCTGGTGACACACTTCCCTAGCCCTGGTGACACACTTTCTTAGCTATGGTAACACACTTCTCTAGCCCTGGTGATACACTTTCTTAGCTATGGTGACACACTTCCCTAGCCCTGGTGACACACTTTCTTAGCTATGGTGACACACTTCCCTAGCCCTGGTGACACACTTTCTTAGCAATGGTGACACACTTCCCTAGCCCTGGTGACACACTTTCTTAGCTATGGTGACACACTTCCCTAGCCCTGGTGACACACTTTCTTAGCCATGGTGACACACTTCCCTGGCCCTGGTGACACACTTTCTTAGCTATGGTGACACACTTCCCTAGCCCTGGTGACACACTTTCTTAGCTATGGTGACACACTTCCTTAGCCCTGGTGACACATTTCTTTAGCCCTGGTGACACGCTTCCTTAGCCCTGGTGACACATTTCTTTAGCCCTGGTGACACTCTTCCCTAGCCCTGGTGACACACCTCCCTAGATAATGTGTAACCACCACGAAAAGTATCAGATCGGGCCCAGATTCCTTCCTCTCAATGATCATGAATACCAGAATATTCCCTTCCACCCGGTTACATATATATATATGTAAGGATAGCCAATGTCTTTCATTTAGAAGATACGGTTTCTGAGAACTGTTGCAATTAAGCGGACTTGGGACGTATAGCTGATTACACGTAAAGCGTAGTCAGTTGTTTTGCAAGGCTATGGTGTTAATGAAAACTGTTCTATTTGCACCAAAATGTGGACCTCTGAAATGTCGTTTGTTCTCAAATTGTCACTGAGTGTTTTCTATCGCGTTGTGAAATGTAAATCATCAGATAAATTACATAGTGGTGGGGGATTTTAATCATCAAATATGCCATGTCAGGATAAACAACAGGATTTGAATGTTAAAACAAATGATAAAAAGTTAATTCTGGATAACTCGCATGAGAATTAAACACACTGTTAAATGCACAGGTCCATAAAAGTCATCCAAACTAAAATGGAATGCATTTGGTATAATATGTTAACGTAGTGCAAATAGCGATAAAATATTTCTACAAACACGAAAATGGAGATGTTTAATAGACCCCCCGACGATTACAGGATTTTAATTCATCACAAGGGCAGATAATAAGATTGATTTTTAGGCAAAGATAAAAGTCAGTTAAATAATAAAAATGAACTTAATGTTCAGAAGATTTATCAGTATTTTGTCTGGTGTCTTTTTTCTCTTTCTTGGCTATAGCAACAGCAACAATGTAGACTACATAAAGTTGGTTGTAATAATAATTATTATAGTATAATCATTTTCTGTTAAACCTGCTTCAGCATCAGTGGAAATTTCAGTGTGATAATTGTATTTTTCAGAAGCCTGGAATAATAAATAAGTTTTTTGAAGCATCGCGGAGATCGGCTTTAAATGGGCCTAGTAAGATTTACAGACCTGAAATGAAATTGGAGCCTTTTCTCCTCTATGGGCTATATTAGCATTTTGAGCTGCCTTCTGAAACCAAAGATTTAGCTTTCATATCTATAAGATTTAGCTTTCATATATTTAGACTCATATCAGATTCAAGCTCATTGTGTGGCCCAAATTTTAAGACTGATCCAACCCCAGCAAGCAGGGTTGGGCAAGTTCACCAAAAAAGTCAGATCAGATCAAGATCAGATCATTATGGGAAAAATGCCCTTAGATCAAGGTTAGCTCAGTTCATGGAAAATTGTGTATTTTTCAGATCAGCTCAGTTCACCTTTATTTTTGCTCAGATCAGATCAAGATCAGATCAGTTCATCGGAGCAGAATGAGAAACTTACTTCATGATATGAGGATAAGCACTTAGCAGCAGATGACAACCAGCAGGCAGCAAATCTACAATGCACATAATTATATTAATATAACAAAGCCCAAATCAGCGTTTAAATATGGTACCAGTTTCCCCATAACCCTCCCCCTCCCCCCACCCCACTCCCATCCTGCTCCAAAGGATGCCGATTGAACCAGCGGACCATCTATTACGTGGACCAGACTGTCCAGACATACCAAAGACGTTATAATATTAGTATTATAACCTCTTTGAGACATACAAAACTGTAGCCGACTACTAACGTACATGACCAAGCCGAACAATGAACATCTGACCATCATCTGGCGTCATCAAAAGAATAGTCGCGCGCCGCAGTCCAACGCTACAGACTGCCTGGCGCCGCCGCTGGATACCGGGCAGCTGGTGGGTTGGCGGTGGGGATAAAGACGCAGTCGATGAAAGAATATAAAACGTGCGTTCTGTTGCCTATCTAAATACTAAAAACATATTCAGTACATTAGTCTTTCAAAGCGATGAAGATAAAGTCTAAACAAGGCGTACATCTGACAAGAAATAACTGCCCATTCACCTTATCATTCCCCAATCCAACTCTGCTAGACTGAGAGAGAGACTGCAGTGGACTGGTAACCTCACGCAAGGTTACATCGATGTGAGTAACAGCCGTAACAGGCATGGAACTGGTCCGGGAGAGGTTAAGGTTTCACACACTAAGGCAAAACGTTGTAATGTCGAAATCTGACCGACGAAGACTTTTCTTTCACTCGCCCCGCTAAAAAAAATCGTCATTCGGTCGGTTCTGATTTTCGAAGTCGATATGAAGTTGTGAACTGAGCTGATATATAGTTAGAAAACTCCAGATCAGATCAAGATCAGATCAAACAGCCAAAATAGGTATAGATCAGATCAAGATCAGTTCATCTAAAACAGCCGTTTAGCTCAGATCAAGATCACGTGATCTGATCTAAGATCACGATCTGAGATCACTTGATCTCAGATCGGCCCAACCCTGCCAGCAAGCCCTTTGAAATTTATGAGCTTGGTTGCTATTTGTAATCACACCCTACCTTTTTCACTATTCAAGGCCCGAACCCTTCTCTTCCGCCTGAGCACACCCTCGACCTGACCGTTCCAGCTCAGGGCTAAATAGATCTAGTGCCTGGCAAAATAAAGTAAAATGGACACAGTTTTCCATCAAATCAAAATTGTCCCATGGAGCCCTTATCACAGGAAGCAGTGCATGCCGAAAGAAGGCAAGGGGAGATCAAATATAACTCCTAAGCTGCAGGATCCAGTAGTGAAAGTACACTTACATGCCTGTAACCTAGTAAGCAAATCCCTGTATCATGGGGAAGGGACATCACTCGTGTTTGTTTACATGTGAGGAGGTTTCCGGTTGTCTTTGAGGGTCAAGTACAAAGGTTAATGCTAACTTTAAACACGAGAGCAACATGCGGGAAGACAGTCTCTCCCCTTCTGTCCTTTCTTTCCTCTGAGAGATTAAAATCTACCATAATACTGCCCTCCTTCCAATCCAGATTCCAACGTTTTGATATAAATTTTGACCATGTGTACCTTTCACCCATCAACAAGCCTCCTTTGTAAATCAGGTTCCACCCGTCTCAGTATATAATGTTATGCACATGTTGATAAACCCATATAGGATCTACTATACGCAATAATCAGTGATGATGAAACATCTTGGTCACTCGACGCGCGTTGCTAGGGACGCCTGCCCATTTGTACCAGCGATACCGAAGTCGCCAAGGTGCAAGCCAGATAAGAGAGTAACGACAGCGATAAGAGAAGAGTGTAGTGGAGGAGATGCTAAGAGTTAGACAGCAGTGGTGGTGACACGGTGGGAGGTGGGATGGCCATCTTTCGAAAGTGATGTTATGTATATAGATGGGTCTAGCCCTTGGTAGAATAATTGGGAACAAGTGCGCCAGGGTACCAATAACTCTTATCTCTCATTTCAGAGACGTCAATAGTGAGAAAGGAATGTGTCCACACAAGCTTCATGTCAACAACTAGAGTAGAGTAGGCCTATATAATCGTCGTCGGTCGAGCTCAAACGTAGATAAACAGACCTAGTCCCAAAAAAAAAAGAAAAAAAATTAAAGAGCAACAACGAAACATTATTTTGTTTGTTACGCTAGCCCCGCCCTTTCACCCCCCCCCCCTTCCGCTTTATATGTTCCATTGTTTACTAAGCTTACAAAGGTGTAGTTTACAGCTTGACTTGTACTACGTATAAGCACGGTCTGCTTGTTGGCTTTCACTTCTCTCTGCAATGGATCTCTGCATTTCTCAGGACAAATCTCTTTACCATACCTGGGGGCAGCGTGGCTGGATGGTTACGGCTTTGGACTCAAGATCTTAATGATTTAATGTCGTGAGTTCAACTGCCGACCACGATCATGTTGTAAGTGCCTTGACAAAGCATTTCATTTACATTTTCCTCAGTCCACCCGTCTGTAAAATAGGTACCTGGCTATAGGCATTGGAAGATATTGTCAGAATACTAGTGACCAGCGCCTATAAATGGCAGCGGGACTGAAAGCTCCCCAGGAGTTGAGAAAGTCCTAGCGTGATCAGGCCTGCTGGAGTAAAAATGTGTGAAGTCGCATGAGTGGGCACTGCCCTGGATACGAGACTAACATACCGATAATATAATATATTAGTGTTAATATTAGTATAAGTATTAGTATTAGTATTAGTATTAGTATTAGTATTAGTATTAGTATTAGTATTAGTACTAGTACTGGTATTAGTATTAGTATTAGCAAGAGAGAAAAGAAAATATTTATTTACCCCCTAGGGTAGGGAATTTGATTTACAATGTTATACATCTCATTTATAATACTTGATATAAAGACAATGAACAATACACATTATACATGTAAATACATAATATTATAAATGAAATACATAACAAAGTCCTTGTTGGTCTCCAGCGATGCACCGCCCTGGGCCCCCCACTCTAAAGCTAGGTACTCATTTACACCTCAGTCGAGTGAGGAAATAGAAGTGTATGTGTCTTTCCAAGGACACTCCAGCGTTAACCGGTCAGTGTGCGAGTCAAACACACAAACCTTAGACTTGATAGACTTCAGTTTCTGAGTACGACTCACACAAAGCACAGTCACGCTGCCTTATATCTCTGGCATTTGTCCATTTGAGGTCGTTGTAGGATCATTCCTACTTGAATTGTCTAGTCAAAAGCCGCCAGGGGCGGTGCGGAGTGGACACTAGAACGCTCTCCCGGTTACGAATAAGAAAGATGAGGGCGTCCAGGTACTAATATAATACTAGTTCATTCATGTCCTGTCACAAGTCCCTCTCCTGGACGCTCTCATCTATTCTTTATTATTCGCAACTAAGAGAGCGTTCTATCTGGGGTCCGCTTTGCACGACCCTTGGCGGCTCTCGACTAGAGAATTCAAGTATGAGTGATCCTACTATGACCGCAAATGAACAAATGCCAAGTTAAAAAAAAAAAAAAACATATTAAACTGTTGCATGTAAGAAATCATTATGGTGTGCCATAACTACATAAGCACATTCTTAAAATTTAATCACCGGTGAAATCATCAGAGACACATTTGGCTATGATATTTGGGTCTTGAAGTTTTATTCTTAGACAATTTTTGTGGGAGAAATTGCCTTGAGTGTTCATGATCGGAATGTGAAGCACAAACAATTCATAATTAGTGCGTCGAGTAATGGGGTGCAAATATTAGAGGAGAAGTATGAGTAATGGAAGGCTGCATTTGCACACAGCACTCTGTCCCTTCCTCTGATCAGCCTTTTTAAATGTGTTGCTGTGTCAGCTTCTCGATTTTCCGTATGAAAGTAGAGGACTTTTGAGGTTCGGACACGGCCCCTAAACATCAACATAGGTCCTTGGAGAGTCATATGATATTGTCCTTAAATCATGCATAAACGTAAATCTAAAAGCAAAGATCTCCCCAGCCTAGACTTCGGGTGGGGCATAAAAGGGCACTATTAGTGGTGGAGGCCTCCATCGCTCTTTATTGACCATGGTTTTTGCATCCCAGTTGTTCTGGTTGTCCCCTCGGCTGGAGTAGAGTCTCTTGTAACTGTAGAGGCCAATGCGGGAGTAGCAGTCTTTGTTGCAGTGGTCACATCTGTGTATGGTCTCTGGTCTGTTGGCGTTGTTGTGTTCCTTCGTCCGTGCCCGCTTGTCCACTGCGCGTTCGTCAGATCCTGCGGTAGAACCTGATTTGAGCGTTCTTTACCTATGACTGGTTTTTATTTAACTAGATTTGAGCGTACTTGATTTGAGCGTAATCGTAATCGGAAATTAAGATGTAATTACCTTTTTACTCAAGAAATATGCCCCCCTTCCCCCCCCCCCCCCCCCCC
>JAWQUT010000204.1:950603-1015888 GCA_033807755.1 Ellobium chinense | reverse complement strand
TTAAGAGATGCCATTTATCGGCAAAGACTTAAGGCAAGGCCAAAGCTGCCGAACAGTCGACAGGAAATTTTTGAATGTCTTGAAAATTTCAACGTGCAAAGTAAAGGTGGAGAAAACTTGCTTCAGATAAATGATGCTCAAAGCCAAATCATCATGTTTGCCACAGCCAGCAGTTTGAAGTTTCTATGCGAAGTAGTTGACATTTACGCAGATGGGACTTTCAAATTCTGCCCACGTTACTTCTTTCAATTATACACAATACATGGAGTGAGGAATGAAATCTACATCCCCTGTGCTTACTTTCTTCTTCCTAATAACTTTCAAGACACGTACCGAACAATGCTAACTTTTCTACAGGAGGTTTGTGCCAAGCTGGAACTTCGTCTGCAGATGACAACGATACATTTAGACCTAGAAGTTTCAAAGCACGCCGCTGTACATGAAGTTTGGCCAGATGCAGAGATAAAAGCATGTAAGTTTAATGTCGCACAAGCCTGGTGGAGGAAACTTCAGTCATGTGGCTTAACAGCAGAATATAAATCTAACTCGGAGACAGCTGATTGATTGAAGATGATTTTTCGGCTTTCAGCACTTCCACCTGAACAAGTTGAAGACTGTTTTGCCTTTACCGTTATGTCCTCTACTCCTAACAATGACAGGGTCCAATCGTTTGCTGATTATCTGCTGACGACATACATACAATCAAATGCCATGTTTCCACCTGTACTCTGGGCAAGTGAAAGAGTAGACGGACGAACAACGAATACTTGTGAAAGGTTTCATAGACAGTTTGAACTTCAATTCACAAGCCCCCACCCCAACATTTTTATTTTCATCGAGAATCTGAAGCTAGAAGAGGAAAATCATCTCTGATAATCAAAGCCTCAACAACTTCCGGACGCAAACCGAAGCAAGAAAAAGAAAAGAGACAACAGAACCAAAAGCTTATTGATGAATACATGGCAGGTGTGACCAGTCAGCACGACTTTCTTAGGCAAATATGTTTCAAAATGCTTCCTGTACCCTGAGCCTCTTTTAAAATAATTTTATCTGTATATACATAGAACCTCCATTAAAAACATTATCCTGCTCCAAGTCCCACGTCCACCTCCCTGTTGGTGAGCAGGTGGCAACAAGTAGCTAGTGAGACTTATTATCACGAGTTATTTGGCTAACGGGAGGGGCATCATGATTTTTTTTTTCCTTGCACACAGAAGACACCAAGAATCGAATCTATATCGAATGAATTTTGGTATCGCATGTAAATTTGCTCTTATTGACTTAAAAAGGAATTTATGTTCGCTCAAATCAAATTTAAATTTGGCTACCTGAGTCCGCTCAAATCAAGTTTGGGTATTACACATGTACGCTCAAATCAAGTTCAGCCGATTCTCCTCCCCTGAGCTCTTTTTCGAAATCGAAATAAGATAAAATAATGGCCCCTTTCGTCAAGTTCTCTAAATCCTCCACACAGGAGGCTCACAAAAGTCTCAATGGATTCAGAAAGAATTAGTGCAAACGTTTGAATAAGAAAGATATCTGTTTAAACTCATTGACGGACAGGTTTTGTTTTTTTGCAATAGAAAGTTGCATTTTTGGGCCGAACATAGAAGTGCACTCTCCTTGACCCCTAACTCCGGCAAATTTTGTAGGCAATGCCGCAGTACCGTACCCTAACCAGTATGTCCAGTATGGTTAAGCCTTTAAAATGGAGATTCGCCTTCCCACTCCTCTCTCTCTCTCTCTCTCNTCTCTCTCTCTCTCTCTCTCTCTCTCTCTCTCTCTCTCTCTCTCTCTCTCTCTCTCTTTATCTCTCTATTGCAGTCGCCCAACTCCTTCTCACTTCTCTCTCTCTTACTTACTCTCTCTCTCTCTCTCTCTTTCTCTTGCTTTCTTTGACTTTTTTCCATTCTCTCCTTCTTTCAGCTTCCACCCCCACCCCTATTTACTCTCCACATTTGTCGTTTTCTGATTCCGGCCCCCTTATAAACTTAAGGTCCTGGGCCAATTTACATTCAGGCTATTTATCTAACTCTGCCACTGGCACATTCCTAAGATGTGTCTCATGACGTTTTTTTTTCCTTTGTCTATTTTTCTTTTTTGCTTCCCTCAATCTATTCGTCCACAACATTTAGAAAAATAAAAAAATGGCGCATTTGAACACTGCAATTAATACAAAATTGCAACACACTACAAGTTTTGAACGCGGCACTGAAAAGTGGAAAGAAAGTTCAGAGAACCCGATACTCTATTACTACCTTGACACTGTAATTATGGCAAAGGGGTGGGGTTTTTTCTCTCCTCCTGGGAAAAGGGGAACGAGAGAAAGAGAGATGAAATGAATAATTGTGGACGGGAGCAATAATACAGGGGTGTTTAACTAAAAGACAATGATCATGTTTGGGTGGGGAAGGGGTGGAGAATAATATAGGTGCAGATTAGGGCAGAGATTTATGTATTTTGATGAATAGCTGGGGAGGAGGAGGAGGAGGAAAGGAGTCAGTGATCGAGGCAGCCTCATCTCTCTTCAAGTCCTGAGACGATTGACAATCTCTATGTAGTTTTAATTTAACCTTTTCTCTACCACATATCGAAGGCTCTTTATATACGCTCTTTGTTCCTAAGTGCTGAATGAATGAGACTTCAGATTTGTGTGGCGACTGGTATTCACGAGCACGAGTTTCATCACACAACACACTCCACGATGTGCTTAATAGGCTTGAAAGCTGTGTATAACTTTAGAGACAGATTTCGTGTAACTTTCAGTGCAGTTTAACGATTACTTGTGTGCTGGATAGAAAAATAATTTCAGAGGAAATTTTGTGATTCTTTCATTGAATCTAATTTAAAGTGTGCAGTGTCCACAGGATACTTTCAGGTAAGAATAGCTAGATCTAGATAGATAAGTAAAATTATGGGTATCATGTATTCTTCCTCTACAGTACCTAGTGAATAATCATAAATGTTGTAACAAGGAGACAATGGGTGACTACAGTAATCGTTTGCTTGTTTATATCTTGCTGGAATACTTAACACCATGCCGCGTCTTTAGTCAACAGTCGACAAAATTTATCTTCCAAAATGTTGAATTCGGAAAGGACGAAATAGGGAAAGCAGCGCGAATTTGCCCATAAAAGTTTCCTAATGGAATCTTGCACATCCGGCCAATACATACTGCCAAAAGACGTTCGCCCTCCTATTTCGTTGACATTTATAGCACNTGGCACTATATGTATCTATATGGATCCAACCTATTTTTTACGCTCGCCTCGACTGATACGCCCTTGAAAATAGCTTGGAATCCTAGATATTATGGTATTTTGTTTTGTTTATAAACCCGAATCCTACTTTTGTATTTTTTGACCTTAAAATTTGCATATCTCGAGGTTATTGCGAGAGGTCACGGGAATTCAAGATGTAAATAACATGCGCTCTGATAATACTTCAGGATATAAAATCCTGACTGTAACAAACATTTCTACCTGTTTTTACATTTATATTCATGAAACAAAGCATGTGCACTCATTAATAGGGCGCTATTTTTCAATTTTAGTATATGACCACCAAATTTCCACCCACCTACAACTTGTCATTTGGTGATACCGGCTATACCGCAGACTAAGGACTTAGCGGTCACAGGTTCTAATCCACATTGTGCATGTACTAATATTATGTATGATGTTTTTCTCTTTCAGATATTCACAGACCATTTCAAATGTGTATCATTATGTTATCATCATCATATGCCATAACATGAAAGCCCGCAAGCACGCAATATTGAAGAAGCAAACTTACTTGCCGTTTTCCTTTCTTTCTTTCTTTCTTTATTTCCCCCACAAAAAACCATGCCCCACTTTTTTATACCAGCCCCATCAAAATAATCCCTCTTTAGTATGTTCTTACTTCCGGGTTGTTGCATACGGAAATCTTTCCCTTAACACCATGCCGCGTCTTTAGTCAATAGTCGACAAAATTTATCTTCCAAAATGTTGAATTCGGAAAGGACGAAATAGGGAAAGCAGCACGAATTTGCCCATAAAAGTGTCATAATGGACTCTTGCACATGCGGCCAATACATACTGCNGCAGATTAGGGCAGAGATTTATGTATTTTGATGAATAGCTGGGGAGGAGGAGGAGGAGGAAAGGAGTCAGTGATCGAGGCAGCCTCATCTCTCTTCAAGTCCTGAGACGATTGACAATCTCTATGTAGTTTTAATTTAACCTTTTCCCTACTACATATCAAAGGCTCTTTATATACGCTCTTTGTTCCTAAGTGCTGAATGAATGAGACTTCAGATTTGTGTGGCGACTGGTATTCACGAGCACGAGTTTCATCACACAACACACTCCACGATGTGCTTAATAGGCTTGAAAGCTGTGTATAACTTTAGAGACAGATTTCGTGTAACTTTCAGTGCAGTTTAACGATTACTTGTGTGCTGGATAGAAAAATAATTTCAGAGGAAATTTTGTGATTCTTTCATTGAATCTAATTTAAAGTGTGCAGTGTCCACAGGATACTTTCAGGTAAGAATAGCTAGATCTAGATAGATAAGTAAAATTATGGGTATCATGTATTCTTCCTCTACAGTACCTAGTGAATAATCATAAATGTTGTAACAAGGAGACAATGGGTGACTACAGTAATCGTTTGCTTGTTTATATCTTGCTGGAATACTTAACACCATGCCGCGTCTTTAGTCAACAGTCGACAAAATTTATCTTCCAAAATGTTGAATTCGGAAAGGACGAAATAGGGAAAGCAGCGCGAATTTGCCCATAAAAGTTTCCTAATGGAATCTTGCACATCCGGCCAATACATACTGCCAAAAGACGTTCGCCCTCCTATTTCGTTGACATTTATAGCACTAGCAAAATTACGGACAACGGTTTCGACCTTTGTTGCGGCGAAATGTATCTGTCACACTCTTATTCCACTCCTCTCTTATAGATAAACAGTTCTCCAGTTATTACCACGCGGTGATATCTAGAATGAAGCAGAATGTGTCCTTCATATATATTTCGTTTTGGGGCTCAGGAAAAACACCTTTTGCCCATGACTGAGATTTTAAAAAATGCTTATTAGCATAAAGAGACCATATTCCGGCAAGATTTCCGCAGACAACAACCCGTTTAATCACTAGGGCTAAGGTTAGGGTTAGGGGTAAGGGTAGGGTTAGGATTGGGGTTAGGGTTAGGGTTAGGGGGTAGGGTTAGGGGTAAATATTTCAAATGAAATTCATCCTGTCCCATCAAAATAATCTCTCTTTAGTATGTTCTTATTTCGGGGGTTGTTGCCTGCGGAAATCTTTCCCATATTCCTTACAATATTCCACGTCATTTTGTATTACTATCTTGTCCAGTTAGTTTTATCGGCTAGCATTGGGTTGGCTGTAAAATGGATTCTTTCATTACTTAATAGCACTGGACATTCTTGCTCAATTCTGTTTTGGTCTGCCAGGAAAGTTTATAATAAAAGGTCATGTGCACTACAGAGACTGTGCAGTCTAACAAACATGCTTGTCTGTTTTGATTTCACCCATCTTCTCTCCCCTCCCGGCCCATGATAAACTTGTTAATTGTTACGAGTGTACTTCTCCTACGGGCTCATGTTTATATGTCTGTTGTTATTGAATCGTGATCGATAGTCACCAGTGTTCACTCGTTGCTATTTTTTAATTTAGTCATTTTGCGAGCGGGCATGCTGGGAATGGTAGAATGGAGTAATGGCGGACTATCGAAGCATAATTTCTGTGATTTTATGCAATTATGATAAAAAGCATATCAGATGCCATCAAGTTTGTTACATAGGATTTTGAAACTTAGTCTCCTCGATATTTTAATACAACTTTGGCAGCAGTTTGCTCATGCTTTGAATTAATTTTGCGTCATTTTCTCACATCCCATCAAACCATAATGTAATCACAACTAACAATGCATGCCATATAAACAAATCCCGACACTTCAGTAGTACATAACACCCTTCCAGCGGAAGCTCGGTTGGGAACTGGCTCCTTGTTCCGGTGTGGCGTTAACGTCCGGTGTGACGAAGGTCCTGGTACGGTTAGTTTATGCCGAACTAACCTGTAAAGCTTTGGGTCTGACCAGGTTCCTCCCATAATACGCCACCATAGAGGACTTGAGGGTTGGGGTGGAGTTTGGGGTGACAGTCCGGGTCAGTATACGGATTAGAAGCTGTCGCCACGAGTCAGGAGGCACCAATAGAAATATCGGCCTGACTTAACCATGTCAAGGGTAACGTGCTCTCGTAACTTTACGT
The DNA here is from genome assembly GCA_033807755.1 of Ellobium chinense. Classification (NCBI taxonomy): domain Eukaryota; kingdom Metazoa; phylum Mollusca; class Gastropoda; order Ellobiida; family Ellobiidae; genus Ellobium; species Ellobium chinense. The sequence continues at coordinate 1,009,606 of JAWQUT010000204.1, read as the reverse complement.
GCTAGGTGATCCGATATGTAAATATCCTGAAATGATCCTGGTACGGTAAACACTGGAGTCCCCTTGCCACTTTTTTTCTTTTTTTTTAATCTGGTAGAAGAATTTTGTTCCTTTTTTTTTTTTTGACATTAACAGAGTTAGGCGATAATTTAAGGTATCATTCTGTCTATGCACTTTAACTAGTCGGCCTGTCATTTCGTACACCTGGGAGTTCGCAAGAACACACCAAAGCTAAACTTGCAGTACTGGTCGTAGAATCGCTGTTACTTATAAACGCGCAAATCGTTTTGCTTTGTAATACTCCTCTTACCCAAGTCCAAATTTTCATTAGCCGCTACCACTGACCAGGAAAAAATGTGCGCATCCAAGCTAAGAAAAACTTTTATAAGCCCATGACAACTAAAGTTGTTGTTTTGTTTTTTTTTCCTTGGGCTCTACGTTTCGACCACCCCCATGAAAACATATTGGCTTGGACTATTTCCAGGAAACAACCCAGCTAATTGTTTCCAATTTCTGTCCTGAAATAGATCTAAGTCTTCTTTAATTTAATTTCAGCTGGTCAGAGAAGTGATAAATGCATTTATAAGGACAGGTCACAACGCATAAGGTCACTAGGCACCTGGGAACGAGAAAAAAATACTCAAAAAATGTATTACATATATATAAGAACACTACCGCCTTGAGTTTGATTTTCGATTTGGGAAAGGGTTAATAGTAGGTATAAAGAAGAAAACGCAAACTTGGGACAGTCCTCCTAGTCATTATCATTATCTAGGAACTCTTCAAGTATGCTTTAGCTTTTCTAATCCTGCCCCTAACCCTAAGCCAAGTTATAGGTGGGAGTGTCCTATGGGTGGGAGTGTCCTATAATACTGCTGACGAATGAACTCTGTCAAATGCGCTTGATGCCATGGTCAGGCAGCTTGTTAGTGTTTGTGCTTAGGTTTGTGCTTGATTTTGAAGCAAAATCAGATTATTGTCACTGGGCCTATGCCGATGTTTGAGGGCAGAGGTAAAACCCGTGGAAGTTTGGAAAATCGTGAAACTGTGATTCTTCTACGAACCATGGCAACGGAGGAGTTAGAAAGGGTGTCTTCCAAGTCAGTGAGATATAGTCTACAATACAGATGGCCAAACTTCTCGTCCTACTGTTACAAACCTCTAGCCAACCACTACGACTGCTTGTCCTCTGTCCACTGTGCACAATATTTTTATATCAACTACTTCGGAGAGAAAGATATGGCGAGGAGTTGGGTGGGCAGAATGGAGGGAGGTTGAGGGAGGTTGAGGGGGGGGATGGGAGCAGTTTTAAAATCACTGCAGCATTATCTACTGTTTTGTCTTTATTTGTTCCCGTACTCTGTTGTTGGAGGGATTTCTGTTAGTGTGTGTTGAGAGGAAGGGGGAAGGGTTTTATACAGATATACAGGTAGCATGTGAAAAAAAGGAAGGTCTCTTCATTGTGAGAAATCAGTCGATATTACTTCTTTTTCTTTGCTACCGAAGATAGGGTAATCAACTTTAGCAGTATTGAAATCACCGCAGTGATCTCTTTATTCGCTCACCTACCTGGCTAGGTTTGGGGAGGTGGAATTTAATCTGTGGGTGACAGGTGAAGAGAGGAAACTTTGAAGACCCCTGAAGTTGCAGGACATGAAATTTTATGGTAGGTGTATACAATAGCTACTGGCCTCACCTTTACTGTAGAAGATGCGCATATCAAGTTCATGTTAGTGCATAGTTGTGTCTCTTCGAAAGTCTGTTCTGGGAATCAGGCAAGCAGGGTGGGTTGGAATGCTGACATGTAAATATAGTACGTACATAAACATGGGGACTGATAGCTCCTAATGGCGCCTTCGCAATAAACCTTATATCATGTGTTGCACCAAGGGCGTCAAGGCTGGTCATTTATCTGGAGATCACGTGACCTGCTGTTGCGTGGGCGTCTCTCTGACCTCACTTATGGGACAGTTAGTTCGCCCCACCCTTGTTTTGCTGTCTACTTAATCTCACGGTAGTCCCAGTATCAATATTCGCTGACCTTTCTCTACTTAATGTTAGAAATGTTCTCCGCAAAAATTGAAACATATTCGCATCTACACTAGATCTAGGCTTAACCCTTTTCTTTAGACAAGTTCATGAGGAGTCCAGTGTTCATAAACTCTGTTAGTTTATATAGTATGCGAAAACTGAGTAATATCTAAGCTGTTTTTTACCGCGACTTTAGACTTAAGACCTATTTTGAAGACAGCCATCCCAAATTCGTCAGTTTGATTCCGCCCTTCTGAACACTTTAATTTGACACAAAGTACTGATACCTTGAAACTAGACAGTTTCTGTTGCTCTGTGAAAATAACATTGATCTTAAGAGATGGACTACCATATCAGTGCAATATTCCTTTTCACCCTCGTGTGTCTTATGCAAAGGTCAGAGGGCAGAGGTCGTTTGATTGACCCTCCAGCAAGGGCGACACTGTGGCGGTTTGGTTACAACACTCCTATTAATTATAATGACAACGGACTCAGTTGTGGTGGAACAAGCGTAAGTATTCATCTGTCATCATCATTATCATCATCATGACTATTTTTTTTATAATAAAATGATTGTATATCCTCCACAATATGTTGTGCAGAGCCTGGGCATAATCACACAAAGTTTCAATCATCACGACCACCATCATCATCATCATCATCATCATCATCATCATCATCATCATCATCATTTAAAACTGAGAAAAATTAAAAGCTCAACCTTAATTCAAGGAATTTATTAAAAATCTAGTTAAGAATTAAGACCGAAAATTACTTCTAAACGTTTCGGCTCTAAGGCCTTTATCAATGGAATGAAACAAGAATTATAACTTTCGCAATAAAAGCAACCACATTAAGAAGAAAAAGAAAAGACAAGCATGGAAGAGTGAGTTAAAAGTCAATTATTGATTAAGTGAGACGGTCTTAAAATAGCGGGGAAAGACAATAAGAACTGAACCTGGATAAACCGGGATAAGATACTTGGTAGAGGAGTGAATTAAGGTAAGAAGAAAAGAGTTGTGTGTAAAAGGGGGGAGGGAGTATGAGGGGCTCCCCCAAGAAAAATCTGAGCTCTAAGCAGTCAATATTATAGGTGGAGAGAGAAAGCAGCGTGTCAAGTTAGGAAATCATACATTTAAAAGAGACAAGCTTGGTATATCTTGGCAATAAAAAATTTAAAAAAATAAAAATATATACCACTTTCATAATATTATCGTTATTAAAAATACATGTTATGCAAATGGGTACAGAAAATACGGAAATCATCATCATCATCATCATCATCATCATCATCATCATCATCATCATTTGAAACAAAGATTTAGACAGAAAGATGAACGTTCTGCCAGCACTAGCGAAGTTAAGAATGAAGAAATGTTATTTTAATATTTAAAATACTCTGATCGCAGTGATATTATTGGATGAATACGAGTTGTCGGATGTAATGTCATCCCTCATCAGGTTTATTAACAAAATATAATCTTTATCGACACCACCACCACTACCACTACCACCATCAGAACCAGATTTTCTCCTTGCCTCCAGTGTAATTTCCTCCTTTCATCCACATCCATGGCCATTATCATCACATTATCACCAAGAACATCTCAGTTTTTACAGTAACAAAATGACCTCAGCCTGATTTGTTGTACCACTAGCAACATTAGCTTGAAGAACGGATAGATGGGCAGACTGATGAACGTGGAGAGAGATGGATGGATGGATGGATGGATGGATGGATGGAAGGATGGATGGATGGATGGATGGATGGATGATCTCAGTATCACTATCTCCAACTTTCTAGACCTTATGGACCGTTAATGGGGGCAAGTGTGGAGTATGTGGTGATCCCTACAATGGAAGGCTGGACAACGAGGCAGGAGGGAGGTACGCCCTGGGAATCATAGCCAGGAATTATACAGAAGGACAAGTGAGTAAAATTGCAGTCTCATGGCGGTAGTCCACCATATTAGGACAAGACACAACACGGCAAGTCGTGACATGGGTAGACTTCTATGCTCTTGTACAATGCTGTCAAAGTCGTGTCGTGTCATGACGTGTCAGATCCGGTGAAATTGGCTTTGTCCGATTAATAGTGACAAGGACTGGACATTTTTTTAAATTCCTGATGAAGTAACGCATCGTGACATGACGTGCCGGTTTCGGTTCTAGTGTACTCACATTCTTAATCACAGCACCTTTCAGTATAGTGACACAGAGCCCTCATATTCTTAACAGCATTTGGCACCGTTGTCAGTATTATCCGGTAAATTGTATTTTGAAGCACATGTTTTATACTGTGCTACCTGGAAAAAAAAATGTCCCAGTAGGCGATAAAGAGAATAGTAATGAAGTGGAGTCGACTATACCTGGATTAAGGTACCGTCTTCCTCTGCTGTGCTACACCGCGCCATTCATATTTCTTTTGTTCCAAAGCACCAAAGGCTTCTCAGAGGCAGTTTCGGCCCCTGCACAAGTAAGATCGTACATCAACACCGCTTCATCGTGTTGAAGAGAGCATTAAGCTTCAAAGTTTCAGGCCAATTTTCAGAGAAATTCAATGTCTTGGCGGTTCAGCGAAGAGCTCGGCGGAAGAGCGTTGCTTGATTACGTTGCATCTAGAAAGCATTTCCATCTGCGTTTGAATGTCTTCCAGCCGTTACATCGATAAAACTCGGTGTGCCAGCATTAAAATGCTCCTATTTTACAACAACAAAAAATGATCCTTAACACAATGACTTCGAATGAAGATTAAGCACAAGATGGGTAAATCTGTTAAAATTCTTACTCTGAATGTAGGGCTCTCTTTATCTTCGGTATATTTCACCGATACAAAGCCAATAATGCGCAGAAAGTCCAGAATCTGATTGACTTGTTGGCTTTACTTAACACTGCCTTGAGGGAAAGCCCTGTTTTGAATACCGGGAATGCTCAGAGTAGAGCTGTTATGCGTAGCTCTATCCCTATGAAGCATACTTCGAGAGGCCCTTGTCGGCGAGTAGCGCTGTGACAAAGCGAAATGGTGCACGAGATGTGAATGGCGTTGTTGCGCGGTGCTTCCAAAATTGTGCAGCCAAGTGTGAATGTCGTTGTTGCGCGGTGCTTTTTTTTAACTGTTCGTTCTGTCCCATGGTGCAGATGATCCGTGTGCTGGTGGAGGTGACGGCCAATGAATTGGGCTGGTTTGAGTTCCAGCTGTGCGCACACAACGACCCGAGTACAAAAGTCAGTGAGGAGTGTCTTGGGAACAACACACTGGAGCTGGCTGCTGGTGGTACCAGGTGAGTGAATGAATAGGATAGACAGATAGACAGACAGGCAGGCAGTCAGACAGGCAGGCAGGTAGGCAGGCAGGCAGGCAGGCAGGCAGGCAGGCAGGCAGGCAGGCAGGCAGGCAGGCAGGCAGACAGACAGACAGACAGACAGACAGATTTGGTGCAAATTTTGCTGATTTTGGCAGAAAAATGCTCTTTTTAATGTCATAGTTGCAATACTGCATTAAGGAAGCATAGAAAATGTGCTTTGTTTCTACTACTGTAATAAACTGTGGGACGTGGCCATAAATAACGAAGTCACCAGGCTAATTTTTGCAAAATTTTGGTGCAAACGTTACCATTTTTTTGCATGCAAATTTTGCTATTTTTTATGCAAATTTGGGGAGTTTAAAATGCAATCTTCCACAGGGACAGCTTAATGGAATCGTGCAAATTCAGATATTTTTCTGAGATTTTCAGAACTTTGAAATTCATCAATGGTTGGTCATCTCTTGAAGTGAGAGCCACAGCTGGGTTACACAGAAATAGTTTGAATGACAGTTCACCAGGGCTGGGCAAGTTCACCCAAAAAAGTCAGTTTAGATCAAGTTCAGTTCACCAAGAGAAAAACCCCTAAGATCAAGATTAGCTCAGTTCTTTAAAAAAATTGAGTCGTTTTGAGATCAGATCATTTCCTCTTGGTTTTTGAAACTGGCTTTCGACTCTGATTTTCGAGGCAGATGAGAAGTGAAATTAAATTTAAGCAGAAAATTAAAGTTCAGGTCAAACACCCAAAAAGGTTACAGTTCAGATCCAGATAAGTTCACCCAAAATAAGTATTAAGCTTAGATAAAGTTCGTGTGAATTGAACTTATCTGCAGTTCACGTCTTTATTTTGTTATCGTAGGTTCCCCGTTCCGTCCACTGCTAACGGCGTTGTACCTGTGGATGTGAAGTTGCCAGAAAATATCACGTGCACGCAGTGTGTTTTTAGGTGGAAATGGAATGCAGGTTAGCAGCCATCTTCATCACTAAGATGATTTCACCATCATCATCATCATCATCATCATCATCATCATCATTTGTTTCACACAAAAAAAATTAAAAAGTCGTCCACCAGTGTAGTGAAAGGTAATTTAATTTAAATTATAAAAAGAAGTACACAATAACGAAAAGTCAAATTTTCGGAATTAAAAATTCCTTCATCAGGAATAATATTAATAATAATAATGATAGGGAAGAAGAAGACATCATCATCATCATCATCATCATCATCATCATCATCATCATCATCATGAACACCATGACCTCATTCATAGCATCACCATCATCATCATCCCCATCACCATTTAAGAACTGTTAGCGACGTAACAGTATTACAACACAGATTTTATATAGCTAATTTTTCTTCAGGCACAGTTTCATTGTCATGTGTGTGTGGTGCGGTATGTATGTGTGTGTGTGTGTGTGTGCGTGCGTGCGTGCGTGCGTGCGTGCGTGCGTGTTTCATAATGTTCTTGTTATTTATTCCTGCATTAATTAATTTACTATAAACCAAGATAAATTTCCCTTGTGGATGAACAAAAATGTTTTATTTTATCGTCTCTCATCTTAGCTTCTCTTACCTTATCTCGTAGCATCTCCTTGCCTTTTCCAAAAATGTGAATCACCTTATAGGAAACCAGTGGGGTCGAGATCCTGCAGGGTATTCGTGTTTAGGGTGTGGGCACCAGGAACAATTCTACAACTGTGCTGACATCCGAATCTCACCCAAAGACTCGAAAGCTTCCATTGACCCGACCACGTCTCCATCTACAACAACCACCACGACCAGTGCTTCCACAAGTAGGACAACGTCAACTACAGCAACCGAAAGGTAATTTTCTTATGCTTTATGTGAGCAATTGGGAAGTGTGTTAGAGTCATGGGTGAACACTAGGATGGGTGAATGCGAGGTTCACACGTAGAAGTTAGGTATTTCAGGTTTAAATTGCTGTGAAGTTTGCGTCCTTGTGGTAAATTGGTAGCATGCATTCAGGCCTGGAAGCTGAGAGAAATTGATTTCGATTCTCGGCAGGGACAGGAAATTCCCTAATGTTAGGTGTTTTCAGACTTTATTCTCAAAATTGATCGTTCATGGTAATTTGGTAAAATCCTTTGTGACACATTTCCCAAGATAATAGGTAGCGGCTCACATTTCTCTCCGTTAATGAGCAACATAACAGAATATACAGTAATAACATGCCTTTCTACCCAGTTACTTAAAGGCTTAAGAACAGGTACCCAAGAGTGTTTTTTATCTCCTGACCCCTACTTCTAACATTCCCCTAATTCTAAACCAAGCAGGATATGAGAGACTCCTAGGACATTGCCAGAAAATAAACATGGGTGAAATGAAAACAGGAAGGAGAGAAAGAGGTACAGTGTGAAAAAAAAAAAAGAAAGAAAAAAGAATAGGAAAGAACCAGAATTACATTGTTGCCTGAGTGTGCACTTCTGCTTTTACATGTACATTCCTTGACCAGACAATGAGTTGACGCAACACCCCACAGCTTAATTTAAAGGTTTGGAGATCCACCAGTTAGTAGGAGATTTCAGTTTTCTCTGCTTACGCGTACGTTGTAATGGTCATACGTGGTATTTCATATAATACAAGGATCACCTTTTAATTCCTTATACTTTACCACTTTTAATTTTCTTAAAACAACCATTTTTCTACATTGAAAAGCTGCATCATTGTCGTGCAGATACCCAAACGTTGACTCTGCTAACTTCCTTAATAACTAATGTATAAAGGATTAAGAGGAAGTCATAAGAGCAGATCTTAAACACTGAGTTATTTGTGGAGTCGACTGCGGTTTATTCTAAAAAGATTTTTATAAAACTTTGGCATGCATATGAGGCACATGTGAACATGAGGAGAGTAGGCCCACTTATTTTAAGTACTTTGGTAAGTTTATATGTGGCTGAGAAATTTTGAATTCCCTGAAAGTCCCTCGGTATAAATAACCGACAGACGTAGCTGGTATTTATCTCTGTCCAGGAAAGTAGTCATATTACATTATATATACAAATGTTAATGGGGATGTGAAGGTTTCATCGGACTCGGGTAGGCTTGTACAAGATAGACCCCAAATTTTGGTTTTCAACAAATGGGTAGAGCATTGAATTTTGCAAAGAAGTGGTTGACTATTACAAAGTAAGCACCCCAAAATACATTCATAGTATTGGAAATGGGCACGCAATATTGATCTATCAGTGTGATCCAGAAACTGAAATTTATCTAAACACATCTGTTGCAGAGAGACGACCATCACCGCAAAACTTGTGTGGCTTTTGTGTGTGCCAAAAATCACCTGTTTTCTCTCTGATTTGGCGTCTGTGATCATCATATCGCTAAAGGGCCATACTATGAATATAATTATCATGGTCATCTGTGACCAGTATATTAATAGTTAAAAATATTAATTATTCAAATTGAGGACGGTAAATATCTTAAAAACCCCTAAACCGCTGCCTTTTGCATTACAAAAATGCGACCGTCCATGCAGTCATAACAGCAAAACTTTTTATTTTTCCTAAGAGAAATAAAATTATGTGACCCCTGCTTTCTCCTATTTAATACAATTAATCCTCATGATTTGCTCTTGTTTCTTGTTGTGAACTAAAAATTCAAGAGGAGGTAATCTGACAGCCCACAAGGAGCCACTGTTAGTACTTTATCAGGGTATTTTCCCCTCGATCTCTGCGGAGTGACATTACCACTATTACAGACAGTGCAGAGCAATGAAACTTCGTAAACAGTTAAGAAAAGTATCATGATATACCTTGAATATTCATGTCTCAAAACAACTGGAAGTGATCGAGTTCACAGTATTGAAAGGAGACCATTGTATTAATTATGCATAATGTGTCTTCTCCAGCACCGCCCCTACTACTAGCCAGTCGAAAAGTTCGACACAAAAGGATGACTGTTTTGCCGTCAACAACTGGGCGGGTGAACCAGCTCTAGACGAGTGGTGCCGGATCAACTGCAGGATGTTCGCATACTGCCCAGCCATCTACTGCTCATGTGATGTAAACGATATATAGACTTAAATGTTTCCCTAGGTGACTGAGAGAAGGTATTTTTTTTTTTNGGGGGGGGGGGGGGGGGGGGGGGGGAGAATGTGAGCAAGATTAAAAAGATAGTAAAGTATTTTGTGTGTATGATGAGAGGAACAGTCTCCATGTCTGGTGGATTAGGTACTGAAGTGAAAGGTACGAAATGTAGGGAAAAGTTCTCCAAATGATATCGTAATCTGTATGAAGTGCAGGTGCAAGACGCGAATATCGTATTCCATGAAAAGGAAGGCTAATAAAGGATAATAAAGTGGAACCTCGATATATTATAGTACTCATTTGATAATTATATATATAATATATATATTATATATATAATTATATAGAGTATTATTCAGTATGAATTTCACATGCACAGATTCATTATTATACTACTATATTATTGATATGGACTTCAATGATACAATGTAAGCACAATTAAATATAAGCTTAGGTACAATTTTTCTACTTATTATCGACGTTTCACAGCACAGTTGTAACTTGGTGAACCAGTGGAAGTACTATAGAAACAATCCCCATTGTCATCGTCATGAGAAAAAGCCTTAAGTTTGTGTCTCTGTGACGACCGGTATCTTCCAAACGAGTCATAATGCACAGTTGACAGGTATAGCACTAGCAGATAGGCTGTCTGACATGAAGGAAGGAACTTGTGCTTGTGCTTCACCCCTCGGGATACCCTGGTGTCAAAGCAGTGTTGTAGCCATATGCATCATCCATAATATGGTAGTTAACGTACTGCATTAACCACAGTAAACACTACTATTGTTTTGGGAGTTGCCCGTGGTTACCGCAGTGCGTTAACTAACTACAGTAACGTAAAGATTAGGCATACGGCCAGTGGTTGGTTATTTGGCGGTATTTATTATAGTCCCCAGTATAGTTGGAGAGTTCCCACAGCCCATAAAAATACATTGATCCTGAATGCAGAAAATGATGACGTAGGATTCAGACATAATGACCAGCTCAGGACAGTCTGTTTTGAGATGACGCTCTTCGGCTTAGCAATGAATGCTGTAACAAATTCTACACCATGTAGGTTGAATGTTCTGTTATGGCTTTAACTCCCTTTCCTGTCTTAACCTGCATTTCATGTTCATGAAATACTGAAGACTGCATTTATTAGAAATGTATAATTGAGGCCTAAAAGTAAAAGTAATGAGAGTTATAGGCTTGTGGCAATCTAGAATAGCCTCTTCCTGGCTCCGCGCTGATCATCTCAAGGGAGGTAATAACGTTGACGAGAACCATGTTCAGTAATGTTCTGTCCCATTTATCCTCACTAGGTCTGGACCTAAGCAGTGCGTTATCGTGATGATCTCTCGTCTCGTCCTTCCCAGCCTCACTTTACCCACCGACTTCCCCCCTTTCTCCCAACCCCTGTCAAATTTTGAAAGCGATTGGGTTAATCAATGTATACACCAAGTGAGCTGTATATAAGGTATACACTTAGCCAGGAACAAGAGGATGATGATTTTGTTATAGTGGAATCTCCATATCAAGTATTAACTGAATTTCCTTGCACCAATTCATTAATACTCTTATCATTTCATTATTCAGTACTCTATACTAAGTATAATTTTTCCATTTAGCAAGGCATACGTTTTTTCAAGGTTCTTCTGTATATAGAACATGCATGTCGATGATTCACACACTGCAGAATTTATTTCTCACAATTTCCTTTCCACAATTGTACAGAGAACGAACACTCTTGAAGTCAATACATCATTTTAACATGAGCACTTTATTTCAATGCACTTAAACAGGCTAATAAAAAGTGTACGAAATAAAAATTTTGATCTTTGAAGATTTGAGATGCCTTAGTGTTCATTTTTTTTTGGGGGGTGAGCCTTTGACACGCAGAGATGTATAATTTTATTTCCCTCGGAGCCAAAAAAACTCATTTTTTTTCTTTTGTTTTAAACACTGAAGCATTTAAGAGACACATATATTAAAAACTTCGAACTTGTAACACCAAACAGCATGCAAACACACATCTGCAACAAGTATGCTGGCAAGATCATAAATGAATTCTAGAATGAATAAATTGAAAAAAAACCTTTAACAGAACTGAATTATATATTGTGAATGATTTTTACAAGGCACAGACTCAAAACATACAAGGAATGAGATGCTGTTGAAAAGGAAGGAAGTTAAGGAAGATGAGCTTTCTCCAATAATGCTAGCATATTTGCTGCAGGTTCTGAAACTATACAAGCCATTTTGATCTGCAAGTAACAAACTAGAAGTATTCAACACATTCACATCTCCAACAGTTATATACTGTATATAATGGCATCGCGCCGTGTTGTCTTTGATCAGCTGTAACAATCTCACACAGAAGCATGCAAATACTGATATGGATGGGGTGGGTCAAAAAACACAAGGGAAGTGGATGGCAAAGGATGCACTGGGAGGCGAAAAAAAAATTGGTGGGCAACATACACCAATGTCAGTTCCTTCTTCAAATGTTAAGCCACAGCTCAGTTTAATCACTGCAACTGACTAATATAAAATAGTGGAAGTATCAAATATCTACCAAATATAGACACCTTTGAGAGGTTTTCTTTCCTCATTCTGATGTTCAGTAAAGAATCAGTTAACAAAAGCTCCCAATCAAGCAATGGACAGAATTAGATAACAGTACACTCAAACACAATTATTACAAAACTCACCTGACCTGCCAAATCATTTTCATAAAAGAATACTTTGCATTATCCATAATAAGGAAAAGAAAGCAAGAGATGTAAGGAATAGAGCCTGCCTTTTAGCATGATAAACCAAGATCTCACAACTGGCTGGCATACCTTTTGTAATCCTGAGGCAAGTCAGAGGTGGGGTAGCATTTACTTCATGGCAGGTGAAAGAAAGACTATGGTTTCATCAGCAAAAAAAATAAAGCATTGGGGACTCATAAATCCACTGTGACAGGGATGTTCCTTTGGATTCCCTTTGGACACCTTTTATAACAGGCATAATAAAATATTTAAGAAAACATCAGGACTTATGGAGTATTCCGCAATAACACTAATTTCCTGCTGAGAGTTCTGTGATAAATATGTTTGAGTGTATTTCAAGAACAGAGGCCATCCTCCCCATACACATTAACCCTCTTTTATATTCCCACTGTCTATAGAATATCATTGCATCAGCAAAACTGCTGACATGGGTATGACAAAAAATGCTTAAGAATGCAGTGACTACACAAAACCAGATAATGCTTTATCCACTGACTGAGGTCTATTTCCAGTTATGACTATAGGTGCATATCCTGACTCACCAGGACTTAACGTCACCGGCAGAGACAGTCTGCAATTTGAACATGAACGACAAACAATACTATTGCATTGTTACTGGCTGACTACACAACATGTGTAATATTAACAAGGTTAATAATAATTGTGATAAATGAATATGATAAACTGAAATACAAGATACCTTTAGTACTGTCTAGCTAAAGGATACAGATGAAGCAACCTTGGATAAGGACTTGAAATCATGAGTTTAGTCTCTGCACCCCAGATGCTGATTCACAGGTCAGGCAGCTATGTTCAGTGTATCAAGAAAACACTCAGCCATGCATTCTCAAGTGAATGGAGAGTGCTTGGGCACCAATATAGTTGCCACATAGATGGAAATGCCGTTAAAACTGAATGCTGTAAAACAGAGTGAAGGGCGTACACTTGTTTGTGTTAGGTTTTACAACTTTTTCATCACTATTATGGCATCTGAGGTAAAGGCTAAGGCCTTCACCACGCCAGCAACAAAAAGGTGCCTTTATAAATACAGTATAAAAAATACCCAAAAAGAAATCTACTGCTACTGCTAGCAGGATTCGAAACTGGGATCTTTTGCTACAAAACACAGGTGCTCTATCTCTTGGTTATCCTGCAAGTGAAAGATATGAGAGATCTACTTGCAGAAATTGGCACTGGTAAAACTCCCTGACTTTAAAATGAAAGATTCCCGGGAAAGCTGTTCCATTACAATTTGGTTTTATAATCAGTTCAGTCAAAACCAACACTGAAATCACAAAATGGCTCTAAAGAAAATCTTTAACATTAAAATATCCAACTGAAATGCAAAAATTGCTCGGGGTGGTGTGGAAGCTTATATTCCAAGACCTTGCACATGGCAGAAATATTGCTAAACAGCAGGTAAGTAGGTAAGCATGCAAATAAAGGATACACGGTTCATAAAATAAGCTCAGATTGGCAAATCTGACAGTTTTTCATATGCTCATTGTATCATGGGCTTTACTGCTTAAATGGAATGGTGGGATTTCCCCTTTCTTTTCTTCAGTTCCTTCTCCTTTGTCTACACCAGCCGTGTCCCTAGAGAAAGTGTTATAGTTTCACTGTTTAAAATTCTCAAATATTCTTGGCTTGAAAGAAAAGAAAAAAAAGATTTTTTCTTAACAGCAGCCATATTTATCCTGGCTTTGTATTTCAGTGAAACAACTCTGACTGGAATGATGAAACTATGACGATTCAAGCACATGTGACAAAATCACAAAATCCAGAATACAACTATTAAACAGACATGGTCTTCTCAAGGTGCTCTTTCAGCTTTTCCCAAATCTGAATTTGGTCCAAAAAATTGCCACTGGATGAGGGACTGTACAATTTAATCGCTTAAGAATCAACTAAAATACTTGTTAAGCAGTTGTATGCAAATAATATGTACCACACAACATGCTACAAAATAAACTGATACGACACTTCCACAAATGCAGACTTCACGATTCACCATCTAAAAAAAATATCCCCTCACAGATTAAAAAAAAAAGAGGTCCACTGAGCCAATTCTTTAACCAAGGACAAAAAGTGGCAACAAAATTTTACAACTACCCCTGGAGCAACCTAATTCTGAATTCAACTTTAAAATGTATTAACAAATTGCTAACAGAATTGCAAAATGAAATGAAATTGACAGAATTCTAAAGACATTCCTTCACGTAATATCATGAACTACCACTGCATACTGTACATGCGGTCCAATTCCTGAGAAGAATTTTATACCAATTGTAACCTGCTGCACAAAAGCTAATGTTTAAAAAGTCAACAGAAAGAACACTGTACATCTTGGGGAGGGACGGATTTCTAGTTTCGTTCAGTAGTTAGTATGTACATGGCATTAAACACTTCATGCAAGGTTCTAAAGCTTCGTTTACATGGAAAATTCACCACTGCAACAAGCTTTTCAAAGGGTGTTGTCTGAAGTCCATTTTGTGCTCCAAGTTTGTTTGTTTTTTTTCTTTTAAATAGCTTGAATGTTTCCATGATTGTCATCTTTAGGTCTTTTTTTTTTTTAATGTTTCTGCAGAGGTTAAATCTTGTATAAATAGTATCATGTGAACATAAGATATGCTCTAGTTTTGCCTTCTGTTATGTAAATGATTAGTAACTACATAACCAGCAGCAGAAATTGAATTTCAAACAAAGGTTAACAAGCAATACATTCTTTGATGCTAGATTATCAAATGATAATATCTTTAAACTAAGTCTATGTACACAGCAGCTCTCTTTCATATCACTTCTTTTGAAACCACAGCAGCTCTTTTTGCATGGCTCGTGGCCAGCATGTCATTCACATATAAAATAACAATTTCATGCAATGGTTTAACTCCATCTAGCTAGAACAACCAAGACATGATGTGAGTATTCTAGTTCTAACCGATGCTCAACATCAACTAGATGCACTCCAGGGTTTTTTAAGTCTATACAGGAAAGGATCGGAGTGTATGTTACAATGGCCAGAAATCAGAGATAAACAGAATGGGTAAAAGATCATGAGAGATAAAAATGGACTAAAATAAAATAGCACCAAAGGAGAGTTAAGTTTTGATACTCTCTTGCACTGAGGTGGGCTTTCTGTCAGTGAAATTAGCAATGCAGAACAGCACACCTGGTCAAGAAAGTTGCAATATAGTCTTCCTAGTTGATTACTGAAAACAGATGAGCATTGTCATCCAAGTTAATGAGAGTATATATCCATAATCTCAACTGTTAGACAGTGTCTCTACGCTGTGCTACTCAGGAAGGCAATGTCACATAAGCTCTCAGCAGAGGGTCTTCCCATTCTTAGCCATCTCAACCTCAGTATTCTGTATTTCCACTCTGACTAGCTAGCCCCTCAGTGCAAGGCTGTAACATTTCTCTGTCACCTGCTTTTATTTCTTTGCTACTCACATTTTCCATCAATTTCTTGAAAATTACAACATAAATCATTTATGTACACTGTTTGAAGTTTACCATGATATCAAGTGAGAATATTTTCCCAGATGCAGTGTTCCCAGGGAAAATCCCAACAAAAATATAAAAGACATTCTAATCTCCACATTCTTTCAGGATAATGTTGGAGTCTGAGACAAGGATGAAAACCAAGTATGAAAAATTTCATGAGTCCTCAAATATGATGCTTTCTTTCAACAGAAAGTTTTTACCAATGATCTCACTAAAAAACAAAGATCGAAATCCAGTTTCACCGGATCCATTTTCATCCTGTTTTCCAGTACAACTAATGCTCTGTTCCAGTGAAATATTTCACTTTTTCCTTGCCTGATTTGATTCTAATGATATTAATCCTGTAAAGTTCAGTGATCTTTTCCAAATTTCCTCTGGCAACACTGCCTTGTACAAAGGAAAAATTGACTATTTCTTCAAAATGCTAAGTCACTCTGGATATAACCAGTTTCAGCTATCATCATGCATTACATTTATACATCTGATCATTTTGATTCTCATTTAGACCTACATATATACTGGCAGTTAGATGGACAGACATCACTCCATGTCTGAATCTTGGATAGGCAATCGTGCATTCATTATAAGGTGACAATTTGTTGACTAAGTTACACACATGATTTGTTAAAACTCATCATGCTTTGTTAAAGCTTCTCCAAAGTCTGTGGCTTGGCTTCCAACAAACAGGTCGTACTTGTCTAATATTTCCTCTCTGGATAGTTTACCATCCTGTGATGTAAAATATACAAAAAAAAAATAGTTAAGTATGCTGAACATATGAAGACTAAATGAACAACAACCTCTCTAAATTGTTCACTGACCTCACAAGTCTTGAATATATTGCATAAAATAGTTATGAAGTTATGGCAATGTAACAAGCATGTTAGAAAACTGACTACAATTTAAGAATCACTATGATTTTCTTCCACACTTCATGGAATATATCATATCTATGTGTGTAAAATTAAAATATCCATACCAAATGCTGTAATCATCAAGTATACAATAGAACCCACAAAATAAGGGTACATAAGAAGAGGCTTTCTTATACAATCCAAGATAATTACTTAAGTTTCTCACTAACAAAATAAATGTGTGAAATCAAAAGAGCAACCCGCTTGATCAAGATGATTTGACAAGAAATTTTCACGACACCCACATAATCTTTCGTAAACTTATGTAAATTGTGAACTGTAAATGTTTGTTTTGCTTTGCCAACCACTTAATCCACTTACTATGCACAATGTGAAGGTAGAAGTGTCTTCCATGTTTACTATGAAATCACTACTTCTTGTCCTCAGTGATAAAAGTTTACACGATAGATCTTTGCAGCCATTCAAGCCCACTGTTTGTTTACAAACGGGCAACCACCACTTTGTCTATATTGACTTGTGCTGGCTTTGTTTGCTTTGGTGATATCAGCAACCTGAAGCCTGTTGCTTATCTTTCCCAGTGATTTACATCTTTCAATCTCACTATAATATTTCTGCAGATTCAATGTTTTTAGGCTCATTTCTGTCATGCTATGTTGAGACATGTCCCTATAACTGAATGTCCAATTTACTGACTTGTTAGAAACGAAAACATCCTGATCAAGCAGGTTCCACATCAAGCAAAAAAACCACAAAGAGAAATATAATTCTTAAAATATGATGACACCCCCCATCCCTTCAAATGCCATGGTAATGAGGGAAGGAAAACTGTAGGTGACATGGGACTGACTGACTGACTGAAACATAGTCTTGCAACAAAAGTGACACCTTCTAAAAGTGGAAGGCTCCAATAGCACGACAAGAAGAAAATGTAAAAACCTCAAGAAAAATTCAAAACTAGAAAAGTGTAAATGTTGGAAATGGAAGTTAAATGCAAAAAATAGTAATCAAAAACTGGCCTTTCACAACTCTGAGACTTAATGCTATGTCGCCACTAATCTGTACGTATGCTTCAGTCTGATAAGACAAAAAGGGACTATAGGAAGCGAGTATTAATACATTAGTAATGAAAGAATAAATAAAGACCGAAACACCCAGTTAATCAACAAATATATAGATTTTGAAAGCTATAACCCATGCCAAAAATTGAGAAATATCTACCTTGTCTGCATCAGACTCGAATATAAGGTGTTTTGCCTCTGCCATTGAGTGATCATAATCATGGGGTATGATCCATTCCAAAACCTCATCCTTGTCCATTTTCCCATCCTTGTTCTTATCACGGTAACTCACAAATTGCTCGCGCTCAGATTTAACCCAATCGGGCTCTTCCTGCCCTTCATCATCTTTGGTTCGAGGCCACATGTCACCTACAGGACAAAGTAGACCAGGTTGTGGGGGAAATGAAAGATGAGGAATAATAATTGAAAGGTGTTAACAGTCTACAGAAAGTAAATTATCTGAGTGTATCCAGGCATAATCTTTGACATAAAATAGTAACAGTCTGCCATTAAATGTCTAAATAAAAGACATCCCCATGTCCTGTGCAGTTCTACTTTGGAGCAGAAATTTCCAGTTTCCTAAAATGAAAATTAAACCCAAAGTGTTCACATAACACATCTTTCTCACTCATAGTTTCCTTCAGATTTCTGTTGGTGCAACAGCATTATAGCCATCTGCCTTGTATCTATATTCAAAATGTTGTTCTCTTCCCACGCCCAAAAATAAGGAAGTTACTTGCACTGAATGTACTTTTCATGAAAAAGTTATGCCTGGACCACTGATAATGTTAAAGAAAAGTATCCAGAAGTGTTTATTCACAAACCCTATTTTCATCAGAGGATCGGACTAGATGGGCCGCTTCAGCAGTGCTATGATCATAATCTTCTGGAATGATCCAATCTTTAATCTCCTCTTTATCAAGCTTTCCATCATGATTCTTGTCTCGGAAGTTGGCAAACTGCTCACGTTCTGATCTCACCCATTCAGGTTCTCCTTCTTTGTCAGCGTCTGCCTCATCATCTTCATCATCATCCTCATCCTCTCCCCAAATATCATCTACACAATAAGCATGCAGAAACATATTAAGTCTTGATACATGGAAGTTAAAATAATTCATACTGTTTGTTGTCACTCATGATTAATGCAATAAAGCTTTCCAAACAAATTTTTGGCTTTCCATTTATGTAAAAATTAAATTACAACTGTGAGTAGAACAATGAAACCACTTTAGCAACGTCACAGCTTTCAGCTCATCCGCAAAAAATTAAAGCTTCTCCTTTAAATGTTACAGAGTAATGAATTTTCTCTCATGGGATCGTTTTGAAAATATGATGAAAAAGCAGAAAAGAGCAAAAAAATGACAGCTCACTTACCAATGTACTCTTGCAGACTGATATAGCCATCTCCATCTTTATCAATATCTTCCAGAGTTTCCTGCAGAATAAAGGGCACCAGTTATCAGAAAGAACAAAATATCCAACAGAACAATATATCCTACAAATGCGCTAAGTTCTATAACTGTTTAAGTGACCCACTGCTTAAACTGACAAACAATGTTTGGCAAATGAATTACACTGAGGAGTACAATGAATCATATGTAATTATACCAGGCAGAAAGTGGAGCTTAGTCATTCCGCATATTCTGATAAGAAAATCAATCATCGTTCATATCCCAGCAACTCACCACTGACATCTACAACTACTCACTACTTACATCAACAACAATGCCTCTCATATGCTCTGCCTCCTCAGGATGCAAAAAGTCTTGAAACTCTTCTTTGGTCATCTTGCCATCCCCATCTTTGTCTGCTGCATCCCACCTCCTCCTGTCCCTTTCAATCATGTCTTTGTACTCAAACGTAGGGGAGCCCTCTTTGGGTTCTACAAACAGAAGGCAGAGTCATGAACAAAAAATGTATCACAGAAATTAAAACAGTTTCATATTACCGCTACAGACTTGTAAAGCTTACACATAAGAGGACCACAGAAAGAATCTTTCCCTGAGTGTGAAAATGATAAGACAGAGTATCACAAAATGCATCAAGCTTCTAGAATAGCCACATCCAAATTTTAATTCACCTTAGGAGAAGACATAGGCCTTCCTTTGTATATAACAGTGCTTTACTGGAATGTGAACCACTCTTTTCTAATGTAGAATATTTTGCATGCACGTGCTAAATAATGTTTTTTTTTCCTGTTGTAGGTGTTGATTTAGGAAATTATTATCTCAAACTACATTTGTTGTTTGGCCATCAGATTTCACATGCAGTTAAGACACATTAATGTGTAATCTGAGATACAGTTTTCCTGACGTCACCACCCACCACAAAAAAAAAAAAAAAAAAGTCCTGATTACCATTCTGATACACAATTTTACAGCAACACCTGCTGATTTAGAAACAAACAGTATGTATCACAGTAATGCACTATAATATGTATAGGAAGGACTGTGCCTCCCTTTAATCCTGGATTACTCTACATAATTAAATGATGGCACAATGTGGACAAAGTTTCAGTTTCCTAGAATATACAAGCACATTTTGCAGACTCTCACTGCCCAATTCAAAGCGACACTTCTATGAGTCCATTTTCAAGCAGAATGTAGAGAAATCAAAAATAATTTAGTGCAACAAAGCTGACTGCAGGGATTTCACACTGATAAATTTGCACTTTCTTTTTAAACCAGCAATTTCTACAGGGCTGAAAGTCTAATTAAGGGGAGACAACCTTAACATTTTAAAGACATTTGTTTTCAACATGAACTTTGGCAATTCTAAATTAAATTTTAATGCTTTCAACTCTGCATCAGTATCTCTGCTTTCTCCATAATTCTGCTTCAATCAGGTACAGAAACATCACTAAGCATGTTCATTTTACATCTCAGATCATGTTACAACTCTCTGATAGCCTCGGGAATCACTGTAAATTTTGAATGGTCAAAATAAGGCAAAGCAGTTAACATGTTTCAGCTTTCAGCCCTGCAAACTGCACAGCCTCACAAATAACATTTATATAACAGGATCTCATCTACAATAGTGATTTCAGTGATAGGAATCACAGATAAACACAATCCTCAGCAGGGCATGAAACAGCACACAGGATCAACAAGGGTGAAGTCCAAGATGGTGCATTAGGCAGGAAAAGGTTAAATCTATAACCAGTGTTTCAGTCTGACCTTAAAAAGTACATACCTTAATAGATAAAAAAACAAAAATCCTGCTGTATGTCACAGCATTGTCTGAAGCCCAAGCTATTAGAGATTTTATAAGGGGGGCTAAGTGTTCAAAGGGTTAATGATGATCACTGACAAAACTTACCAATTTAACAAGCATTTGATTTGTCAGTTGGAAAATTGATAAGGTTCTTGTACAAATTCTAATCTTATTCTGCTTCATCTTTTAAAAAAATGATGCTCTTAAGAATGTGTGGAAATGGGCTACAGTTAACTGAATCACAAAGTTGGTTAATTTTGCCAAAGTTTTATCATAAACACAAATTAACGATGACTGAACATTACAGAGATGGCAGTAGCCTATGGCAACATTTTTTAACACCAAGATCAACATGTGGACTTTTGTTCATTTTGGAAGGTGCTTTCTCATTTTGTTTGTTTTTTGACTGTTAAGATGCCTTTTTATAGATCAGAGTTTCGGTTTTCCAAAAATTTTCAGCATTCTGCAATGCACGAAATTTTTACTAAGTGGATGATGAGACAGGACAAATCAACAGACAACACACAGACTTCAGATAAACTCACCATCACTGTATCCAAAAGTACGCTTCTGGTAAGACTCCCACGATAGCGCGTTGTCACCGTCAAGGTCATGGTCTCGCCACATGCGGTCCGTATCAGTGATGATGTAACGGCGCTGGACATACTGTATCCACTCCTTCAACTCTTGCTCTGTCACCTCACCATCCTTGTTCTTGTCAATTTTATCAACAATAATGCTGTTTGGATAAAATCAACATTATGTCATTAATACAATTGCAAAATCAAACCAAAATGGCTAACTTTGCAGTGGTCAGCCTTCTAAAAATATGTCTGATTAGTCTGAACAAAGAAAAATTAGGAATTGTTGGTTTTAATTTTTATTCTTTGATGTAGGAAGTTTTACCCTCTATGGCAGTTTATTCCAAGTTCATTTTTTATACAACTGACACAACAAGCAATCAGGCAAAGGGACCAGCTTTCATTCATCTGCAGAATAAAATAAACTCAACATCACCTACTTGCAAAGTGTTTTTCAGATAACAGAGCACTGTATTTTCCATCTAATAGATCTATATCACTGGATACTTCTAGTGCCCCCAAAGTGCAACTTATTTGGAGTTCACCAGAGTTGCCATTTTGCCATTTAGTGGAGTCAGCTATTACCGTCAAGAAACTGAACACAGAACTTGACAAAGACAATGCTAGTGAAAGAGGGAATCTTTATGTCAGAAAGTGAATATAACTTACGATAATCTAGCTTTGCTCTCCTCTGGGGACAGCTGATCAAATGTCTCAGCATCCTCGTGGCCAAGGAATGCATCATGGTCATAATCATTGTTGTGTTCTCCATGAACCTCGTGTTCTTCATCACTTAGTGACTGAAGAAGAGAAAAGATTGCAATGAAAACAAACTGGAAAGGGATTCTTTAGACCAAGTGTATCTTTAAATGTCTACATTTAGTTAAATCTACATGTTTCTTGGGAGTGACTCTCTAAACTTGCATGATCATGATCAGTAGTAAAAAGAGAAAAGGTCTTCATAACAGCACTTAAACATTTGATTAGGCCAGTTCGTTCCTTTTTTTTTTTTTTGGCATTACCCATTAACTGAATGTATTTAAGCATAGTGTGTCAATAATAATGCAAACCACTTTATAAAAGCACCCTTGATGATTAATACCATTTTACTAGGAAATCACTGACAAAGTATTTTCTCCAGGTGATATGATTATGAGTTGGGGGAGGTATTTCCTGTCTGTCCATAAATCTGAGAGGGAGTGTGTATATTTTTTAGCCATTTTAGGTTTTCCTCAGTTAACGCAAATTTGGGTTGCAGGAAAGAAGGCAAGATATGCACCTTCTCAATTAATATTTAGAGAAGGGGTTGAAATTTAAGCAACAAACCATGCGATCGCATGGTCTGGAGTCTGGAGAAAACACTGCACACAAAACTTCATACCTTATCATGAACTCGCTGCTTTTTTTCATGCTCTGGTATTGCACTACTATAAACTGTGGCCAGTGTGAAAATCACCAGGACAAAAACCCACAACTTCATGGTGCTGCTTGAATGATGCACCTGAAAAAGTAACATAAATCTAGACTTGAACTAGACTAGTCTTAGACTAGTGTCTGGAGGAAAAATAAAATAATCAAATTAAAACATACCTAACATTATCTAGCTATGGATGATATTTGACTCATGGTTGTCATAAAGGCTAATTCTTCAAGACCACTGAGCCATACTGTTTACAATGAGAAATAAGAGACTTACTGAATACACGGTAATTGATCTAGTTAAGCCTTTGATAATTAGAATACAGACTTTACGAGACTAAAGAAGTGCACACTGCAAAGTCAGCAGCGATCTAGTCTATCTAGTCTAGATCTTTTAACCGCTCTCGTTGCTCACATTGTGAACACATGTATCTTACGCAGATCTGTCAGATTCTTCGGCATAACAAAATCAATCACATTCTTACCTTTTCAAATTCCTTCGAAATGACAGAAAACGAGATCAATTAATTCGTCTAGACTAATACCCTGAAATCTTTCAGTGTTTGTTTCCACGTACGCAGGTCAATGAAGAGAAGCCGAATAAACTGCTTTCCTTATTTCATAAAAAGGAGAGTTCTACCAATGAGATATCAGGAAAGATCCCATGTGACCGCAAGTAACCAATCCATTTGGTGCCAACGTGGCCTGCAATTTCAGGTAGCCAACCAGAACGTATTTGTACGGAGTCTGCTGCGTGGCAGGAAACTTGATAGACTTGGCCTACGCATCACAGTCGGTTCCACGTGGAACATTCCATTCTTAGGTGATGGACGAAATGAAGATTCCACAAAGAAACTTTCTGTTTTCGCTAAAGCATTTTTATTTATTATCGGAAGCTCTAATGCAGTCTACATCATGGGCATCCCAAAACAAACAACCATACATATGCATTTTGTGCTCACAAACGGGACATGACATTGTGATTCCCATTAAACCTTCAAAATAAATCCTCTTTTGTATGCTTGCAGACTAGACTAGGTTGAAATAAAATGGATTAATAAAATCTTAATAAAGAAGTTATTAGCCTTATGGTGTTCTTCATGACTTAATGCAGTAATGATGTCCTTTGAAGCAGGTCACACCCCGCTACTGGGCGGGCTTTACACTGCTCACGTAAAATTTTCACTTTCACTAGTTTCACCTCTGTGGCCGAGTAGAAAATGTACCATTACCGGTATATTATTTATATTACAGGCCAAACGTTCTCGAGGGTCCCTCACCAAATGCTTGCAAACTGTCTAGTCTTAACTGGTGAAATGGGGATTCCTAGAGCAGATTTAATGTATTGTTTACCGACATATTTTTGGCGAAATTTGTGACCGCACTGCAGAAGCCGTGCGTCAACAATGTATAATTCACATCCACCCCCTCTCCCCGCCATGATAACGGCTTTAATCAAACATAATTTTCGGACGGAAAATTAATGATGTTTGTTTTCTCTCTCTCTCTCTCTCTCTCTCTCTCTCTCTCTCTCTCTTTCTCTCTCTCTCTTTCTCTCTATCTCTTTCTCTCTCTCTTTCTCTCTCTCTCTCTCTCTCGCTTCCTCTCTCGGGCCCCCTCCCTCTCTCGACTATTTTTGATCCAAAGGCCCACAGAGTCTATATCCGCTCCTGATGCTACAACTCCCACACAAGCTTATTCCGACCTTGAGAGGATGCTGTTAATAGTGTCAAAATTAGAACATCTATTAGCACATTATTTCCCCTTAAATATCTAATAATCAAATCGTATAATACGTCTCACTCAAATTAAAAAGTGACAACATTAGATCTTCATCAGTTCGTATTTCGGCTCGCGAGAAAAGTATGCAGAAATGCAAAAGATATGTAACTGCAGTCCCTGAAAAACTTCCCTCCGACCCTCTCCAGCTGCTGCATTCTTCTTTCCAAAGGCATGCCCTAGTCTGGACTTACTGTGAATGTGACATTTTGCATTATTTGTTTTGTGTAGATTTTCTGTAGCCTAACTGACAAACGAAAAAAGACTAGACTAATGTACATTCAAAGCAGTTTTATGTGGATTACATCGTAGTGTAGCAGCCAGGCTCCTTACACGTCGCTATTTGTTTCCTTTTTTTTTTTTAGTTTTTAAAAAGACAACACTTCTGGCAGATTAAGATATTCTCTATCTAAAAAAAACGGCCACTGTGTTAAATAGACTATCTGGCTTATTAAACTGGAGAGGTTTTAGTAAGAGCATACCGTGATGCCGTGTTGGGACGTGATTGCCATACATTGTCTGTTATTGTTAAGTGCCGCCAAGAGGAGTAGAAGAAGATATATTAAACATGAAATGAGGGTGGAAGGGGCGTTCAAAATATATTGAAATGAGATGAAGGATAATAATGTGACTGTCATAGACAGAGGTAAGAAGTTACGTTCCTGCGTTCCTTGATCCCCAGTGTTGGATTTTAGTTTCATTTTTGTTTTCCTTAATGTGAGCAGTCGGGAAATGTCGAGGTCACGAGCGAACACTAGGCTCACACGTGGAAGTTAGGGACTGATTCAGGCAGTATCAGTAGTTTAAATTGCTGTGAAGTTAGTGTCCCTGTGGTGCAGTAGTAGCACGTTCACACTTGCAAGCTGAGAGACCCTGATTTCTGATCGCTCTATATAAATCCGTTAGATTTATTCAGTTCACTACATCTTTTTTCAAATTTGTAGTCAGAATGTAACTATTACCCCCGCAGCGGCAGCAATGAGAGGACTCCGAGGGTTGTGGGCCTTCAAAGACAAGAGAGAAAGACGGGACAAACATGAAGGAATAGAAGAAGAGAGAAAAACAGAGAGGACAGAGAGAGAGAGAGAAAGNGGGGGGGGGAGAGAGAGAGAGAGAAAATGAGGAAATGATAGACCGCATTTCAGGACACAAGGATGAAATTGCCGAAATTGTTTATTTACTTAATTNGGGAGAAAGGGACTACTACGAAAGATGACCAAACCCAGGACCATAAATACCTCGTCCGCTCCCACCTCTCCCCCTTTCGCAAAACTATCCCTCAGCAATTCCCCTCCCCAACCTTAATATGTCAGCCCTTGTGGCCTTCAGCCCTTGTAACTCGAATTAGTTTTCATCTTCAAACCACTACGCTGCGAGCAGGACACGATGGTCGAATAAATTCGCACACCAGAGTCAACCGTGTGAGACTGCGGTCGGATGTCAATCAACTAAACGATCGGTAGATAACCTGTAACACTGGGTCACGCAGGCAGCGAGCAGCGCCTCTTCGAGGAGAGGAGGGCAGGGCAGGACAGGGCAGAGCAGGGCGGGGCGGGCAGGGCAGGGCAGAGCAGGGCAGAGCAGGGCAGAGCAGGGCAGGGCAGGGCCTAAGTAGGCGCCAAAGGCCTGCATGCGAGAGCGGAAGACGGGAGCATAATCTAGGAGGTCGGAGCATGCTCACCCAGGAAAATAATTTCACCCCTCCCTCAAAAAAGAAAAAAGGAAGCAAAAGAGCAAATTTGGGCAATTTCTCACTAAACTTACACGAAAATGTTCATATCTATCTTTTTTTTTTTAAGGTAAGTTTCCAAGAAAAATGTAAACATAAATGATATTCTACATCTTTAGAATAAATCTAGGAAGATGGAAGGGACGAGAGCATGCTCTCTTGAGAAGTTAAAAAAAATAATAAGGAGGTAAAAGGAGCATTTTGGTGCTGTTTCTAGCTGAATTTGGTGAGCATTCTTAACATGACTTGTTGAAGCAGGCCACGAAACTTCACATACATGTAGAGTTAAAACAAAAACAAAAAAATCATTACGGTACCTAATATCTTGAAATGCCAAGACATAATTCATTCGTGTGCTTGGTAAAAAGAAATTACATAAACTTATCTATAGGATTATGATATCTGTAATTAATGGCAATTGCTAATGGTGACACAAAATATGACCGTCAGGGAAAATAATTATGGATAAACGAGAGGATAAGTACCAAATAAAACAAACAAACAAACAAAAAATTTAATTTTGTGGATAGTAACCAAAATTCAATATTTCCAATCGGTGGCATTCCTTCGGATGCTGTGTGTAACGTTTTGGGAAAGTGTACGGAACATGAGCGTATTAGTCACGGAGTTTCCCGATTATGCTCTTGCATGTTCAAAACGATTCTGCAGTAGAACAATAGTTGTTGTTTTTTCTTTTTACCCATAATGAGTGCTATAAAATCCAAGCTAGGAAATAAGACGAGCTGGGGACTTTTGGTACGAATTACTAGAATAAAAACAGCACTGATCTAGTCTAAAGGGAAAATGCTGCCGTGACTTCATAAATTAATATGCATGTCATCAACTACAGGAAGCAAATAGCACAAAAAGTACACAGAAGAGGAAGTCGATGAAACTGAATTATTTCGTTTAATGTAAATTATTTAGTAGAACATATTATTATGAAAAATGACATCCACATCAGCATACTGCCGGGTATTTTTGAAAGTTTTGGCCTTTCTCCGCGATTATCAGGCAACCCGGCAATGAGTTTGAAGCCGGCCGTGAAAATTATCTGGCAATGCTGTTTAAACCGACGTAAACTTTTACAATCCGCTAAGATACCTAGACTAGACTAGCTTAGACCAAATCAAGAACTGTTTCACTGCTTATGCACAGCTGAAAATCAGGTTTATTGGGACAGATTCAATTTTGTCATCTCATCGAGATTCGGAGTTACTTTTTATTTACACAATGCAAGCTGATTCATAAACCGCAGATGAAAAACAAACAGCGCGCCTCACAAATATTGACGGAATTTTGAGTCTCAGTGGGCATGACTTTCAACATGTTCAACTGTTCAAGGTCACAATGTTTCACTTTTGAGAGGAAATGGATGGGTGCTAGACTAATGTGGAGGTGTGGACTGTGGTCCAGACTACTTTGTCGATATATTGAATACAAATATATGGTATCAATACCAGTTTCAACAGGATCAGCAACTGATTTGTGCAGTAAGACAGAACGAGCGAAGATGAACAGATTGGAGGAATTCGGAATAAGATTCACACTGATGCCCCTGGGCATTAGGATTAGGGATAAGGGTAGGGTTTGAGTTAGGGTTAGGGACTGGGTTGTATAGTAGCCATTAGCTCTGATTAGAGGTATGAGTCTTATTTGAATTTCTTCCCTTCTGTAAGGAGGAATATAAGGGAATACACTTCACTGAATTCGACAATAGACCTACTAAGAATTTATTCCCAGTGAAGTGTTTGACAGAATGCGCAAGCTGTTATTTCTTGTCCTCTAGACATTCATGTCATCTAATGAACTTTATTACACAAATATTTGGTCTTGAAGTTTATGCCATATACTTTTGGGGGGAGGAGGGGAGGAATTCCATATGTGTGCCAGAAAGATTTCCGCATGCACCACACTGATCCAACAACATACCCTAACCATAACCCTAACCCAGGGTTAGGGTTAGGATATGTTGTTGGTTCGGTGTGTTGCATGCGGAAATCTTTCTGGCACACATATGGAATTCTCCCTTTTTTTTGTAAATCCTGTGGATGGTCCCTTTATCATTATGTTATCTAATCTAGTCTTACAATGAAAGTTTTGTTACTGTAAGCATAGAAAATGCCATTATCTTTCTTTGTTTATTTAGGCCATATTTGAACTCTAGATTAATACCTGATTGAACTACTGCTTTTATTTTAGATGTATGTCGATACTTGTGTTGTTAAAAGCTTTTTAATTTATTCGATACATTAATAAAAGTAGTCGGGACCACACTTCCACATTTGTGCTGGATGGATGGCAGTACCATGCTTGCAACTTAACTCATTCCCAGTCAAGCTCTCAATCAGACAGCCATTTCCATTTACCCACAGGATGGGAGTTGGGAGATAACTAAACAAGTTGCTGATCTTTTGAAACCTATAGAAAAAGAACCAGAAGAGCTGTCAAAAGGGAACTTGTGCTCAGTGATGTCATTATTTCTCCTCTAGACTGATAGTTTGGTGAGATCATGCATTGAAATGTTACTTTGTTTTCAGTACTTCTAAAGATGTAACCATAGGATGACAGATCTTGGCATATTTTGGCTGCAGGGTAGGAATTAGACATGCGGCACTGTTGTAATCTGGTTGCTGTACCTGGGAATGGGTTAAATCCACAATATTGATCAGTAGGGGAGCTTAGATAGATCAGATCATCTGTTATTTTAATAAGAAGCACTGAGGATTGGGCAAAGTATGAACTGAAAGAACTGAAATCTTTTTTTTCCAGGTCTGTTGAGCAGTAGATGAGCTGTACTGTTGACCACAACTGGATTAGAGGACCATGTGTCTGTTCAGAAATTTCTTCCTTGCTCTGTACAGCTATAGTTGAGGGCTTTTGAAGCATGCATTAAAATGGCTGCCGTGTTTTCAGCTTTGTGGAAAACTGTGGCTTACTCTGTGACGGGACTCAGTACATGTTATTGCACGCTGAGATTTGTATGTGCACTCGGAAGGGTATGTTAATGTAGCTTCAGTTGCAGATTTGAACAACTTTTCCTCCCTACATTTGCCGATAAAGTAACTTTTCAGAGCTGATAATAAATGCATTGGAACTGTGTATGTGGATGATTAGTAAAGCTAAGTAATAAACCATTCAAGAAAGTGAACAAAATTAAACCTACCTCTGATAGCTTTGTCATATTTGCATGCAATTAATGAAAGAGGTTGTAATGTTGCCATACTTTGTTGTATATAATACTATTGTCTCTTCCATAGTGTGAAGATATATCCATGGAACCTTCAATACAGCATGGAGATCTTGTACTGATTTGTCCATTTTACGTCAACTACCAGCTCCTACAAAAGTAATTACTTGAAGTTATTGATAGATACAAGATGAGGATGCATTTTTGTTACTCACAGAGAAACCTCCTGAATTATGTGAAGAAGATGGAAAAAGAGGAGGTTGAAATAGAGGACTGACTGATGGACTTACTTTGCTTTATTTCACATCTTTTGAAAAAAGACAGTCCTACTTGGGAAAAGGGACTAGAGGATGATGAGGGCTGTTCAAAGTCAAAGAAGAAATGAATCAATTAACAGTGGATGAAATTTGAGGTTGTAGAGTTATTAATGAGCTACCTCTTATAAATTCCAGTAGAACTTCAATATAACCTGTTCCCTTGGTGCATAGAAATAGTAAACTTTTTACTGAGATATACTTGATATTGAGATTCATGGAATAATCCATGCATGTGAAATTCACACTTAATGACAAGTTAATCTTATTGAATGAGTACTCAATGTTAAGGTTTCATTATTGTTATCTATAGGAATAGATATGTCACAGTGGACTAACTGTAAGTTATGTAAATCTATTTTTGATTGCAGGGGTGACATTGTGTTTTGCCGATCTCCCAAGAATCCAAGAGCTATCATCTGCAAACGACTTGTTGGGATGGAAGGGGATTCTGTGTACAATCTTGACAAAGGACATGAGGAATATGTATGTATAGTCTCTTTACTGTTGAGTTTATTAACCTTTACATCTCAGTGGTGACCAATGTTTTCTCCAGACTGCGTGATCTTGTGATTCGTCCTTAACTTTCCAACCCCCAAATTCCCCCCCCCCCCCCCCNCCCCCCCCCAAGGAAATTCATGGAATGCTTTCTAATCCCCCTTTATTTCCTGTGGAGAAAGTGGAAAGATTTTGAGATAAATCTGAAATTCTCCTCAAGATTTATAAATCCTGAATCCAGATGGACAAGGATTAGTGTTGCCTCCAACTCAAATGACTTGGAGAAAACATTGATAGTGACTGAGGTCTAACTCTATATTTAAGTTTCATGATTTTTAACAGTATGGTGATCGTCCACAGTGACACATATACACATGAAAATGCTTACTATGAAATTGACAGGACTCTCAAAATGGTTTCGTATTAAGCATGTTTTTGAATATATACTTAAGGAATTGTAAGGCTCACCTGCCACAGCATGGCAATCAACCAAGATGGTGCATCGCAAAGGCTCATGCTGCCATCAGTTATCATCAAGAAATACATGTCTTTGTTTGACTTTGAGTTGAATAAGTCAGGGCTTGGGGATCCTGGCATGGGGAATATTAGTTGCAAGTGAGGGAGACTATGGTTTAGCACAAAATATTGGGGTGGTAGGGCTTTAGAACTTCATAGTAGAGTGTTTTTGGATCAAATCAGAACTCAGATTAAATTGTACAGAAGTGCAGAGATGCCACTCTTCTGAGAATTCTCAGAAATCTGACAATATTGGTGGCTCGGAGATTGCCATCCAAGGTCTGTCTGAGACCAGAGACAGCTCTTGGAAAAAAGAAACTCTGAAATTCCAAAATTTTATCTGAAGTTCGGTACAACCACTATACAGATAGATGATAAATCATTTCGGTATAGCCGATATATGGAAAGATTAGAATTGATAAAAGATCGCTTCCAACCTGGAAGATTGGACTTTCACAAGTTCCAAAATTATCGCAGAGGTTGTTGTTTGGTTTTGAAGACTCATTTGGAGAATGGAATGTGTATGAGAGACTTAAGGGCAAGTGCGGCACCCTCTAGGGGTAAAATTGGGTAAAATTGGGTAAAATTGGGTAAAATGAGTTTAAGGCAGTTTCTTAAACAGCGACATCTCCTTTATCGAATCCTGAAGTTATTTTCATGATACCTGTCTCAAAAAGTGTATTTTGATGCAAAAGGACATGATCACCCTTTCTCAAATGCATATGTCGGGTAATCTTTATCTTCAATTATCTCAAAATCACAGTTTTCGTCACTCTATCCCTTCGATCTGACTTTTTTCTGGTCCAATTTACATAAAATTTTGCATAACAACTCTCCAAGCCCCTGTTTTGAGAATGTCACGGGGTTTTTTTAGATATCTTGTGTTTTTTATTTTTTATGAATTTTTAAAATTGAAAATTCTCAAAATTTTCAATGTTTTTTCATAACAATTTTAAAAAGATTATTAAAAAAAAACCTATCTAAAAAATCAAAAAAAGCCGGTGACATTCTATTTTAAATAAAGTGATCTTTCAAATGAAAAAAAAACCAGCATCCTACCATTTGTTGTTCTCCAGATCGAACGGTTCAAAGTTATGCATATTTTCCAATATGGCGGCCAAACAATTGGCGTTTCCATAGCAACGGAGTGAGGAGAGGGCAAAACACCCCCGGTTATCTTCCTTCCTGGCCCTATCTGACCCATTTTTCACCCCAAAATGACAAACTTCCCTGTATTAATGAAAATGACCTCGTTCTGCCACACGTCCCCTTAAATCCAGTAATTACACTCTCCAGTGCGTGCTTTCTTCTGAAAACAAAACCCTGTATGTCTCTTTACACAGCACCAGGACAGGCTGAGTGCCCGGTTCATTCAGTATTTCTTTTTGTTCTTCATGGGCAGTGTGTGGGTTAAGAAAGTTGACTTCGCAAAACATACAGATCTACATTTATATGGCTGGACTGATTGAAAGCAAGGCCTTTGTGATTGTGATTGTGATTGAAAGCAAGGCCTCTAGGCCTAAGCTACCAAATTCTTTAGGGCATATTTGGGACTTTCCAAAGTGTTCCCTGTCTTCCCTTATCTGTCAGTCAGTTTCTGACATTGAGGAAGGCAGATATATATGACCAATGAGAAGAATCAGATTTGGTGGTGAATTGTTTCTGTATTTAGCTTCATCTGTTGCTGGGCTCTTGGTATTTACAAGTTGACAAGTCTGCCTACTCTCTCTATGCTGTACAATTAGATAGTAAATTTATGAGTCATCATTAGGAGAAAACTTTATATCTTTATTGTTTTGGAGATTTTTTTTTTTGATTTTTTTTTGCGTAAAATATAGTTGTACGTAGAGATATGAATCATCTCATTAAAAGTTGTGCTGTAAGATTAAGAGACTGTCTGTGCAAATTTCAGTGAAGCCACAAAAGGTTCAGAGAATTTTATAAAAAGAGGCATCCCTGGAATGCTGTTGATGGTGAAAAGTACTTTATATCAAGCAATGCATGTACACAAATTGTTGATTGGCAGGTAGATATTGGATGAATTAGCTCTTTGAACAGGAAGTCAGTTTTGGAAGCATACAATCCCTGATGAGTTATGAGTTTCTAAACAGCTTTATGGTAAAAGTCATAGATAATTTTTGTTGTGAATGTGAGAAGATCCATTATTCCAGTTTAAAATGAATAAAGTCATCACCAATTCTAATTGTTGCAGGTGGACAAGGGTCAGGTGTGGTTGGAAGGTGACAATAAAGATGCCAGCATTGATTCTCGTACTTTTGGCCCCCTGCCTTATGGTTTAATCGTCAGCAAAGTAGCATTCAGAGTAAGTATGCTCTTATTGTTCTTGGCAGTCTTGATCTTTCTCAGAAGGTGTCTAATATTTTTGATGGAATGTTTTCTTTACGTCATCTTGTATGTTAACAGACTGCCACAGCAGAGTTTTATATTTTGCATATATAGTAAAACCTGTGATGTAGGGACACTGAAGGGAAATCAAAGAAGTGTCCCTACATCACAGGTGATCCTTCATCGCAGAGAGGGTTGGGTTCTCCAAGTACACTGAGGTTAACAATGTCTCCTATGGCTTATACTTGAAAAGAGTATCACAAACTAGCTGCCTCATATCATGAGACAGATATGTTAGTACAAATACAAACTGCATGAACAGTATTTAAAGACCAGACATTTGAAGATACTCTTTTTCCATTTGAATTGCAGCGCATTGGAAGCCATTTGTTACTGAGACAGTGTTTCAATGTCTTATATCTTCCCTTAAAGATGCTGCACAGAGTAGGGTCTCTGTATATTGTAAAATGTTAGTCCACTCGTTTCATTGGATTGAGAGCCCTGACAAGGGCTGTTTTGAAAGAGAAATAATTGGAATTTGAGTAGAATAGCCCTGAGAAGGGCTATTATTAGTAGTATTATTGATGTTAAGCTCTGAGAAGGGCTGTTAAATGTGCTAAGGTCTGAGAGGGGCGATTTGTTAGCCCTAGGAAGCTGTTTATGAAATTTAGTCCTGAGAAGGGGTGTTAATACATGTAGTTTAACCATCAAAAGCACTGTTTGTTTTTTAGCCCTGAAAAGGGCTGTTGATAGTTTTAGCCCTGAAAAGGGCTGTATTTTTATACCGGCACCGATGCCACTGTATGTACGATAGTGCAGGTGCAGTAATCATCAGTGGAAACCGTGTAACTGAGATGCTCGATTATTGATCAGTTCTTGCGCTGTTCCTTTGCTCGTTCCCTTCCCTTTCCTATCTTATCAGCTGTAGCGTAATAATGTGCTCTTGCATGGGCCTACATTGTATTGTGTGCTGGCGCGGCTGGTGGCTGAAAATTTTATTGTCTATCTCGCTACCTGTGGTACTGCCTCTTTGTTTTTCACACTGTCAACCCTGGTTGGGCACTATGCAGGGGGACTGACAAGAGGTGATTTTGTCTCTGTGACTGCACTGACTAGTTTGAATTATAGGGAGGCAACAGCAAGAAGAAAAAGGCAAAGAAGCAGAGAAAAACATACTTCCATTTTGTTACAAATTAGCAGAAATTTGAATAATCAGAGTGTGAATGAGATGTACTCAACTGTACTATATATGTAAGGGATCTGTCAAGATCAGTATATTATATCGAGCCCAAGTAATAGATGTAATATTTGATATGATATGCACTCATTTGCAGCATTTGTGAAAGCTTTTAATTTTTCATTTTGTGTCGGATGTCACTGTGACTACAAAACGAAACCAATTGTTAAATAAATCGTGTTAAGTACAGTAGTGATATAGTTAGCTTACTTTAATAATTATTTTTATACTCATATTACAGGTGGAGTTCACATTTCTTCACTATTAGTGACTTTATTAACACAGGGATGTCCAACACTTTGTACTATCGTATGAAAATCAACCTCTCACTGAATAGAGAAGAGTTGCAATTACAAAATATATAAAACCTGAAATAAAAATGGTTGGTGTGTTAAAGAATGTCTCTTTTTTTCTTTCATATGTGTTGTCCACTTTTCAGCCCCTTTGTCACTTTCTATATTACAGCTTTTTGGCACTGACCCATATATAAAGTGAAATTTTGTGTAGATCAGTGATAAAACAACTTCATATTGAGGTTATTAATTTTGTTGCTGAGACATTACTTCTTCCAGCCTTATGGTAATTATTTATAATAATCATAGACCATGAAAGATAGGTGGGGCTCCCCCCCCCCCCCCCCCNCCCCCCCACCAGTGGTAGTTAAGAACTTTGTAAGGGCCATCACTGTGAGATAGCTTTAGTATCACAATTCAAAATATGGCTTTACGCTAAACATAATCTGGAATTCGATAAGAGACCAACAAAGAGGGAGTGAGAATCATCCACCAAAATGTGGCCCTACATAAAAAAAAAAAAACATAGAAAAACAAACAGTAATCAAGAGGTCTCTAATTGTAATGATTGAAGTATAGAGATATTTCATATATTCATGCAAATAATCTAGCTTTATAAGCATGTAGTAATTGTCAGATTTAACATGTCTAATAAATAGTAGATTTTATGTGCCCATTCACAACAGTTTCATCGAAAATTTTGTTGAAAGAGTGGTAGAAAGACTGGAAACACAGGAGAGCACTGTATTTATTTATCCCAAGAAGGTATTTGAAGTTAGATGGCATGAGTTATAAATTTGTAAAGGACACTCAGACTCATTTATTACTAAGACTGTAGTTGTGCAATTGCATGACAATTTGTTAGTCCCACTATCCTCTTAAATGTAATATTTTATTATGCCAGTTATGAAAAGCTCCTGGGTTTATGAAGCCTCTCATGAAGCATTTCTGAGTCCCCAACCAGCTGCTGCCATATTTTTTCAGATAACACTGTAACCTCCCCTTGGTAGTAAATCAGCCCACATGCAAATGATAACTGCCTTTGACTTGGCACAGAGCTAGACAAAAGGCTTATTGCTCTAACACGGCACACCATGATGAGCCTTTCACAACGCCAGAAGTACATGAAACTGTACATCTTTTGCAGGTTGTCCTAATCGTGCATGATATGAAATATGCCCAGTAATTAAGAGTTTAGTGGATCCTATGAATTTCATAGTAGATACACTGAAACCTCGTTATACCGCCAAGTAAGGGGCAAACAGAAAAATGGCGGTATAACGAGAATGGCGGTACAACGAAAATGCCATGTAGAACAAGGGAAATAAGTACAGTAATTTACCAACATTGGACTGGNAACTGTACATCTTTTGCAGGTTTTCCTAATCGTGCATGATATGAAATATGCCCAGTAATTAAGAGTTTAGTGGATCCTATGAATTTCATAGTAGATACATTACTTTTTTTTGGTTTCATTTCAGCTTTGGCCTCCTGACAGGTTTGGCTCCATAGGATTTCCAAGCAGCGTGAGCAAGTCAAAATCTTGATGTTTGTGATTGAGAAAAGATAGCTGCCAGAATGA
This sequence comes from Ellobium chinense, assembly GCA_033807755.1. NCBI lineage: Eukaryota > Metazoa > Mollusca > Gastropoda > Ellobiida > Ellobiidae > Ellobium > Ellobium chinense. The sequence continues at coordinate 973,327 of JAWQUT010000204.1, read as the reverse complement.
AATTAGCAATCCTATGTTTGTTTTTATTGTTTTCTTTCTTTTCTAAGTCTCATTCCCTGCTATAATTTGCCACAGAAAATATGAATTTGCTTATTCAGTTCAGTATTATTTTCTCTTATCACTATGTTATTTGTCTGGCAGAAAGTGTACGATGTGGTTTCAGTTTCAGTTTCCTTATCATTATGGGACTACTTATCAGATTCATGCCAAGTAGAGACTGGAAATCTGTAAATGTGAAGTGTGTAATAGAATGTGATACAGATAGTTATATCCATTGTGTACTCCCAAGTGCACCAGTTCAGGAACATAACTCATATTTTCCCATGTTTAAGCACACTGCTAGGGAATACCTTCTCACAAAGTCATAAGACAGACTTTCTGGTGAAATGTCAGACTGAGAACTTAAGATGTCAAGGAAAACTGTTGCTGCTCTTCATATCTGTTTCTTAGAACCTCTGTTCTGGAAATTTGCCATAAGTTAGGATGTGAGGTAAACTCCTGACAGAGTTCAGAATTCCAAACATAGTGGTTGCTATCAGTGACCTGTGATAACATTGTTTAAAGCCTGTCCTGTGTAATGCATGTCTTTTGACACTGTTTTCACAGGTAATGTCTGGCTTGAGAATCTTACAAATTTTGGCAAGGTTGACCTCAGGTGTGATTAAGAAATACTCACCTGTAAGTGTTAATTTCACCTTGTAGACCTGTTATAATCTGAACTAATATTGACATTGACACTTTTTAATTGTTTTTGTAAACCGGTTTGTAATGCATTATCACTGACTGGCAGATCTGATACAGTAACAGGCTGGACAATAACTACTGATCAGTCTGTAATGTTGGTGTGAAGTATGATAATATGATCTGCTGTATTCCATTTATGCTGATCCTGATGTGTCTTAGGTAACAGACAAGTTGAATATGTGTGTCTAGGCTGGCGAGAAAGAGGAAGGGAGGTAGTGTTTGGTGAAGTTTGTTGGTCATTGTTTTTATTCTAAGCACTGTGTAGTGGATATGAAATGCACAGAGAATACTGACATGGAAAGGAATTTCCCCACTGCTTGGGACTCTTGAAAAAAACAGCAAAGATGTCAGACCATTTCGGTTGATGTATTTCTGTGAAATTTTGAGAATGCTTGTTAGCAAGACATTTTTGTCTCACTGGCCATCATACTGAACACCACTGTCTTTTATGATGCACCTAAATTTTTTGAGTTCTTTGGAAATATCTGAATAGGCAGCCTGCTCGAGGAGACTATAAATACTGCTACAGCAAACCCTCTGACGTGTTTGTTATAATGTGTAGACATGCATGGTCATCTGTTGAAATCACTACCATAATATGGTGGTTTTCCCCCCCTTTTTTTTTTTAAAGTCTGAGACACTGACTGATATGTATTGAATTGAGCCTGTTTACAAATGCAAATGCACTAAATGTATGCATTAAGACAGTGATGCCAATGTGTGAGAGCAGAATCAGAACTCACATTCATGTTTACTTGTTACAGTTATGTATTATTATCATGTTACATCCTCTTATTCTGTACTCCTCCTCCTCCTATAGTCATTTGTAAAGCTCATGCCTCAGTGCTGTTGTGAACCAATTACACAATACCATCATGAGGATGATTGAGTTTAGTTTACACTGCTGATTTTTGTTGACAGCCACGAAGCACAAAGAGTGCATAATGTCAAAGCATAGGTCTGAACCCTGTAGAATAACTAGCAGTGTGGAACAGTCAAGCTGGGGTGTGACAAATAATTGACACATGATAACTCAGGGTGAATAGGTATTGATTTCTGTTGGCAGAGAGTGAATGTTGTATATATATGTACAGTTTGTTCCCAGACTTTGATAAATTATGTGTGTGTCACATGAGATGTGTGGTTGGATTGATCACTTAACACAGATAGTACTGTCAGACATCATCTGAAGCAAGTAACATTTTAGGCAAAACTCATCTGCTGCAGACTAAAATTGCTGAATATTTTGGTGTTTCCAACTTAAAAATTCTGTAGACAATTAATGTAGTCCAGGATGACAGACATGTTTTCGCACGTGTGAACTGCCTGACGTTTGCCTATGTGTGAAATCCATGAGCAGAAAATTTTGTAAATCTATTAGGCCTACTTGTTGCAACATCTGGGAAGTTCAGTTTTTTGTTTTTTTCCCCTGCAGGTCTCAGTCTTGTGATGAATATTTGCCATCAATTTGCAAAATAGACTAAAGCCTAAGGGTAAATAGTAACCAAATGCTGTGTATGTTGTTGTTATTCAAGTATTGTGATTGTCTAAGGAGACTGTTACATTTCTAATAAACCAAATATTGTTGGTGATTTATTGATTCTTTGAATGGTTTTGTGCTGCTGCTGATGAATAACAATAATAAATAACACTTATATGGTGCCCACTCCCCAGTATGTGAGCTGAAGGTGCTTTACAAGAACAACAGGAAAAAAAATACACAGCAGTCTTTGTGTAACCTATGTATACAAAATTTAAAAAACAAACACAAGCACACCTCTGCTTATCATATTATATTTTACTCGTAAGAAGTCAAAAATGTTAGACAAGATATCAATGTTACCCAAATATTCAGTCTATGTGGTCCCAAATCCTTCAAGGCAAATGTCTATAAAGTCATAGGTTAAAAAAAATTAATATCTGGAACAACAAAAACACACTATTCTGTATGAAATGGATGCAGCTTTCCAGCTGGAAATATACACTTATCACTCAAGGCAAAGACAAGTAACAAGGCTTTTGAAACCGACGAACTTGTGTGGTAAATAAAACAAAGTGAAGATAATGGATTTCACTCACAACCACTGCCATTCACATCAAAGAATGACAAGCAAACTTAAATATTAAACCACTTCTGAATTATTCTTGTGGTTTAATATTTGAACTGCAAACAATATGGCTGTATTCAAGAAAACGGAAATGAACTGTAGGTTCCAGGGTCTGAAATGTTTCAGAATAAAAAGTAAAGTCATATTCAAGAGCTGAAAGAAATGGATGTGTGGCTCTAAATCGATCATACATGGCACAAGAATGGATCTTAAGATGAAAGTCTTTCTTAAACTGAATATAATATGCATGTACTTGGAAAGCATGAAATATCTCCCACCTAATGTAAAACTATGGCTTCATTGAAGTTAGCAATATATAATATGGTGTAGGACTCTCTTAACATAAACGGTATTATATACAGTATAGATTTACCTAAGTACTCTGACATCTTGATTAAGTCATGCAATAATGTCCACTGCAAATACAGTGTTTATGATTGTCTCATTAAAAGGCCAGACATCAGATGGGTCTCTGACCTGTGTCTGTTCAATGGACAGAGGCAAATATTTTTTTTAAATTAAATGTTACAAAAAAAATCACATGTATGTTTCTTATGACTGACTCTGTGTATACAATGAATAGCATTAAATCACATGCCAAAAATATCATATCAGCCCTAAATGTGACAGGGGCTTGGCATTTTTGTTAATAAATCTAGTATAATGACTTACTCAAACCATTTACACAAGATTACCCTCTGCAATTCAATCCATCATCTGTGCACCAAGCCTTACAATAATAGCTGTATAGCTGAAATCTGAATACTATGATCATGTAATACCCTCCACCTCACAAGAGAAAAAGAGAATATACAGAAATCTTGGGCTTCACTACACACTAGCCTATTATTACAACTGACAATAAAATAAAATGATCCATTACAATAATACTGAGAAAAGCATGATCAGTATCTGCCAAAAAAAAAAAAAGCAGAGTTGTTGATAAAGATGAAGATGAAACAAAAAGAACATGTAGAAAGAACTTTTAAAAGCAAAACTAAAGGCAAACAACATGTTGAAAGTGTTGATATCGAAACAATTGTGAAACTCTCTGCTCCTGGATGACTATTTCACGAGCTTCATAAATTTGTCACTGGTTAGGTGCTGGAAATCACACAGAGTATATAGGCATGCAATAAAACATTTAAAAAAAAAAAAAAAAAGAGTCTAAAACCATAGAAGTCATATTGGATAATACATATCACAAATACAGTTAACTCTGCTTAATCACAACCCCTTGAGGGCATAGGAAAAGTTACATCATTTAGACTATGCAGCAGCCCATCATATTAACACACACTACACTATTCAGTGTGATACAGATATTTCACTACCAGTGCTTAGTAGGTTATCCAAAACCACCTCCTTTTACAAAACACTTAATGATCATTGTGCAGTTGTGATCAGTGTCTTTGAACTAACCTGCTCTTCTCATAACCCATCTATAACATAACAAGCAGGGTGCAATATCAACGGTCTCTCCAAACACCCCATTCCCAAACCTGTTTTCCTGTCGACCATCAACCACATGCATGCACTGCTTAGGAAAATATTCCACTCTTCACAAGCAACTCAAAAGTTGCTGGGAAAAGGAACGGGGTGTCAGATTATCACCATATCTGTAAATACATGTAATAGTGCTGATGTATGACTGACATCATGTGGGAAGGTAGAAAAAAGGAGGTCTCTGAAGTCTTCTATTACAAAACACATAGGGATGTAATTTGGGGAAACTATTGAAACTGGGTGATAGCTACATCATTTATTGTGAAATAATCCACTACAATTAATACTCCAAGAAAAACAAAAAAATGCTGACCAAAAAAAAAAATTAAAAAATATATATATATATAATGTTGAAGTTCTGCAGCCATCAAAACACCAACAAACTAATAAAGAAAATACCGCAAGATTCAGTCACTATATGCTGTAGGCTAGGACCTCATGTACTCTAAAATCCTCAAACTCGTAAAGATCTGGTCCCGTGTCTTTATTTCCTGTAACTAAGCTATATTCATGAACTCAAATGGTGTAAAAACTCAGAATCATGGACTGAATTTCTGGAATTTTAGTTCACGAAGTCTATTCTGAAAACACAATTCCACAGCTGTGTTCCAGCAGTCAGCAATCTTGCAGTAATGTATGCCTACATGAATAGGTCTGTAGACAAAATGTAGTCAGGGCAAGTCAAGAATAATGGCCTTTTGAGTGATGTTTGCTGAATAAATCCTTTAAGGAAAGAGGAAAATTCATGTCAAGATCTGTGACCTCACAAACCCAGTAAAAGTGACCACCTGTACTTCCAGCATCTGCAAAGCTGGCCTCAATACACATACATAATAAGTAATAAAAAGAGATGTTCCACGATTGTAAAATATTAAGCAAACATTTTAAAACACCACTTCAACCTGATATGTTGTGAAACTCAGATAATACACCTATCCTTGGAACCAAGCTTTTGAGGGTGTACTACCAGAAATTTTGTGTTATCCAGTTATTTTATAATGATTAAGAGTTGGGACTTTTGAATGGCAGTGTGCTAAGCAGGGCAATATAATTTGTGGGCGCATGGGAAAACCCTTCACATCTTTCCGGATATGAAAATTTAGTTATTGATAGAATATTAATCCCTATTCATTGCTTAAACATTTTTGCACTGGTCAGTATCAGTCAGAGGTCAGTATCTTTATTAGTTCCAAAGTTATGGACAGATGTATAAACTTACTGTTGTCATATATAGATCTTGAGAAAATTGAGATTAAAGTCTTTTAAATACGCCTTTGAGCGAAAGGTGATTCATTGAAACACTAGAAAACAACATTTTTAAACTTCATCTTCATAAATAAAATTTACATGAAATGAAAAAAATAACTGAATGAACTATCTGATTCCACAGAAATCTCAATTTGACCCAGGAATTTGACTTTTCAAGGCCCTAGCTCAAAATTACCCACTGCGAGATCCGACGGGTTTTCCCATGCGGCCACACATATCTGCTGTACTTTTAATGAAATATTTACAGGAGCTCAAAGAATAAACAGATTTTACATGAATTAACAAGATTCCTAAAAATCAGAGATGTGGCTGGACATTTTCAAAAATTATGAAACTTTCACTTGCAACTCTTAAAAAAAAACAGCTATTTTCATTACCGGGTACGTCATATGTGACAAGGGTCACCTTGACTTGTATTGGTCAATCAGGTGCGTGACCTGGACATCAACAGGTCTGAACCAACAAAGTTAGTGATAACTTACTGTGATAAGAAATTTACTGAACAGTTATTGAATTAGATGCAAAGCTATCCTCGTTATAAAAAGATCATCAAAAATTCTGAGAGCACAATCTGGCATGTGTTTACATGTCAACATAACGGTGAGTAGGGAAATGAGACTTAATGATGCCCAGAGTCCTGATCTTACACTATGTTAAGGTATCAGCAACCAAGTAATCACGAGTTCAAAAGGAAGGCCAGTTTTGTAGTTTAGTCCCTGTTCAATGGCCACTGATGAAAGATAGAGCATGTTTCATTATGATGCAAGACACTGTATAATATAAGACATTCCATCATCTACAACATCTTTATTGGCAATACTTTATATACTTCTGGCAGGAATTTTACTGGCCTGCTAATCAGCAGCAGGGCACCCTTGGACTAAGTTAGTTATCTGGAAGTCTTGAAACCTTTATCGGGAGGTTTCATATTTATATTTCAACTGAAGCCTCTCATCAGTTGACTGTAAATGTAAATTAAGACCATTTAGCAAAAAAAAAAAAAGCAAATCAAGCAGTTGCAGTTGAATGGACGGTAACAAACTCTAAGCTACCAAAAACTGTAGCATTTCTTGCATCATTGTTGAATGACTAAAAGCCACTCTACTAATTACTTGTCTGATTATTACGCAACCAAAATATTAATTTTTCTTACATTACTGTTTGACATATAAAAAAAATCTGATTATCTCCTGCCTGGCTATTATGCAACCAAAAATGATTACCTATTCCAAATGACTATTCAGTAACCAAAAATCGTTATCCTTCCTGCACAATAGTTACACAACCAACACCCACAATTTTTCATTGCATGTTTGTTGAGTAGCAATCAATCACAATTTGTAGTCTTCATGCAAACAAATGGATACTCTTTATGAAAACCCATCACAAAGAATGGTTCTAAAATGCTTTCAAAGTCCCATGGTAATATACCTGGCTTAGATCAGTCATACAGATAATGCAAGCAACATATATATATATGCTCATTATAAGGTCTTTTAGGACCATCCCATGAGTTTCTTCATGAGAATGTTTGAGTGCTGTTAACACCTGATTTGGTACACTGATAGAGCGTTTCTTATGAGTGGGTATCATTTAGGGACTGATATACATGGGAATCTGTTTATGGCCACCACCATTCATTCCTTTCAAAAACGGTTACTTTAGACCAATGATCACCTTATACAGGTTGACTTTCTGTGACAAGAATAAAAAAAAACCTGTTTCCCTCCAGTTTTCAACTTTTTACACATTACACATTGGTCGCAAGCTTCCGGCTACTGTACATATGACCCTATTATCTGCACTGTCAGACAATGATCTGCTCATGTGATAGCTGGAAACTATGTGACAGAGATTCTTGAGATACCAAGGCCTTATAATCATCTGGTAAAGTGTCTTAAAGGGACAGGAGTACTGTATATATTGTTTCATAACCCGCCAAAAAATCCCTATTATTTTTTTCAAAATTTTAAACCACATACAATTTCCTTCCACCTGACCATCTGTGAGAAAACACCACTGCAATGTCAGGATTTTCACACTCTGTATGCCAACATTACTGGTGCTATGTAATATCATAGCCAACATTACTGGTGCTATGTAACATAACAAAGCAAGTAAATCTGGTAAATGATTCGTCCAAATACATGCGCAAACTGTCAGGACCAATGATTTGCTAGCCTATCTCGCTTTTCAATGCCATGCAGCATGAGTAATGGCTCTAAGTGCAGGGGCTCTATGTGCAGGGTTATAATCCCGATATTCCTGTGATCATTTCTCAGCAATTGTCAGGCAAAAAAAAAAAAAAACGCGGTTTAAAGTTTATGAAAAAATAATGTGGAGTTATTAATCTGTGAAGGAAATAACTAACCCTGTCCCTTTAAGAACTGTCTTGTAAGAGAGCAATAGATGAAAGTTAAAAACTGCAAAATGTGACTGATTGTTGCAACACTCCCATAACTGACACATATCACAATGGCATTTAGGGGTGTGTAGCAGCAACACATCCAATTATTTGTATCACTTATGCTGAAAAATCTGCCTAAATGTATAATATACATCTGTGTATAACCTGATACTGCTACAAGTTATACAAACACTTAATAAGAATACCATTGCTCAGCTTTTTCTGTAAAGCTTTCAGATGGTAATTATTTTAAAGCAACAAATCTCAACAATCAACAAGGCAGTTCTAATACAGTCTGATGGAGGAATCCATGCACATGATGTGGGGAAAATTACATCCACACCATACAACATTTCTTATTTCCAAATATGTCATCTTCTCCATGGTATATCAGTTGCCCTTCATAAAAAAAAACCTGAATTCCCACACATTTAATGGATTCCCTAGTGTCTGATATACAGTATCAGCTCACACCGGGTATGACTGTTTTTTAACCCTTTATTGCTGCTGGAAAATTTTAAAGAAAATGTGGTCATTCAGGATAGCCCTTTCCAGTCTTCTCTCTGGAAAGCCTGACTTTTTTGTTAGAAGGAACAGGCACATTACATCTTAAGTGTGCGTCCTGAAACTTAGCACACTGCGGCACTCAGTGTCAAAATGCATACTGCACTTCCTACTAGAAGTGAAAGGATAAACACTATCAGCCCATATCACATATTAGTGCGCTATCCACAAATGTTCCCCTTTGACATTTTGCCCAGAGTGTGTGGATTCACTTTGTTCATTTAGTCCGACGACACTTCAGTGTGCACAGGATTCATCCCAATATCATTTTAGCCTGTAACTGTTTCTGACTAAACAGAAATTACTGCTGTAATGATACTTAACTATTACTTTAAAATTTATACATTATTTTGGTACAAGCAGAAAGTGTTCACAAAGTTAAGGAAAATGTGACAGGAGCTCTCACATCACTTTTGCACATTTATTCACAAAGTTACATTCATAGTATTCCAAAGCTTGGCTTAGACATCAATTCCACTCCGATCTTGAGCTCTATACTTGAAAGCCGCATGGCTAATACTGTATAATGATCCCTACAAGATTGTTCCATGATTATATTTGGTTTACAATACTGTCTGTCTGCAATTTTGGACAGCCTGGTGACATTCTGGAAACTCATATATCACGCACAGATACCTTAACAAACATGTGACCATGGGTGCCACTTCTCAGGCATGTGCTGGAATTCCGAATTCGCGGCCCGCCCAATCAAAGCTGTCCAGTTTCGAACTTTTATGGCCCATTAGCATTTACATGTTTTTTTTATGCCGTTTGTATGTGCTGATAGCCGTGATCCAACTTTTCATAATCGCGCCCTATAAAAGATTTGCATGTGAGAATTTGATGTGTGCATGCTCAAAATCGCCCTCCTTCCGCTAGGCACCTTTCGCAATGGCAGTCCACAGTTTAAGGCGTGGAAAACCAACAAGTGACATTGATCGGGGAGAGAAATATATGTGGAAATGGGAATAGCTGGACGAAAGTGACCATTGTGGTGTTCTCATTTCCAGATGGTGCGTAAAAGTGAAAGGCATATGCTTGAGTGTTCCAAGTAATAAATACATTGCTTACGGATCATCCAAAAAGAAAGCTTTGAAATGTCACGCAGCACACAACAAGAATGGGGATAATCCTCACCACAGAGCTTATCTGACTTCTACAAAGAATCAAAGACTGCCTGGTGCTGCTATTGATGATGATGACAGAAGAAAATTTTCTCTCTCTCTCTCTCTCTCACACGCACGCAGACTCACACACACACACTGACACACGCTCTTTAGGAAACATTAAAATCATGTCATTATGCGAAGTGTAATATTGTTGGCATGCTTCAGGATTGGCAAAATTTCCAATCTCGGTTTCAGGATTGGGGGGAAAAGTTGGTGGATCTCATGTATGGACACCAATACAAATTCCATTACTTGAATTTAAAAACATCTGCATGTGTAGAAATTCCAACTGATAACAACAGGAGATAATTTAAATTTAAATGATTCATATTCCCAGCAAAAATAGGATTTACATTTAAATGTACCGCATATATTTGCCACTTTAATTGTCTTTAAGACTAAAGCATAAACCTGTAATAGCCTTGTATATTTTGTCATGACTGGCAGTAAGAAGTTAGCTTGTCCAACACTTGCTGATAATGTGCAGTATCACACCCTGTGACAAACAGCTCTCTCCTGTAGGTCTCACACTTCAATTTCCATCAATGTTGAGAGGAAAAAACTCTTTCTTCCGACGAAAGTACTCTGTCAATCGTATGCTGGCATACCTGAAGACATACAGGGATTAGCTTGTAAACTTCAACTTCAAGGCTTCCCAACTTTTCTTGGCCAGCATACCCCATGACACCCCTAGCCAGTCCTCAATACATCTGTCATAAAATTACATAGTCCTTAAGTAAAATACATGTACTTTAAAGTTATTTAGTAATTCATACTTTCATTTATATAGTTTGTTCTTCAACCACGGTATTTTGCACTGCATACCAGGTTAGAAACCCACGGTCTATTATAAAGAATTCATATGTATGTTCACAGAGGAAAATATTTATTCTCATGAATGGTCATGAATGAAAGGCTTCTGTAGCAAATTTAAATATCAATTCTCTTTGTTTCTTGGCATATGTAACTCATGTATCATCATTTGTTCTCTCATAAATAAAACATGTGACTGCTCCATTAACAACTGAACATTGAACACACCATTATCATAAGGCATAATTTATACAATTTAGTCTTATAATCATTTCTGGCACTAATATAAAGCTATTGAGTGAGTCACTGATTTATTTCTCTGCACTCTCAGGGATGGAACTTGCCCATAGATGAAAAAACCTGAAAATTTCTGTGAGTTCTTGAATACACTGCTTAAAAGAAGGATGTGCCATGATGGTCTTTAATAAATCTAAATTCAAGTTTGAGTTAGTCCAGTCCCTGCATTAAGTCACTCCTTAGATGGTCTAGAATGCTGAAGAGGCTTGTACACAAACATGCCCATGCTGGACAGTTAATAAATTATGAAAACTATCCTAACATAATTCACAACGCTACAAACTTACTTTACGTAGTTGAAGTCTATTTGGGAATGCTCTGCTTGGATGAGTGCCCAAATACCCCAGAAGAAATGGGCTGCCTGTGAAAATAGCAACATGAACAAAACTGACATTCATGCCTCACAGAGCAATATAAACACAGATGACCAACATACTAGCCACAGAGTTTAAAGCCTGTGGGGTGAGATATAATAACACATGTTACTTGACAATGACAAGCACTGACTCAGGTGTAGAAGGCAAAGCTGTAACAAAGGGGCAAACATATTACAGCTCACAAACAGCTATCAATATATGACAAATGATATCCATTGATACCAGGTGATCGCTGACAATCCAGTGATAGTCAAGCTATAAAGTGTTAAAACATGTGTGAATTATCATCTGCAAGTCTGTGTGTCATGCATCTGATGTGTGATACCAAATTAGATTATAAGAATACATACATAGCATTTATATAGCACCCATTCCTGTACACACAGGCTCTGAGTGCTTTACATAGAGAAGTAAATTAAAATGATGTAACATCTAGCTCACACACCCAAGTATAATACAGTCGACTCCGCTTAATCCCCCATCCTCGGGATCACGGAAAAAGTGGTCGATTAAGCGGAGCGGCGATTAAGCGGAGGAAGTAATTTTGGCCATATTTTTGGTAAAAAGATTAAATTTATTTGATGTCGTGGTTTGATATCGTGCATTGACACCTTCTTGTCGCCAGACTCGGGACAAACTCGAGTTTGACGGTGTTGTAGCTCACAAAATGTTTGATCTCCGCGGTCTCTCTCATTGGCCACCTCGCAATAACCTAGCAGACAATAAGGAGATAAGGAGTAGGATGGCATGGTCGGGGTAGACTGTTCATCCACATGACACGTTCTCTGATCTAACCGAAATCCACCAGACAGGCGCAATCAAGGCATGGGGGGAGGAGACTATATGGCTTTCGGCGCAGCTGCATATCGGATAGGCGAAGGCGGTGATGCGTAGCTTAGGACGAAGGGGGACAAGGGGAGGGGGAGGTGGAGAGGAAAGGCTTATCACACCTATTTTGGGGTGGCAGCTGTCACTCAGTCAACTGGTCTGCCATCCGTCAGACCGTCTGTGTACATTATTTGTTTGTCAACTGTAACCCTTCAACCGCTGATCTTTGAATTCATGGGCGCTGAAGAACGGTCGATTATCCGGAGTGAGAGGCGATTATCCAGTGAATTTATATAGAAAAAATTCGGTTCCCTAGGAAATGAGGCGATTAAGCGGAAAAGGCGATTAAGAGGAGGGCGATTAAGCGGAGTCGACTGTATACTCCGCACATATATACTACAATACTGTTGTATGATTCAAAAAAAAAAAAAAAAAAAAACAAATTGATTTCGCAGACTGTCATGGTCAATCAAAATATTGTTTGAACAAATGCATTTCTTAAAATTACTTAAGATTATTTGCTCTACGAACATTTTTAGACAGTTTATTCCAAACAAATGGTCCTGTGGACGTAAAAGCTTTCTCCCAATTTTTCCATGTCTGCTTTTGGTACATAGAGACAACAAGCATTTTCAGATAGTAATGATCTAGTGTACTTGTGCTCAGCCACCAGGTCCAATGTGTATGCAGGCAAACTACCATATATGGTCTTATGATAGGAAGTGGCAATCTTATATTCAATTCTGGCTCTGACTGGTAACCAGTGAAGTAATTATGTAATACAAAAGACAAGCAAATGATAAAATACTTACACAAGCACACTTGTTTGTTTCTATATAAAGCTTCTCTACATCTCTATCAGTAACATCAGCTGCAGACCCTCCTTCTAGTTTCAACTTGTGCTCTAGGTAGTGACGTAACCATGGCAACTGCTCTTCTCTGCTGGGATAGAGGTCGTAGTTCACTTCCTCCATTCCTGGTAATGCAGTGAAAATACTTTATATGAACCTAACCATCATACAAACCAGAGGAATTTGAGTTTTAAGTGACAAAGAGTAATTTACAATTGCATTATTCAGTTTGGAAAAAAAAAACATATGTCGTCTAATTCTTCATTTTCTTCAGCATAACTGACAATAACATGAACCATTTGATCAGAGTCATTCTCAAGGCTATCAATTCTCAGTTTCTAGAACATTCTTTGGGACCAGTGACAAAGGTGACCCCTCATACAAGCATACAGGCAATGGAATGACTGGCACAAGATAGAGGGGTCCATAACAAGTTGTCTAGCAGGCAACATCTGCAAGGACATGCAGCGGAAGGAGAAAAATGTACTATGGTTAATAACATTAGATAAAAAAAAAAAATGGAAGATTGAAGATGACATTCAAAAGCACACAAAATTACCTGCATATTCTGCAAAATGATCTCCAATATCAAATGCCTCATAGTTGTAACATGCATATTCATAGTCAATGAAACGGACTGTATCTGAAATCAGAACAAAATATTTAATTACTTTAGTTTGCAAGTGACTGTAAACCATAAAACTTTAACACATTGCTGTAACTATAATGCAACAAACCTTTACCTAACAACAGATTTAAATGTGTGGTACAGGACACATAAATGATCTGACACAGCCATGCTTAAATAGTAAATTTGCACCAACTTGAGCCAGACTGATAAACAACAATGCTTTACCAAAAATCCTTCCCAAATATAGATTTCAGCAAACATATTCGAAGTTTAATTCAGTAACATTAATTTATATCTCCATCAACCCAGCAGAATAAAATGGATGGGCAACCTCTTAGCTAGTTCATAAGGTTTACATCTACACAACTATCACATCTAACCTCAGCAGAATAACACTGGATGACAAATTTTTCTACTACTTCATGAGATCTATTAAACTTACACACCTTCTTTTTCATTGTAAATGATATTTTTTAGCAACAGATCATTGTGGCTGAACACAATTTTCATATTCAAAGCTTCCAGGGTTTCCACTATTTCATTCAGTTCTTTCCACAGATCTTCTTTGACTGGAATTTCCGCTTCAAACCTGTAAGAGGATACAATTATAAGACTCAGTTACAGCTTCTACAGATATCTGCATTGTGGAACACAAATATGTTTCAGACAGTCAGTTGGTATTGGGTGGCTTCTGACACTCAGTGACATATCCCCAAATCCATCAAGATATATCAACTCGCAAGCAAAAATGTGGCTACCACAATCTTGAGGAACTGCAACTGTGAGTGGGACCAAAGCAGGTAGTCTACATCACGACACAAGTTCGTGGATGAAATGACTAGAAGCTACTTACACTTTCTGTTTCTGTGGATCTTTAAAATGTACAGGAGCTGCATCTATCCAGGACTGTACTTTTTCCCTATACTGAGATGGAGGTGGGCCCTGAAATTTGTCAGCGTATGACCCACGAACACGATGAAGCCGGACCATCTCTTCAGCTATAAGCCTGGCAATAGAAACATTAAAATCTGTGCAACAGCAGATCGTCTAAAATAAAAGATAAATGACCTACCAATATCTACAATCATTGGAAGATTTAAGTATTATGCAGCTGGAAGAGCATACTGAATTTTTTTATTTGATATCAGTTACAATGAACTTGGGATAATCATATTCGACTTAATAATATTTTTCAGACAATCCAAACTATTCCAATAAAAACGCAGTATTTCACTGACATTCAAAGTCAGTAAATGTCATGTTAAGTCCTGGAAAAATATATGAATGATTATGAATCCATATCTTTAGATTCCACAAATTGGGATAAACATGCACTAATTTCAACCACAATGTGGCCATCAGTCAGAGAGCCTGCAGGTCACATTTCAACATTTGCTGAAGAGATGCATTTTTTTCATGCATGAGGTAAAAGGACAGACTGTCCATGGTTTCTCACTGCACCTTTCCCCTTATTTCCTAGGCAAAGAAGCTGACCTATGACTGACTATCCAGTTCCCAACCTATACTGTTCAATCTGATGACCTGAATCATGAAAACGAAATAATGGACATGAAATATTTCTTCAATCAAGGTATACCTCTGAATTTTTGGCTCTCTTACAGATGTCTCATCCAGTGGTTCCCCTGGGAAGAAGCCATAGGCCATACCATTTTTAAAGACACAGTATACAGGGGGTGCACACTGGGCTTCACTCAAGACATGAAATGTATCTTGCTCTTCATCTCTGTCTATGATAATATCTGTTCCTTCTCCATTGACACGCACCAAGACCATGTTGTCAACATTCCCTGCTTGGTAGCATCCCATGAGTTTGTTTGTGATGCCATCAGTAAAGACCTGCAACGAAAGGAAACAAAAAAACTTCTAGAAGCTGATGCCACCAAGTTCGCAGATTTGCTACAAAACAAACTGCATGACTAGATAACTAAGTGGCTTTTTCCTTGATTCCCATCATTTTCCACATATCAATACCAGGGTGATACACTTCTAGTACCCACCAAAAGCTCCGTTTTCTTCAGGTATGTTGTCAAACCGCCTGTACTGGCGATGTTGGAAAGTATGTTTTTACTCTACCAATACTGGCAGAGAAGTAAGACATGTAGCGAATGTTTTGAATGCACCGGTCTATCCCGTATTTCAATGATCAGATGATAAGCTACAAGCCAGCTCTTAAAATAGGCATAATCTAGGATTAACACATCCTCATGCTCTGTGCTCTCCCCCCTCTTCCCAAATTACTAGACCTGACAGAGTAGAGAGGCTTGTAGTAATTAAACCCACTGAAGACAAAGGGGCTACCCAACATCTCGATGTTTTCAAAAATAAATTGATAAACTACAAGGCCTCTAACAACAAGCACATCCCCATGCTCTGCACTACCTCCTCCCCTCCCCCAATCCTTACCCAACAGAGGAATATACATGGCTACATCTCAACATTTAGGTGAAGTCATCCACCTAATCTGACCTTATTTGGTACTTGAAGTCACATACCAAAATTTCCCATTCAGTTCACAACAGGCTTACAGGAGCTGATAAAAGGCTCAAGCCTTTACTGGGTTTGTAGGCCAAACATTAGGTGGAGGGTATCCTTTAAGGGACAGGGTTATGGAAAGTTTAACCTGAACTAGATTGTGCTTTAGAAAGAATAAAGGATAAAGAAGGACAAGAAAATTAGCTCTCACATCTTTAGTTAGTTACATGTCTTTCTAATATCTGAACAGTTTGTGTGTGTGTGTGTGTGTGTGTGTGTGTGTGTGTGCGTGCGTGCGTGCGTGCGTGCGTGCGTGCGTGCGTGCGTGCGTGCGTGAGTGAGTGCGTGGGTGCGAACTGAAGGAGAATGCGCTGTCAGTTTAAGTTGTGCCCAGGATATTACCGGCACCTGCCAAGCCTACAAACTAACAAAGCTTGTTATTATAACTGGTAAATTACAATATTTTTGTTGGAAGTTCACCTCATGAATTCAAATACTTTACAAACTGTATACGATAAGCCTAAGCACATATTAAGAGAGTTCCTAAACAAAGGAAATGTCTAGAGACTGTTCCAAGTTTGCTTTTTTTTTTCCTCCTACTCTTGGAATGTCCTGATAATATTGCCTATTATGAAATTCACTGACGTTGTGGGGTGAACAATTGTGCAATGCAGTCCTGTGTACAAAAATGCAACCGTCTCAAAAGCTGGAAATGAGGCCTTGATGAAATACAAATAGTCTAGACTTTGCACAAGACTTGAGGTAGGTTAAGACATCAAATACACTTAGTTCTTCAAACACCTGCCAATATGTATTTGTATGGATGAATGTTTATCTACTTTAACATGCTAGAAAGCTAACACAGCATGACAGTTCTGAACATTTTGGGACACTAATACTAAGAGCTATAGAATAATGGCTATTCCCACAGCTTGCAAATATTACTGAGTAATATGAATAATATCTAAACTAAAAAAAAAAAAAAGAAACCACCTTATCTTGCTTTGCTCTCCTCTATAATTTGGACCAATAGAATGCTGAATAACATCTCATTCTCATGCTTGTTAGGAATCCGTCATGCATGAAATAATTATAATCCTGAATATGATATTTAATTCATCCACTCCTTTCATGGCATTTATGAGTAAAAACAGCATTGTCCTTTATCAACATTAAATGAGGGCTCCTGGACCGCCAGCTTGAAATGAGTCATAGTTACAATTATCTTGAAAAATTCATCCACTCCCTTAAAAGCATTTATGGGTAAAAACAACTGTCTTTCATCAGCATATATCGTCACCAATCTCACAAATAGGGATATGCAATATTTGCTGGCTTGTTGCATACTTCCCTTTGTGGGATGGGCGACAATATGAGGTCCCCTGGACCGCCAACTTGGAATGTAAGAGTCCTGTCAGATTCAAATTTAGGTAAAAATGTTTAGTTTCCTATATCACAAAGAGGTTAGCTCAAAATGTGATAAAGAGATTAGCTCAACTGATCTATGTAACATGATCCTTACACAAAATGGAGAGAAAGAAGAAGATTTCAAGTAATCCCCATTGACAATCACAAATCGTGTCAAATTTCACATTAATGTCATCATGGCGCCTAGGATTATAATCAGGATCTTAATCACATTTTTATCAGTTATGTCAAAGACCCTTCTTAGGTTAGCAATGCATAGAAAGCTATCTGTGAAAAAGAATGTCACCCAAAACTTACTGTCTTCAACAAACATATATATTATATGCTGCTTTATGCATCATAAAGAACAAACATGTTAACAATCTGATATTCTTTGTTTATGAAATTGTTATTTGGGTGTTAAATATAAATTTCATGCAGGAAAAGCACTTGAAAACACAAATGTTTGACATGTGCATCAACTTTCAACTGGAACTCTGCCAGATATATCTTGACGGAAAACACTGAAAGACTGCTAGNGGGCAGGGGGAGTGACTGGAAGCACAGACTTTGTGGTGAGGGGTATAAGGGAGGTGGATGCCATCCCTGAAGCAAAGAGAAAGTAGACAGAAAGAGGGAGGAGATGAAAAGAGAAAAAAAGCCAAGTGGTAAAATGAGAAAATCTATTGTTCTTTACAGACTTGCAGTTCTTTATATCATAAGCCACCTAAAACCCCTTCATTCTTCCCATGAAGAAATCCCTGTTACATAGCAGAGGCAAACGGGTAGTCACGTATATTAACCTTCGCTGTCAGCAAGAAAAAGTTACTCATATTTGGGTTTTAACATGCAGCATTCTCTATGATAAAGACTACATATTATCCAAGCCAACAGTGATTTTAACATGAGTGGGAGAATTATAAATGAAAATTTTTATTGAAAATATTTGGTTAATTAGTTTATATAAGTTCATTTTATTTCATAGATGGAGCAGGACATTGATTTCAACAACTGTACTGTAAGCAAGTTATCCATCGAAAAATGTGTAACCAAGTAAATCCACTCTACTTAAGTTTTGTATGTTTCTGCTCATCATGTCGTGACTTTTTTTTCCTCTGTGAAATTCTCATTCATTTCTTATTCTTTAAAACCAGTTCCAACAGTTGATAAAATCAGTTCATCTGTAATGACCTCATAGTGTTTTCTCCATAGTGCACAATCACACAATTCACCCCTTAAATTTCAAAATCTCCCCTAAAAAAACAATTGCAGAAATCTGGCCCCACAACTTCTTTGTAATTCTAAAAGGAAAGAAGCATCTGGGAAGAGAAAGCCATGTGTGGCAAAATCATTCTCTGGATTATATCAGATCTGGTAGGTATGAAGATGCCAATAGCACCTGGCATTTTGGTTTGCACTTTTAAATAGTCCCTTTAAAATCAGAAAACTGGCCATGGGGAAAGGGGGAGGGGGAGGGGTTGGATTTTAATTTCAAAGGCTTGGATAGGTGCAAATACATGTGTAGACTCAAAATAGGTGAGGTTTAGCCACTCAAGTATAAAATCTGTGGTTGTTGCTGGGTGATTAAGGTTACCCTGTTTATGAGTGAAAAGGCCTAAAATATTAGGTGATCTGCTTCACTGCCTAAGTTCTCAAAAGCTAACTGGTTAAGGGACATTTTTCTTTGTGTCAAAAGTTGGAGGAAGAGTTAAACAACATGTTTGGAAAGTATTTTGGCCTGGAACCTCTGGATAAGTTAATGGGAGGTGTAAAACCTAATATAGCCCACAGTGAAAAAAAAAAACTATAATACGCCCATAATATTGCCCAGATGAAGCACCTCATTACCAGTAGACTTAAATTACACATTAGAGATCAGCGGGGCAAGAGGAATCAGGGACACAAAATCACTGTCTTGGCTGCACTTAGGCCTATGGGTCAAGAGATCACGTCATCTAGTCGTAATAAATACATGGCTTACATCTACTAGAGGTTACACTTCAGGCATGGTTTACACACGTTACACTGATAGAGGCTATGTATGATTCTAATACAAATGCGGCTTTAGAGAGAGAAAATAATCCCTTATCTTAGCAGCCACTCAATTTAAGAGACCCAATAAATGGTCATGCCCATTTATAGGAGGCTCCTCACAGCTCGGAGCACTGTGGACATACACTAATATCTGATAACATTCACTTCTGTGCATGGTCAAGAGAATGGTTGTCATCTGGATAGTGACTCCTCAACACTGACAAGGCGTTTTTACGGCACAACAATGTCATAGGGGGACATAGGCTACCGCTACGTCACAGCGGCACTGCTGAGTTATAACCACCCTTAAATGAAAAGGTTGATTGACAGAAAAAAAAGGAACTCTCATTCATACCCACCCACCCCATTCCGGTACAAACACCGTAACATGCATGAAACTACTCACTTTGAAGCGTATGTTGTTGATATCTCATTCTGGCCGTAGGCCTAGAGCTGTAAAATCCTCTTTGGCTTGGGTATTAAATGAAAAGGTTGACGTAAAAAAAAAAGGGAACTCTCATTCACTCCCACCCACCCCATTCCGGTACAAACACCGTAACATGCATGAAACTACTCACTTTGAAACGTATGTTGTTGATATCCCATTCTGGCCGTATATGTTGTAGAATCCTCTTTGCGTCGTTCTCAAAGTCTTCAACTGAAACTGATAAATCCAAATTCAAAATGGCTGGAGAACCCATGTTTGCACTGCGGTCAGACGTATATTGTATCTAGGCCTACCACATCGTACTTCTGTCACATCGACCTTCTTTCTGTCACTCAGCACGCTAAGGAGGATCGTTATATTTCTGTCCCTATCCCAGCACAGCAACCCATCACAGAGAAACGTGTCCTTGAACTTGACCCTATGACCCGTTGTTTCCCATTAATTCATTTAATCTGCACTACACTGTAGGGGATTTTCCCCACAACATTGACTGTAAACATTCTCTAACATGACACGCAGCTATATTTTCGTTTTGTCGTAAAAACCTACCTCATTCGGATCGGATCAACTTTCATGCTACAGAGTTCTATTATCGACTAGAGGGCTTACTTCCTCTTACGCGAGGCTGGCTCAGCGTGCCACATAGAGCAGCCGTAATGGCCGACATTTGGGGGCAGTCCACTTCTCTCAATCGCGTTTCTATTGTTAAGATACAATGGACCGTTGGGGTATTAACGGAGGTTATCGCACTGGGAGGACTGTGTATGTGATGAAAAACAAAGGGAGGAGGGGTCAAAATAAATAATTAGATGAAATTTAATAATAAATTAATGAATTAAATGAATTGATAAGAACTGATAAATAAAATAAATAAAGAAATGTAACACAGAAAGTTAGCATGAGGGAAGAGAGCAAAATAAACATTACGCATACAAAAAAATAAAGAGCCTTTCTAGCTACAGGTATTTATCAAGGATTCTTACCTTTAGATGACATCAGGTCGAGGTCATTGCTACATTATAATTCATCACATGCCTAAGAACTGGATTGAGGTGGCAGTTTCATCAGTTACTCTGTGACATTACAGATAGACAATGATGATAAAATTAAGAAACACATGACCATTAGATCAAATGACCATTCATTAATTTCTGGCACTATATCTGATCTTGGCCTGTCCTTATAAAGAGTAGCTAGAGCCTGGACTGAGCCCGATACTATTTAACCAAACTATTAAAACAGTAGATTAATGAACTATAAAAGTGCTACCATACAATTATCATACTATTTCTTCAAAGGCAAAGCCTGTTTAACAGTTGACAGATGATGAACAAGAATGCTAATATAATATATCTGTGTGTAAATGCTAACAAAATTTTCACCAATGAAAAAAAGGTAAGATTCATACTTTTTATTATTCGCATCCATATTTAAATAAAATTTACTCCAGGGTCTAAAAAAAGAATAAGATTTTGAAAACAAGAGGAGCAAAGGAGCCACGTGTTGTGAAAAGGTTGCAAATTAATAAAGCTAAAGAGACAATAATACACTCTATTAATTTATATAATGTGATTATATATTTACTTATTCATTTTAATTATTTATCATGTTCTTGATAAAAGAAACCAATACAGCTTAAATGGGTGGACTTGAGAAAATATGAAATGAAAAGGAAGGACTAGGGGTCATATTATGCCATGTGGAAGTGGCAGTAGCTCAAAACAAAAAAAAAACCAACAAAAAACAATAAACATCTCAAATTAAAACAATGCTTAATGCGAGGAACTGAAGACAATGACCGAAACCATGTAAACAAAGGATCTCTTCAGCAAGCCAGTTTGGCCCCAAATCCTGGAACCAACGATGCTCTACACGGCACGCGGCAAACGGCCCAGTAAGCCCTCTAATCAATAACAGAATCTGTGGCCGACTGAAACATTGATAGTAGAACTTCCGTAAAGGAACAGGGATAGCTATCTGCTTCACAGCCTTAAAAATCCGCAATATTTTTTCATAAATTTTCAACCCCTTACACGTTTTCACGTTTTCTTCGCTCGAGCGCTTCCGAGATACTGCAGCTTGAAAGTCGGGATTTTCACACCGCGCGGGCCGCCATAACTGGTCGTCCGGTCAGCGCGGGAATAAGGCGTGACGTCATAAAGCGAGAGGCGAGCTAATACTTACTAATAGTCGTTGTGCGAAGAGAATTATCTACATGCAATAACTTTCCTTGGTGCTAAATTTTATGCCCTTTTTTTTTGTATATATGATCATTAAGTCTTTTATTGAAGACTGTGAACAAGTGCCTGACTTTGATTGCAATGCTGTAATCTTAGAAAAAGCAGGATGAATATTGGATAAAAGAAGCATCTGTCTGGGCACTGAGTGAGTCGCTTTATTAATGTATGCATAGCCTATGTATGGTTGTCTGGGCCGTTTTCCCCCTTGTATTGTTTAATGAGCTCTCAGTCTCATTGGTCTACGGTTCTTACATTCTCTTTCATTTGCCTGAGGGGCACATAGGTTGTTAAGATGTTGCACAGCAGGATAGGATTTGATTGACAAGTAACTATTGTCTCAGGCAGTGTTTTCTGCGCTTAGGGGTGATGTTATAGTTACATCACTAGTCATAAATCAATGAACATGCGTCGAAGAGCCGGTCAAACAGCTGGCATATCGACGTGAAAATAGTTTGACACTCTTATGTTGGCCAGAGATGACCACGGGAATAATTTGGAGAATACTTGTGAAATCTTTGGAAAGAAAGAACTGGTCTCC